>CM033645.1:209903515-210265338 GCA_019512145.1 Engystomops pustulosus | reverse complement strand
TTCCAGGGGTATCAACCTCAAGATTCCCTACAGGATGGTCAATAACAAGTCACAGTCCAGGTGTATCAACCTCAAGATTCCCTACAGGTTGTTCAACAACATGTCACATTCCATGTGTATTAACCTCAAGATTTCCTACAGGATAGTCAACAACATTCCAGGGTATCAACCTCAAGAGTCCCTACAGGATGGTCAATAACAAGGCACAGTCCCCAGTGTATTCAACCTCAAGATTCCCTACAGGATGGTCAACAACATGTTACATTCCAGGGGTATCAACCTCAAGATTCCCTACAGGATGGTCAATACGCGAAAAAAATTTCACATTCCAGGGGTCTCAACCTCATGATTCCCTACAGGATGGTCAACAACATGTCACAGTCCAGGTGTATCAGCCTCAAGATTCCCTACAGGATGATTCCCTACAGGATGGTCAATAACATGTCACAGTCCAGGTGTATCAACCTCAAGATTCCCTACAGGATGGTCAACAACATGTTACATATATATGGATTTATTTCCGAGAGATGCTAGGTTATCCAAGTGCATGGAGGCATGTCCTCCCACTGCTGGTCATGCTCTCTGCAGACAATGTATAGTATGTCCCGGAGAGATGTGTAAATGAACCATTGTTAGTTGTTAGTAGTCAGCAGGGACTGTGATTTTATTCCAAGATGTATATTATCAAAGTGCAGTGGTGTGTTCCATCACAGCTGATTATGTGCTCTCTGCAGTATTGTCCCTGGATAGATGTGTATCAACCCTTTGTGTTTGTTAGCAGCAGCAAGACTGCTGGAACAATATAGTTCCCAGGATTGTATATCTTCTCCATGTGAACTGGAGTGTGTCCTCACACTGCTGTGCTCATTAATTTCACACTGAACTGCTCCACTTCTGTGTATCCAATGAGGAGACTGATACAGCTTAAACTCAGGTGATGTTGGAGTCAGGGGGTAGTACCTGAGGGGGTGCAGAGTTTGCGGTCGCAGGGCCCAAGAGGTTAGGGGGCCCTTATGGTGTCCTTTCCCATATGAGAAGACATTATATAAACCATACATTATAGCGGGGGGGCTGGCACGACTTGGCCCTGGGGCCCATCAGCTTCTAGTTACCACTGACTGTGGAGGTCAATGCAGAGAACTGAGGATGTTGTAGGCAGCAGATCACAGCGGTCTCCAGACTCACGTCTGCCAAATGTGCTCAGTGTGAACCTGCTCTCATCTGTGAAGTGCACAGAGCACCAGTGGTGAATAAGCCAATCCTGGTTTTCTCGCAATGCCAAGCGTCCTGCTGTGAGTACATCCCCATCTGTGACGTCGGGTCCTCCTACCATCCTCATGAGTCGGTTTCTGTTTGTGAGACACTTGCACATTTGTGGTTGCTGGAGGTCATTTTGCAGGGCTCTGCCAGTGCTCCTTCTGCACAAAGGCGGAGGTAGCCATGCTCTGCCTGCTGCTGCTGGTGTGTTGCCCACCTAAGGCCCCCTACACATGTCTTCTGGCCACAGATCACATTGATGTGTAATTCTGGATGAGCTGCATACCTGAGACACAGTTGTGTGGGTTGTAGAGTCTGTCCATGCCACCCACAAGTGTGAAAGAGCACCAATATTCAAAAACTGACCACAACATCAGCCCAGATAGAACCATTGGTACTGAGAAGTGGTCTGTGGTCCCCACCTACAGAACTCTCCTTCATTCGTGGTGTCTTGCTAAAGTATGTGAAATTGATGTCAGAGCGTTGCTTCCTAAGTAAACAGTTTTATGTCACTTTTATGATTTACTTGGAGTTATTTGTGTTTTTAAGTCTTTCCTTTTTTTTTGAGAGTGAACTAATCCACTTCTGTGTATCCAATGAGGAGCCTCTACAGCTACAGTAAGAGTCATAAGCTAGAAGGTGGCATCCTTAATCTACCCTACTCCCAGGAGAACAAGGTGGGTGTGGGGCTTATAGGGTGTATGACATGGCCAGCCCCTTTAAGGTTCCTGGTTCTCTACAGTACATTGCAGTGGGAAGAGCTGCTGCTACAGCCAGTTGACTTACAGTTGCCTTTCAGCCAGACCACCAGAGAGAGGGAAATGAATAATGGGGACACATCTAGAAGAAGGCTTTATAAGAGTAAATTTGTTATTTGATCCTCTGTTCCTTTAAGATTTTTGACATGTAGACGATTCGCTTCCATCATGTCACGATGAACTTCTTCCTCCTCTGCCGTTAATTATATTCGCTGGAGTCGGAGCTGAACCTGATTTTGATGTGAAAAATAATAGCTCATCTCTGCTCCTTCTTCTTCCATTACTTGTGGGAAATGAAACATATTCTTCAAGAGAAATTTCGAGTTTGAGAAAATCAAAGAAAGTTCAAAACTCAAAAGTTCAAGTCCATCCAGAGGTCACACTTCAAGGGATTGTCTCTTTGAGGAATTGGAATTTCTTCTATGATTCAAAAAGATTTATAGGAAAAATGTCTTTTGGACAGAACAGAACAATCTTTTCCTATAGGCTGGATCCATTGGGTTCCATTAGAACTGTGTAATGCTCTTTTTGTCCTTGGTGGCGCTGCAGGTGTTGTTGGGATTTATTAGCATAACCTCCTTTATACATATAAGAGATAGTAGTACCAGTAACTGCTAATAACCGGTGGCGTTTACTGTAAATGGGATTTTTGAACTAGAGAAAATTGTATACCTGGCACAGAACAAAGTTAGAAAATGATTCTCATCTCACTGATCCCCAACCTATAACTCGATGTGTAACAATAGGGTAGATAGGATCTCGGTAGAAGAATACAAATGCAATAGAATGATGATAGTGGAGAAGGTCCATATGGACCAGCCATTGGTAAATAGGCTATTCGCGGGGTAGCACTTGAGATTCCCACAGGATGTCACATTCCAGGGTATACAACCTCAGGTTTCCTTCGGATGTAAACAACATACCACATTCAGGAGTATCAACTCAAGATTCCTTAAGGATGGTCAATAACATGTTACTTTCTAGGGTATCAACTCGAGATGCCCCACAGGATAGTCAATAACATGTCACATTCTAGGGCTTGCAACCTCTAAATTCCTTCTAAGGATGTAAACAACATGTTTACATTCTCAGGGTATTAACCTCAAATTCCTACATGATGATCAAACAACATGTCGCATCCATAGGTGTCAACTCAAGTTCCCTACAGGATGGTCAACAACTGGGTCACATTCAAGGGTATCAACCTCGAGAGGCCAACAGGATGGTCAACAACATGACAAATTCCATGTGTATCAACCTCAAGATTTCCTACAGGATAGTCAACAACATGTCACATTCCAGGGGTTTTAACTTGTATTCCTTAAAGGATGGTCAACAATATCTCACATTCCAGGGGCATCAGCCAAGGTTCCCTACAGGATGGTCAACAACATGCAAATCCAGGTATACAACCTCGAGATTCCCTAAAGGATGGTCAACACATGTACATTCCATTGTATCAACCTCAAGATTTCCTACAGGATAGTCAAAACATGTCACATTTCAGGGGTTTTAACCTTGATATACCTTAAAGGATCGGCAACAAACATGTCACATTCCAGAGTATCAACCTCAAGATTCCCTACAGGATGGTCAACAACATGTCACATTCCAGGGGTATCAACCTCAAGATTCCCTACAGGATGGTCAATAACAAGTCACAGTCCAGGTGTATCAACCTCAAGATTCCCTACAGGTTGTTCAACAACATGTCACATTCCATGTGTATTAACCTCAAGATTTCCTACAGGATAGTCAACAACATGTCACATTTCAGGGGTTTTAACCTTGATATACCTTAAAGGATGCGCGAAAAAAATTTCACATTCCAGGGGTCTCAACCTCATGATTCCCTACAGGATGGTCAATAACATGTCACAGTCCAGGTGTATCAGCCTCAAGATTCCCTACAGGATGGTCAACAACATGCTGCATTCCAGGGGTATCAACCTCAAGATTCCCTACAGGTTGATCAACAACATGTTACATTCCAGGGGTATCAACCTCGAGATTCCCTACAGGATGGTCAATAACATGTCACATTCCAGGGGTATCAACCTCAAGATTCCCTACAGGATGGTCAAACAACATGTCTCATTCCAGGGGTATCAACCTCAAGATTCCCTAAAGAATAGTCAATAACTGTCACATTCCAGGGGTATCAACCTCGAGATTCCTTAAAGGCTGGTCAACAACATGTCACATTCCAGGGGTGTCAACCTATAGATTTCCTACAGGATGGTCAACAACATGCTGCATTCCAGGGTATCAACCTCACGATTCCCTACAGGTTGGTCAACAACAAGCCACATAGGGAGGGGTGGGAATTAGCAGTCCCTTAGGCTCTGCTGACTATTACTTGGGCCTCTGCTAGCAGGTATCTCAAGGGTTTTATATCTTCCACTGCGTGGAATAATCTACTTGGTCTCGGCCCCCACCGTTGACTTATCTTGAGGATATATTATCAATACAAATTCCTGGCAAACCCAATCTACAATCCCAGACATATCCAGTGGACGGATGTGGCGCCGTTTCCCAACTTTGCCCTTATTTAACTTCCACCAAACCTGAGGCCTCTTCAGCTTCTTCCCTCTCCAGTCTCTTCGCGAGGACTCTCATATTTCACCCCCCGACTTCCAATTGCTAATAAATATGAATATAATTCAAGATGTTAAAGCTTCTCTGCGGTAAAAAGGCTTCAATCCAAGAAATGTGGCAAAATAAATAAAAACAAATGGGCGACACCGTCCCCGGCGTCCGTCTCCTGGAGACGTTTAGTGTCTGTATATCACGGTGACAGGCGCCAGGATTTCATATCCAGTCCTTGACACCTTTTATAGAAGCCGCGGCCGCCGAGATGACAAATGTTTTCCTATTAAGTTGTCAGTGTCACTAGTGAGATCCTCCATCCCCTGACGAGGAAACTTCCATCATCTTCAGAAACATCTAGTTACCCCCCAACCCAACATCGCCAAGTGCCTCTCCCCGATTGGCTGCAGGAGGTCACATGTCCCACACCGCACTTCTCCTCCAGCTTCTACGGAGCTAAACGTCCCCCTCCAAGAATGTTCTCTATTAATCGTCTTACAAAAAGACTTTAACACCGCGTTTCTTTACATATCGGAACCTGGAGGGATTGTAGGCGAGCGGCAGATATCCCACCGGCGCATTGTCTGACCCCAGGAATTATTAGGAGGAGAAGAAAATGCAATGGATTTTTACTTTACCGCCCACACGAGAAATTTCTGTTCTGCAGGTTATTAGTTGTGACGTGAGAGAGGACGAGAGAAAATGGGGGTCATTTATCAGATTTTCCTTTGGTTTCCTTGTGATTGGGCCTCGTTTTTGCTATTCTTTGGGCTTGTAGTCTCAGGTCTGTGTCAAATACAGTTTTTTTTGGAGAAGTTGTTGGGTGAAAATTTTAAATAAAAGTCGCACACCTTTCGCTTTTCGATGCATAAAGAACCGGACTGTGTCGTATATAGGACTACAGCTTTACTGTATAAGGTACAGTCCTCATGGCTGTATATGGGTAAAACTGCTCCTCACTGGCGTATATAGGGTACAACTCCTCACTGTTGTGTATATAGGGTACAGCTCCTCAACTGTGCTGTATATAGAGTACAGCTCCTCACTGGGCTGTATTAGTGGTACAGCTCCTCAGTGCTGTCTATCGGGTATACGCTAATCACTGTGCTGTATATAGGGTACAGCATACTCATGTGTGTATATAGGGTACAGCTATCACTGTCGCTGTAATAGGGTTAAAGCTCTCACTGTGTGTATATAGGGCTAAAGCTCCTCACTGTGCTTATATAGGGTATAGCTACTCACTGTGCTGTATATAGGGGCAGATCCTCACGTGTGTATATAGTGCCATAGGCTACTCCACTGTGATGTTATAGGGTCAAGCTACTCACGGTGCTGTATTAGGGTACAGTACTCAGTGTGCTGTATATAGGGTACAGCTACTCACGGTGTGTAGAAGGGTACTAGACTCCTCATGGGCTTGTATTATAGGTAAGCTCCTCACCTGTGCTGATATAGGGTACTAGCTACTCACTGTGCTGTATATAGGGTACAAAGCTACTCACTGTGCTGATATAGGGTACAGTACTCAATGTGCTGATATAGGGTCACAGCTCTCACGGTGCGGTATATAGGGCTACAGCTCCTCACTGTGCGGTCTATAGGGTATAGCTACTCACTGTGCTGTATATAGGGTACAGCTCCAATGTGCTGTATATAGGGTATAGTACTACTTGTGCTGTATATGAGGGTACAGTATCATGTGTGTATATAGTTACAAGCTACTCACTGTGCTGTAGATAGGTACCAGCTACTCACTGTGCTGTAATAGGGTACCAGTATCATGGGCGGTATATAGGGTACAGCTACTCATGGGCTGTCTATAGGGTACAGCACTCATGTGTGTCTATAGTGTACAGCTCCCTCACTGTCTGTATAGAGGGTATAGAATACTCCCTGTGCTGTATATAGGGTATGCTATCACTGTGTGATCTATAGGGTACAGCTCCTACTTGCGGTATATAGGGTATAGCTACTTAGTGTGCTGAATATATGGGATAGCTATCAGTGTGCTGTCTATAGGGTAGATTTCAATGTGCTGTACATACGGGTAGCTCTCACTGTGCTGTATATAGGGTATAGCTACTCGTGTGCTGGTTATAGGGTACTGATCTCACTTGTGTGTAATCTAGGGGTAAAGCTCCTCACTGTGATGTATATAGGTGTACAGATCCTCCTGGCTGTAGAGGGCTACAGCTAATAACTGTGCTGGTATATAGGGTACAGCTCCTCCTGTGCTGTATATAGGGACGCTACTCACTGTGACTGTATATAGGGTACAGCTCCTAATGGTGTATATAGGGTAAGTCCTCCTGTTTTTTTGTTGGGGCTTGGGTTATAGGGTATAGTACTCACTGTGATGTATATGGGTACAAAGCTCCTCACTGTGCTGTATATAGGGTATAGCGACTCAGATGTGCTGGATTAGGGTATAGTACTCAGGCGGCTGATATAGGTCACAGTATCCACTGGCTGTATATAGGGTACAGCTCCTCCCTTTCGCTCCCACTTTGAGTATATAGGTATCGATCAGTGTGCTGTATATCGGGATACGACCTCACAATGTGCTGTATATCGGGTACAGGGCTCCTTCACTGTGCTATATAGGGTAACAGCTCTCACTGTGAGTGGATTAAGGGTACAGCTCTCCCTGTGCGGTATATAGGGTACAGTACTCACTTGTGTATTGGGACAGCTCCTCACTGTGGATATAGTGTACAAGTACTCATGTGCTGTATATAGGGTACAGTACTCACCGTGCGTATATAGGGTTACAGGATCACTGTGCTGTATATAGGGTATAGATCCTCATGTGCTGATATAGGGTACAGCGACTCACGTGCTGTCTATAGTGTCAGTCCTCACTGGGCTGTATATAGGGTACAAGAGAATCAATGTGCTTGTATAAGGGATACAGCTCCTCAATTGTGCTGTATATCGGGTACTAGCTCCTCCCTGTGCTGTATATAGGGATAGTATCACTGATGCTGTATATAGGGATTACAGTATCCACTGTGCTGTATATAGGTATAGACTCAGTGTGCTGTATTATAGGGTATAGCTCCTCAGTGTGCGTATTATAGGGTACAGCTCCTCACTGTGCTGTATAAAGGTACAGCTCCTACTGTGCTGTATATAGGGATACAGGCTCCTCACTGTGCTGCTATATAGGGTACAGCTCCTCACTGTGCGTATATAGACAAGCTACTCACTGTGATGTATAAAGGGACATACGCCTCCCTGGCTGTATAGGGTCAGATCCTCACTGTGCTGTATTATTGGGACAGCTCTCACTGTGCTGTATATTAGGGTACAGCGCCTCACTGTGCGGTTATATAGGGTAAACAGCTCCTCACTGGGCTGTTATGGGTACGCTATAACTGTTGGTATAAGGGTACAGCTTCACTGTGCTGTATATAGGTAAGATCATCATGCGTTATATAGGGTTAACAGATCCTCACTGGGCTTTAATCGGGTAACAGCTCCTCCGTTGACTGTATATAGGGTACAGCTCCCTCACTGTGCTGATATATAGGGATACAGTCATCATGTGCTGTATATAGGGTACAGCTAGTCACTTGCTGTAATAGGGGATTAACGACAACTGTGCTGTATATAGGGTTACAGCTCATCACTGTGACTGTATAAGGGCTACGGCCGCTCACTGCGGCCTTTATAAAGGACTACAGCTATCCCTGTGCTGTAATAGGGTAAAGCTAAGCCACTGGGCACTGTATATAGGGTACAAGATACCAAGTGATTGTATATCAGGTCTAGACTATCAATGTGCTGTATATAGGGTACCAGCTCCCTCAATGTGCCTGATATGGCTACAGCTCAGCACTGGCTGTATATAGGGTACCGATCCTCAGTGCTGTATATAGGACTAAGTATACTCACTGTGCTGTATAAAGACACAGCTCCTCACTGGGCTGTATATAGGGTACAGCTCTCACTGTGCTGTTATAGGGTACAGTCACTCACTGTGCTGTATATAGGGTACAGCTCCGCTGTGTGTATATAGGGTATAGTCTCACTGTGCTGATATAGGGGATCAGCTCCTCACTGTTGCTGTATATAGGGAAAGCTCTCACTTGTGGCTTTATAAGGGTACAGCTCCTCACGGGCTGTATATAGTGTAAAGTCCTCACGTGATTTATATAGGGTACAGTCCTCCACATGTGCTGTATATAGGTACAAGCTCCTCACTTGCTGTATATAGGGTACAGCTCCATCAGTGCGGTATAGAGACTTACAGTCCTCAACTGTGCTGTATATGGGTACCGTACCACATGGCTGATAGAGGGTACAGCTACTCTCGCGCTGTATAAGGGGGCTACAGCTCCTCACTGTGCCTGTATTAGGGTACAACTACTCACTGTGCTGTATATAGGTTACAGTCCTCATTGTGCTTGTTACTAGGCTACAAGATCCTCACTTGCTGTATATAGGGACTACAGGCTCCTCACGTGCGATATAAGGAATACAGCTACTCACTGTGCGTTATATAGGCACAGCTCCTCACTGTGACTGTATATAGGGTACAGCTCATCACTGTGTGGTATATAGGGTACAGCTCCTCACTGTGCTGTAAGATAGGGTTACAAGCTCCTCACTGTTCTTTTTTGTCCAGGCTGTAGGATAGGGTACAGTACTCCCGGTGCTTTTATAAGGTTACAGCTACTCCGGCGCTCTATATAGGGTACAGCTGTCCCTGTGCTGTATATGGGTTTACAGCTACTCACTGTGCCTGATATAGGGTACAGCTCCTAAGGATCTGTATATAGGGTACAGCCTCTCAAGGTGCTGCTGCTATATGGGCTACGCTCTAACTGGCTGTAATATAGGTACAGCTCCTCAAGGTGCTCTATATAAGGGTAAGCTAGTCACTGTGCGGGAATAGGGGTTAAGCTACTCACTGTGCTGTTATTAGGGTTACAGCTACTACTGTGCTGTATAAGCGGGCTACGGCCGCTCACTGGGCTTTTAAGGACTAAAGCTAATCCCTGTTGCTGTATATAGAGTACAGCTCTCACTGTGCTGATATAGGGTAAAGCTCCCTCACTGTGGTGTTATAAGGTACATCTACTCCCTGTGCTGTATATAGGTACAGGTTAATCACTGTGCTGTATATAGGGTAATATACTCCCTGTGATGTATACTTAGGGTACAGGTTACTCACTGTGCGGATATAGGGTTACGCTCTCACTGTGCTGGATAGGGTACAGCTACTCCTGCCGCTGTTATAGGGTACAGTCATCACTGCGCTTTTTAAGGGTACAGTAATCACTGTGCTGTATATAGGGTACAGCGCCTCACGTGCTGTATAGAGGTACAGCTCCGCACTGTGCTGTATATAGGGTACAGCTCTCCTGTGCTGGATATAGGGTATAGCTACTCAAATGTGCTTAATAGGCGTACCGATCCTCGCTGTGCTTATATAGGGTACAGTCTCACTGTGCTGTATAGGGTACAGCTCCTCACTGTGCTGTTATATAGGGCTACAGCTTAAAACTGTGATTATATAGGTAAGCTCTCCCTGTGCTGGTATATAGGGTACAGCTACTAATGTGTTGCTATGGTACAGCTCCTCAATGTGCTGTATATAGGGATATCTACTCCTGTGCTGTATATAGGGTAATAGATACTCACTGTGAACTGTTATAGGTACAGCTCCTCACTGTGCTGTATTTAGGGATAGCTACTCAGTGTGCTGTATATAGGGGATAGACTACTCCGTGTGCTGTATATAGGGTACAGCTTATTCAACGTGCTGTATATTAGGGTACAGCTCTCACTTTGCTGTATATCGGGTACTAGCTACTCAGGGTGCATATATAGGGTACAGCTCCTCACGTGCTGTATATAGGGTACAGCTATCACTGCTATGCGGTAAAGGACTACAGCTCCTCATGTGCTGTAGATAGGTATAGCTCATCAGTGTGCTGTTATCTTAGGGTACAGCTCCTCACTGTGCCTGCTAATATAGGGGTACAGCTCCTCACTGTGCTTTATATAGGGTCACGCTCCTCCGGTGCTGTTATAAGGGTACAGCTCCTCACTGTGCTGTAGATGAGGTGTACAGCTCTCTCACGGTGGGGTATGAATAGGGTACAGCATCTCGGATAGCCAACATCTGTGTGTAATAGGGTACCCTACTCCTCACTGTGCTGTAATAGAGGTAAGCTACCTACATGTGCTGTCTTGATAGGGTACAGCTCTCACGTCGAGTCTGTATATAGGGTACAGCCTCAATCATGAGCTGTATATAGGGTACAGCTCCTCACGTGTGCTGGAGATAGGGCTACAGCTCGCATGTGCATGTATATAGGGCTACAGCTCCTCACTGTGCTGTATATAGGGTCCAGCTACACACTGTGCTGTAATAGGATACAGCTCCTCACTGGGATTGTATATAGGGTACAGCTTCTACTGTGCTGTATATAGGACTACGGGTCCTCACTGTGCGGATATAGGGTACAGATCCTCACTGTGCTGTATATGGTTACAGATCCTCACTGTGCTGTATGATAGGGTCACAGGTTACTGTGGTATATAGGGTAATCTACTCCCTGTGCTGTCTAAGGGTCAGGTAACACATGTGCTGTCTAGGGTACATACTAATCCCTGTGCTGAAGATAGGTAAGTCCTCACTGCCGCTGTATATAGGGTACAGCTCCTCACTGTGCTGTATATAGAGTAAAGCTAATTCCTGCGATCTATATAGGTACAGCCTCCTCTGGCTTATATAGGGTAAAGCCTCACGGTGATGTCTTAGGGTACAGCTCCTCACGGTGCTGTATATAGGGTAAAGCTCCTCACTGTGCTGTATATAGGTTAACAGATCATCACGGGCTGTGTATATAGGGCTACAGCTCCTCACTGTGCTGTATATAGGGCTACAGATCCCCGTGCGTATATAGGGTACAGCTCTCACGGGCTGTATATAGGGTACAGCTCCTCATGCGCCGTATATAGGCGTAAGTCCGCCTGTGCTGTCATATAGGGATAGCTACTCACTGTGCTGTATATAGGGTACAGACTCGCTGGCTGTATATAGGTACAGCTCTACTGTGCTGTATATAGGGTACAGGTACTCACTGTGACCTGTAATAGGGATACAGCTCCTCACTGTGACTGTTAAGGTACAGGCTCTCACTGTGACGGTAATTAGGGCTACAGCCTCCTCACTGTGCTGTATGATAGGGCTAATAGCTCCTCAATGTGCTGTATATAGGGGTAAGTCCCACGGTGCTGTATATAGGGTACGCTCATCACTGTGCTCTATTAGGTACAGCTCCTCATGTGCTGTATATAGGGTACAGCTTCTCACTGTGCTGTTATGGGCATAAAGGTCTCATGTGCTGTATATAGGGTTACAGCTACTCCCTGTGATGGTATATTAGGGCATACCAGATCGCTACTTGTGCTGTATATAGGGCTAGCATCGCTCCCGCTCACGGTGCTGTATATAGGCTCCAGCTCCTCATGTGCTGAGATATAGGGACTACAGCTCGCACTGTGGCTTGTAGGTATAGGGTACGTCCTCACTGGCTGTATATAGGGTACAGACGTCGCACGCGTGTGATATGGGTTACAAGACCCGTCCTACACGTGGTGTATATAGGGTACAGCTCATCGACTGTGATGTATATAGGGTTACCAGCTTCCCACTGTGTGTATATAGGACTAACAGGGTCCTTACTGGCTGTAATAGGGTACAGCTACAGAACTCACTGTGCTGTTAGAGGGTACTAGTCCTCGACTGTGCTTTAAATAGGGCTTACCAGCTCATAACTGTGCCGTATATAGGATACTGCTCCTCACTGTGCGGACTATAGGGTACAGCTCCGCACTGTGCGGTATATGGGTACAGCTCACTCCACATGTGCGGTATTAGGGTGAGCTCCTCACAAGTGATTCTGTATATAGGGGTACTGCTCCTCACTGTGCTGTCTCTAGGGGTACAGCTCCTCAATGTGCTCGATTAGGTAACAGCTAGTCAACTGTGTGTATATTAGGGTTACAGCTATCACTGTGTGGATATAGGGTACATCCCTCCACGTGCATCGAGATAGGTTACAGCTTACTCACGGCTTGTATATAGGGTATAGCTCCCACGGTGCTGTAGTAGGGTACAAGCTCTCCACTGTGCTGTATATAGGGTAGCAGCCTCCTCAGGTGACTGTATATAGGGTACAGCTATCACTCTTTTGAGGTTAATAGGGAACCTAGAGGTCAGACGTCACTCGTGCTGTATATAGGGTACAGCTGTCTCAAATGTGGACTTTAGTGATAGGGTCTCCAGCTCCTCACGTGTGCGAGTAATATAAGGGTACAGCTGCCTCCCTTGTGCTGTGTAATAGGCTACAGCTCCCACTGTGCTGTATATAGGGTACAGCTCCTCACTGTCGGTATATAGGGTAAGCTCCTCACTGTGGCTGTATATAGGGTTTACAGCTACTCACTGTGACTCATATATAGGGTACAAGATATGTACAACTGTGCTGTGTATATGAGGGTTACAGCTCCCTACCCTGTGCTGTTAATAAGGGTACCGCTCCTCCTGTGACGTATATAGGTGACATAGCTCACTAGACTGTGCTTTATATGGGTATAGCTTCCTCACGTAGCGGTATATAGGGTACAGCTCCTCACTGGTGACTGAGAATCATAGGGTAACGAGTCACTTAGACTGTGCTTTGTATATAGGGTACCTAGCGTTCTCACTTGCTGTATACGAGACTACCGGTCTCAGACTGTGCTGTAATAGGGTACAGCAATCACTGTGTGCTCTAGGGTAAAGCTCCTAGTCATGTGCTTTATATAGGAGACCAGCTGTCCCCATGGGCTGTATATAGGGGTACGGCTCGCACTACCTGTAGCTGTGTTATAGGATACAGCTGTGCCCTGCCAGCAGTGATGGATAGGTAGGGGTACGGCTCTCATGATGCGTCTATGGAGTGTGTCTGACTCACACTGATAAGATCGAGCCTTTGTAAATTAATAGGGTACCGCGTCCTCATGCTGGGTATAGTATAGGGTACAGTATGCACTTGTGTTTAGGGTAAGGGTCCTCATGTGCTGTATAGGGCTTACAAGTCTCACTGTGCGTATATAGGGTACAGTCTAACGTGCGTATATGGGTACAGCTTTCACGTGCTTACTATAGGTACAGCTCTTCATGTGTGTTACTATGGCTCACCCTACATGTACTGCACTGTCTTGTATTCACGGATACAGCTCATCACTGTGTTTTTGTTACTCACCATCTGTTAGTGTCACAGCTGTTCTGTGCTGTATATAGGTGTACAGCCTACTCACCGTGCGGATATATAGGGTACAGCTCCTCATGTGCATGTATATAGGATGGTGCAGCTCCTAACTGTTGCTGTATACTGAGGTATGCTCCCACTGTGCTCGTATAGAGGGTACAAGATCATCCCTGGCAGCTAGATAGGGTAACAGCTATCATGGGCTGTATATAGGAGTTACAGCACTCACTGTGCGTTGTATATAGGGTACAGCTCCTCACGGTGATGTATATAGGTACAGCTCCTCAATGTGTGATATAGGGTATAGCTACTCACTTGTGCGTATATAGGGTACAGCTCCTCACTGTGCGTATAAGGGTAAACAGCTCTGACTGGCTGTATATAGAGTACAGCTTCTCACTGTGTGTATATAGGACTACAGTCATCACGTGCGGTATATAGGGTACAGCTACACTTGTGTCTTATGCGGTCACAGCTCCTCAAGTGCTTATATAGGGCTCCATGCTCCTCCCATGCAGATCATATATTTGTGCCTGATATTAAGGGTAAAGATCTCATGTGTGTGTATAGGATTACAGTACTCACTGTTGACTGTTATAGTGCCTACAGCTTTCCTCATGTGCGTTATAGGGTACAGCTCCTCACTGTGAGTATATTAGGGTACAGCTCCTACTGTGCTCTATATCGGGTAAGATCAAGTCACTGTGCCTCGTTATAGGGTACACGCTCCTCACTGTGCGGGTATACTGGTACCGCTCCTAACTGTGCTGTATATAGGTTACAGCTCCTCAATGTGCTCTTATAGGGTACCCGCTGTCACTGTGCTGTATATAGGTTGCTGACAAGCCTCCTCAGTGATGTATATTAGAGGTACAGCTATTCAGTGCTGTATACTAGGGTACAAGCTCATCACTGTGCTGTATCTAGGACTACGATACTCACGTGATGTAGTAGGGTACAGCTACTCACGTGCGGTATATAGGGTACAGATCCGCAGTGTGCTTTATATTAGGGCTCCAGCGTCCTCACTGTGCTGCTATATAGGGTACCGTTCCTCATGTGCTTGTATATCTAGGGTATGGAGTCTCAATGTTGCTGTATATAGGGTACAGCTATCACTTGTGCTGTGATAGGATACCAAGCTCCTCCCCTGTGCTGATATGGGTACAGCTCCTCACTGTGCGGTATATAGGGTACATGCGCCTACGTGTGATATATAGGTGCTAGCTCCTCAAGGTGCTGTATATAGGTATAGCTCCCTCTCGGAGCTGGAATATAGGGTACAGTCCTCACTGCGCTGTATAATAGGTAAGCTCCTCCACTGTATGCTTTATATAGGGTACAGCTCCTCACTAGATGCTGTATATAGGTACAGCCTCCCATACTGTGCTGTATAGGGTACAACTACTCACTGTGGCTGTATATATGTTACAGTTCCTCATGTTGCTCGTATAGTAGGGTACAGTCTTCACTGTGCTGTATATAGGGTACAACTACTCACTGTGTGTCTATAGGGTACACTCCCACCTGTGCGGGTATACATGGGTATCCAGCTCCTCACGGTGCTGTATAGTAGGGAGCAGCTAATAATGTGCTGTATATAGGGTATAGCTCCTCTCTGTGCTGTATATAGGTACAGTCTCACTGTGCTGTATATAGGTTACGCTCCTCACGGTGCTTTCTATAGGGTACAGCTCCTCACTGTGCCTGTAATAGGTACAGCTTTCATTCACTGGGATGTATATAGGGTACAATCTAATCACTGTTGTGTTATATAAGTGTTACGCTCCTCATTGCTGTATATAGGGCTACAGCTTCCTCAATGTGCTGTAGTATAGTGACTCAGCTCCTCACTGTGTGTATATAGGGTACACTCTCATCTGTGCAGGTAATAGGGTACAGCTCATCAACTGGGCTGCTATATCGGGTACAGATAATCCATGGTTGTTATATAGGGTACAGCTACGCCCTGGCTGTACTATATAGGGTTAAGCTAATCACTGTTAATGTATATAAGGCTACGCCGCTCACTGTGCTTTAGAAAGGGACTCAGCTACTCCCCTGTGCTGTAATTTAGGGTTACAGATCCTCACGGTGAGTATGATAGGGTACAGCTCCTCTATGTGCTTGTATATATAGGGTCACAGGGAATCACTGTGCTGATATAGGGGTACAGCTCCTCACTGTGCTGCTATATATAGGCGTACAGCTATCACTGACGTCGGTATATAGGGTACAAAAAAAAAGAACTCCTCATGCGCGGATATCAGGGTTACAGCTATCACTGTGCTGTATATAGGGTACAGTCTTCACTGTGCGTATATAGGTACAGCTCCTTCAGTGAGGTATATAGGGTAACAGCTTCTCACTGTGCTGTATATAGGGTGCAGCTCCTCTACTGTTGTCTGTAATAGGGCGCATAAGCTCCTCTCTGTGCTGTATATAGGGTACAGTCCTCCCGTGCTGTATTAGTACAGCTCCTCACTTGGCATTTATAAGGGTACAGTCATCACTGTGCTGTAAATAGGGTACGCTACCTCATGGCCTGTAATCAGGGTAAACTATCACTGGCTGGATAGAGGTTAAGCTCCTCAATGTGCTGTCATAAGGGTAACGTCTCACTGTGACTGTATATAGGGTACAACTACTCACTGTTGCTGTATTATAGGGTAAAAGCTCATCACTGTGCGGGTATATAGGGTACAGCTCTCACGTGCTGTATATATGGGGCAGCTCATCACTGTGGCGTATATAGTGGGTAAGCTCCTCTCTGTGCTGTATAAGGGTACAGCTCTCACGTGCGGTATATAGGTTACAGCTCCTCACGTGCTTACATATAGGGACAGATCCTCACCGGTGCTGTATATAGGGGTAAAGCATCCTCACTGTGCTGTATTATAGGGTAACAACTAACTCACTGTGCTTGTATATAGGTTAAAGCTCCTTCACTGTGCTGTATATTAGGGCTAACAGCTCCTCACTGTGCTGTATATAGGTACACGCTCCTCACTGTGCTGATATAGGGTTACAGATCCTCACTGTGCTGGATATAGGGTCAGCTCCTCACTTGCTTTATATAGGGTACATCTACTCACTGTGCTGTATATAGGTACAGCTCTCCCTGCTTTAGTAGCCCTCTGTATATAGGGGACAGGCTATCTCACTGGCTGTATTAAGTCGGCTCACGTCTTTTCACGTTGCGACTCACGTGATGATGATATAGGGTAACAGCCTCACTGGGCTGTGTATAGGGTACTGCTTCCATCGTGCGCTGTTATAGGGTACAGGCTCCCACTGTGCTGTATATAGGGTACAGCTACTCACGTGCTGTATATAGGTACAGCATACTCCCTGAGCTGTATATAGGGTACAGCTACTCACTGCGCTGTTCTAGTGGGTAACAGCTACTCAACTGTCGTATATTAGGGTAAAGGCGGCTCCCTATGTGGCGTATATAGGGGACAGCTCCTCACGGTGATGTATATAGGCGTATCGCCTCCTCAATGTGCTGATATAGGGTATCAGCTACTCATGTGCTGTAATAGGGTACAGCTCCTCACTGTGCTGTACTATAGGGTATACCCTTACTCACTGTTGCTGTATAAGGGTATAGCGAACTCGCGTGCTGTAATAGGGTACAGCTCCTCACGGTGTGTATAGAGGGTACAGCTTTTCCCTCACTGTGATGTATATAGGGTATCATTTTTGTCTCCTCACGGTGCGGTATATAGGGTACAGGTACACTGTGCTGTATATAGGTTATAGCTGCATCACTGTGCTGTATATAGGGTACAGCTCCTCATTTGTGTATACTAGGTTACAGTCCCACGTGCTGTATATAGGGCTACAGCTCATCACTGTGCTGAGAAGGGCTACAGCTCCTCACTGGCTGTATATAGGTTACAGATCCTCCCGGTGCTGTATTATAGGGTAAGCTCCTCAGTGCTGTATAAGGTACAGATCCTCACTGTGCTGCTATATAGGGTTTACAGCACTCACTGTGCGTATATAGGGTACAGTCCTCACGGTGTCTGTTCTATGAGCCGGTCAGCTCCTCACTGTGCTGTATATAGGGTACAGCTCCTCACTGTGATGTATATCGGGAAGCCTCCATCACGTGCTAATCTAGGGTAAGCTCTCACTGTGCTGTATATAGGGTCCAGCCATACTCACTGTGCTGTATATAGGGTACCGCTATCACTGTGCTGGTAATAGGGCTACAGCTACTCACTGTGCTGTATATAGGACTGTGTATTGCTCCTCAATGTGCGTATATAGGTACAGGCTACTCACTGTGCGGAATAGGGTACAGCTCCTCACTGTGCGGTATCTAGGGCTACAGCTCCTCACCTGTGCGTATATAGGACTACAGCTCCTCAATGTGCTGTATATAGGGTACAGTACTCACTGTGCTGTAGATAGGGTACCAGCGACTTTTTTTTTTTTCTCCACGTGATGTATGATGGGTTACGAGCTCCCTCCACTGTGCTGTATATAAGGTGTACCAGCTCCTCACTGTGCTGTATATAGGGTACAGCTCACTCACTGTGCTGTATATAGGGTACAGATCCTCACTGTACTGGATATAGGGTACAGCTACTCAACTGTGCTGTGATATAGGTTACAGCTCCTAATGTGCATGTATATAAGGTTCCGCTCTCACTGTGCTGTTATAAGGTACACTCCTCATGTGCGATGTGTGGTGACCATGGTGTTGACCGCACCTCACTATGGACCAGAGGAAGCGAAGGAAACCGTTTCTCAGGAGGTAGAAAAATTAATTTAGACAAGCAGGTTACCGGTAAGGTTATACGGGGTCTCAAGCAGATTGTGTTGCGTGACTACATGTACATTGTCATTTATAAGTGCCGAATATTGGCTATTTTCTGCGGAAGCGGCGCCAGAAGGCTGGGTGTCAGCTGAATATATCTATAGATGACACCCGCCTCTAACACTCAGCGATCGGAGGATTTCTCGATCGCGGGTGTTGTTAACCCAGAACATGACGCCCGGCGTGTTCAGAGGCATTTGAAGTAATTACAGGTGAAATCGGACCCCCCGCGGCGCCTTAAGGGGGGGGGGGTCGCTGATCGATCGCAGCCCCGGGACTGCCGGTGCCCGGGGCTTGGAGATCTCCTCCGGAAGCCGGGTTCCGTGCCTCTGGCAGGACCCGGCTGTAAGAAAGAGGGCATGCGCCAGCATGCTCAGTGTTTCCACATTACACAGTGCACATACATCTGTATTGCACTGTGTAACCTGTAAAATAGCTGAACATGATCAGAAGATCACTGTTCAAGCTAAGATGTCAGTAAATGTAAAAAAAGTTAAAATAAATAAATAAAGGTTTTTACAATAAAATAAATAATAAAAGAAAGTGAAAGTCCCCCCAACACCACATTTCCCTTTACACCAAGTAATAAGTTATAAAAAACATAAATCACGAAAACAACCCCACTTATTTGATCGCTGCGTCCGTAACAATTGTACAATTAACTCTAATCATAATTGGACCCGCTCGGTGAACGTGGTAGAAAAAAAACGCTAAAACTTGCCCAAAATTTAAACTTTATCAAATTGCTTACAAAAAATGTTCTAAAAAGTGATCCGAAAAAAGTTACAAGCACCAAAATGATACCACTAAAAAAAGATCAACTTGTCACGCAAAAATAAGCTAAACCAGCTCGTAAACCAAAAAATACTATAGTTATGCCGCTATAAATATGGCAATACTAAACAAATGCAATTTTGTCTATTCTAGTTTTCCTTCAATTAAAATTGGACAAATAAAAATGAAAACTATATAAATGAGGTATCCCGTCATCGTGTGATCCGTTGAATAAAGATTATATTATTGTTATGACAGTGAACACCCCCCCCAAAATAATGCTAAAAATACAAAACAAGAATTGATGATTTATTTTCCTCACACGTAAAAAGTTATAAAATTGCTTCAATAAGCTAAAAACCCTCAGAAATAAAGGTTTTTTTTACAGTGCATCTCATCTCGCAAAAATAAGCCCTTATTTGTCTAAATTGCTATTAAAAATTAGAGATTGTATAGCCTATTCCAACAAAGCGTTGTTATAGAACGGTGGCGGCGGGTAGTGACTTTCAACACCGGTCAGAACAAGTGATCGGGGTAAGACGGCGGCTGTTCTGAAGCCATTCTCATCCTGCCCCATGGACCAGAAGGGTTAGTCCCCCCCCCCCCCACACAACACACACCCCCAGTTTATTATCGCTGCTATTGGCTATCCAATTCAGCAGAGCCAAAGCAGCGAATTTACTTATGACGTCAGTAAAACGGTCACTATGTCTGTAGACACGGTGATCGGGGCAGGGTGGCGGCTGTTCCTGACAGCACCAATTTTGCCTGCGGTCCAGAGGGGTTTTGTTGCCCCCCCTTGTCATGTTGCTGCTATTGGCTGGTCGATTTAGTAGCAAAAGCAGCAATATTCGTCACAATGGGCACGCTAGGTGGAATAAGAGCAACAATGGCGATAATTCCCTACAGAAAACGAAGATATGGTACAAAAGTGCGGGCCGTGCACATTGTTTCAGATTATGCTGTACAACTCTTACAAGCTGTTTCCAATGTGCAGGTCCTGCCGTATCATTTCTCTTTTCAAGAGGAAGATATTAGGAAACTAATATTGGACAAGAAGGCCGGGCCCCAGTAACTCGCGTTTAGATGTTCCTGTATTTTGCCAGGACAGATTTTCCCCGGTGAATTCTGCTGCTTCTAAAGTAGGGTCATATAAGAGTTGTTCAAAAGAGGAGGTAGGATGGACACTATTATACTAAGGATGGACACTACATACTAAGAGACAATATAAATAAGAGACCTGCGACACCTCAGAGTGACAAAAGTTTAGTTGGTCCTTGGTATATTCACCTCCTTATACACAACACATTCAACAATTCACGCCAACCTGTTGTGAATAATTTCGGTAAAATGAATAATTGTAACAACTGTTAGTCAGTTGCTCCCTACCCTCCATTATTGTCATAAGGGGCGCCAATAACGGGCACTGAACTTTCCAGAAATAATTGCAATTTCCATCTTGGACTCCATTGAACACAACCTATAGTTCAAAATGCTCATTCACCACGTGTATTACATACACCACATATTACACCTTGCTATATTCCCCAAGGGGTGTACATTAAACAATTAGGGTCACTTGTCGGGTTTTCACTACGGGCTCCCAAATGTATCCTGACACATGTGAAGGATTTCTTGCAATTTGGCCTCTAAAAGACAAAAATCCTCTTTCCTTACTGTGCGCCCATAAAGCATTTTATATGCACATGTGGGGGACTTCTCACTCGGGAGAAATAGTTTTACACATTTTTCGGGGTTATTTAATATATTTCCTGGGCTACATGAATTAGGGGTAAAGGGGCATATTTTAGGAAAAATTTCACCTTTTAATGATTAGGGGCCTAATGGATCATTACCTGTAGGAGCAAATACATATATACACATTGAAAATCTCTAGGGGTGTGCGTTCAAGATTAGGGTCACTTTGGATTCTTCTTTGTTTTATACCACTAGGGTTCTCAAATTGCTGTCAAACATTCGTCAAATTTGGCTTCTAAAAGGCAAACATTCCCCTTTCCTTTTACTGTGCGCCCATAACCCATTTTATATACAATGTGGGGTACTTTACATACTCGAGAGAATAGGTTTACACATTTTGAGGGGTTATTACATTTTTTTATCCCTTGTGGCTATAAAATACGAATGTAAACATGACCTTTATAAGAAAATGTTCACCTTTTCTATTTAAGTCCTAATTAAACAAACACCTTTACGGACAATACACATATTAACACCTTGCTAAATCTCTAAGGGGTGTGCTTTCCAAAATGGTGATACTTGGTGGGGTTCCGCTCTGTTTGGTGGTACCACTAGGCTCTCTAAATGCATCTGACATATGTAAAGGATGTCTGTCAAATTTGGCTTCTAAAAGGCCAACGCCCCTCTTTCCCCTCTGAGCTTCAATGCGGACCCATACAACATTTTATTTGCATGTGTGGGGCAATTTTATACTCGGGAGAAATGCTCAGTGCCCATTTTTGGGGTTGTTTCATCTTTAATGCTTATGGGATACAAAAATTAGCTGTAAAGTGACTTTTTTTGGGAAAAATGTTCATCTTTTTGCTTTTAGGGACATAATTGAGCAAAAACCTGAGGGGAAAATACACATATTACACCTTTGTGAATTCTCCAAAGGGTGCACTTTCCAAAATGGTGAAACTTGTTGTGGGTTCCCCTCTGTTTTGGTACCACTAGGTCTGCCAAATGCATCCTGACACATGTAAGGATGATTGTCAAATCTGGCTCTAAAAGGCCAAAGCCCCTCTTTCCCTGCTGAGCCCTACTGGGTACCCATACAACCACTTTATGCAAAAGTGGTGCAGTTCTGTGCTTAGGAGAAATAGTTTACACATTTTGGGGTGTTTCATCTTTTATTCTTGTGGCTTACAAAAATTTGGGGTAAAAGACTTTTTGAGAAATTTCACTTTTTCCCCTTTTGGGGCTGATTGAATCAAACACTGTTGGGGAAAATACACAAATTACACCTTGCTAAACTCCCAAGGGGTGTACTTTCCAAAATGGTGTCTCTCTGTGGGGCTTTCATCTGTTTTGGTACCATTGATGGCTCTCCAAATGCATCTGACACATGAAACTTTTCAGCCATATTGCCCTGCAAAAACGAAACAACGCTCTTCCATTCCAAGTGCCCCCCTGTGCCGTACAGCAGGGTACAGTGACAAATGGGTATTGGCATACTCAAGAGGAAAGGGCCCTCAACATTGTAAAAAGCATTTTTCCTTTAACCCATTGTGAAGGTGCAAATTTTAGTGTCAATGATTATAGTAAGATAAAATTACATTTCTGTAATTTCACTTTCATTTATCTTTAACCCTCCTGAAACGCTCAAAGGGTTAACAAAATCCCAAAGTTGTTTGAATATTTTTAGGGGTGTGTTTCTAAAATGGTGTCATTTGTGGGGGGTTTCTGTCATGTGGGCCTCCTATAAAGTCACTTCTAAACTAAATTGACCCTACAAAGTAGGTTTTGATGATTTTCGTGAAAATCGGAAAAATTGCAACTAAAGTATAAGCCTCCTAACATCCTAATAAAGGAAAAGTGTTTGAAAAATGATGCCAAGTTAACAGCAGACATAATGGAAAATGTTAGTATCAAGGTATTTTAGTGATATGACCAACTTTCCAAAAAGTAGAGAAAGTTGAATTTGGAAAAACTTGTTTTTTTCAAAATTTTTGCCAAATTCCATTTATTTCATAAATAAATACTAAATATATTGATTAATTCTCAACTTAGCATGAAGTACATGTGTCACAAAAAAACAATCTCAAAATCAACTGGATATGTTAAAGCGTTCCAAAGTTATAACCACTTAAATAGACACATGTCAGATTTTAAAAAATGGGCTCCCTGTCGAGAAGGTGAAAAGTGGCTTCAGCGTTAAGGTGTAAAGTATCCACAAGATCTGTTATGTGCAGGGACCTCAGAGGTGACACTGTACTACTAGCAGTGTTGCACGAGGGGGAGCAGCAGCAGTTAGATTTCCGCAGCACACATGTGTGTTTACCCAGTAATCTGTCCTATCTGCAGTTTGATCAGAAAAATCAGGTAGGAAAATTCACTATTTCTAAAGGCAAAGGAGTAAAACAAAGATTATGAGGGGTCGGGGAGTTGATAAAAACAACCTCGAGCAAGGTCGTTCTGCGCCGCTCTAATCCCCTCTAAAGATGCTTATCTGATAAGGGGGAGAAAAATTTCTATGAAAACGCGTGGATAATGAAAACAGGACGTGAGAGGCAGAGAGCTATAATAATAATAAACAATAATAAAAAATTCCTTTATTTATATAGCGCAACAGATTACGCAGCGGCTGCACAGACCTTGCCAAATCGGCACTGTCCCCAATGGGGCTCACAATCTATCAACCTACCAGTATGTTGGAGTGTGGGAGGAAACCAGAGGACCCCGGAGGACACCCACGCAAACCATAAGGGACAAAACTGCCCCCTGCTGGTGTGATGATGTTGGTCATGGTATGAGGACAGTCACCCCTAAGCAGTGATAGGAGGACAACCTTCCCCCTGCTGATGGTAATAATATGGGGAGTCATGGTATAGGACAGTTATCACTAGAGTGATAGGACCGACAGCTGCCCCTGCTGGTGTGATGATGTGGGTGGCCATGGTAAGGACAGTCACCCCTAGTAGTGATAGGAGGACAAAACTGCCCCTGCGGATGTATAATATGGGGAGTCATGGTATAGGACAGGTCCCCTATCTTGTAATTATAGGGACACACTGCCCATGCTGGTGTGATGATGTGGGGGGCCATGGTATAGGACACGTCACCTAGTAGTGATAGGAGGACACACTGCCCCCTGCTGTGTGGATGATGTGGGTGGCATGGTATAGGATAGGCATCCCTAGTAGTGAAGGAGGATACACTGCCCTGCTGGTGTGATAATTGGGGGCCATTGGTATTGGACAGTCAGCTATCCTATAGTGATAGGAGGACACAATTTGCCCCCTGGATGGTGTGATGTTGTGG
This sequence comes from Engystomops pustulosus, assembly GCA_019512145.1. Taxonomy (NCBI): domain Eukaryota; kingdom Metazoa; phylum Chordata; class Amphibia; order Anura; family Leptodactylidae; genus Engystomops; species Engystomops pustulosus. The sequence continues at coordinate 210,240,853 of CM033645.1, read as the reverse complement.
GAGCTATGGTATAGGACAGTTATCACCTAGTAGTGATAGGAGAACACATGCCCCTGCTGGTGTGATGTTGTGGAGAGCCATGGTATAGGACAGTTACCCTAGTAGTGATAGGAGGAACACTGCCCCTGCTGGTTTGAGATGTGGGGGCCGTGGTATAGGATAGTACCCCTAGTAGTGATGAGGAGGACAACATGCCCCTGCTGGTGTTGATGATTGGGGAGCATTGGATTAGACAGTTACTGCTAGCAGTGAAGGAGGGCACATACTGCCCTCTGTGTTGTGATGATGTGGGGGGCATGGTATAGGATAGTTACCCTAGTAGTGATAGGAGGACACACTGCCCCCTGCTGTGAGATGATGTGGGGCCATGGTATAGGATAGTACCATAATAGTGATAGGAGGACAGCCCCCTGCTGTGTTGGATGATGTGGGGGCACATGGTATCGGGACAGTTAGCCACCTGTAGTGATAGGAGGACACACTGCCCCCTGCTGGTGTGATGATGTTGGGATCCATGGCATAGGACAGTTACCCCTAGCAGTGATAGGACACACTGCCCCCTGCTGGTGTGATGATGTGGGTGGTCATGGTATTGGAAAGTCACCCCTAGTAGTGATAGGAGGACACACTGCCCCCTGCTGGTGTGATGATGTGGGGAGCCATGGTATAGGACAGTTACCCCTAGTAGTGATAGGAGGACACACTGTCCCCTGCTGGTGTGATGATGTGGGGAACCATGGTATAGGACAGTACCCCTAGTAGTGATAGGAGGACACACTGCCCCCTGCTGGTGTGATGATGTTGGGATCCATGGCATAGGACAGTTACCCCTAGTAGTGATGGAGGACACACTGCCCTGCTGGTGTGATGATGTGGGGGGCCATGGGTATAGACCAGTCACCCCTAGTATGCCCCCTGCTGATGTGATGATGTGGAGAGCCATGGTATAGGACAGTGACCCCTAGTAGTGATAGGAGGACACACTGCCCCCTGCTGATGTGATGATGTGGAGAGCCATGGTACAGGAAGTGGTAAAACAAGAATTTCTTCCGGATATGAAGTCACCCAGAAGAGATATTCTCCATTAAACACAATGCGAAAACACTGGAAGGCCAATGATCTACCAACTAGCTCCAATGCTATCTACTATATTTACAATGAAGCAGTGCTGAGAGTGTAACAGCCACCATAATGGATGTTAGACATTATACTGGTGAAGCAGAGGGGAGGTTTCAATGTGTGTACTAAGGAAGGTGGTATGTGGTCATTAAAATGTAATCAAATAAGTATATACCGCAAGCTGAATTTGTTCGATGGAAGCCTTGGAAGAAATTGTCATGTCAAGCTAATAACAAGATGGGTCGTATAACGCCAGTCAATATACTGAATAAGAATTATTATATATGAATCAGTCAAGATGAGGTTGTCATTAGGGCAGACAATAGATAATAGCTTAAAATTTTATATTCAAAATGCAAAGACTAATCGGTTTATATCAGGCGGAGCAGGGATGAGTTTGTCTTGTAGCCATAAAGTGAGTAATTGGTTGTGTTGGTCAATATGCAGGTTTTAGCAGGGCTAATCTTGGGTTCTGGTGGACTAGATGCAGAAGCAAGCGATGTGAGCTTGTTCATCTATGACAAATCTGCAGATGATTATTGTGGGCAATAGTACAAGAACATCAGATAAGAGTTTGTTATGGCTACAAATAAAGCAGTTGCTCAACGGTCCTATGTGTTACTTAATCTTGTTGTATATGGACTACAGTGGGTTGAGATGATTAGTTATCCGATAAGCAGAACTAAACATGTCCAACACAGAGCAGCAGAAGATGAACAATTGCATACAGTGTTCTCTACTTGTATGTAGTGGAACTAAACTGCATCACATGTGGTCATAATACAGGAACATAGAGTTGAAGCCTTGTCATACATACAGATAAAGAAAATTTATCTCGTCACAACAGGTTTTAGAGCAGAAGCCATTGGAGCAGACTACTATCCAGATAGTAGAGATGAGCTTTTCAAATGTAGAATCACAAAACAAGCAACTGGTCTGTATGTGTTTGTATGTTATGCAGATGGAGCAACGAATCTGATAAATATTGGCATAGTAAATGATCAGTGCTGAGCATGCTCCACCGGAGCATCAGAGATAAATTTGCCTGAAAAAAAATCAGTACTGCATCACTGTGCCAATGCAGAAGCAGCAAGATAGCTTGTCATATCAAAAAAAAAAAAACCCAGTATGGCAAAACTTAACTTCCGTCATACATGAGCAGAGCATTCACTATGCAGGTGACGTATCTGTGTTGCATATGCAGAGTAGCAGAGCTAGCGTGGGTTGTGCAACTATTCTCGGGTGTGCTCCCAATTCAGGAGCACAAACATATGCTTGTCCCTCTTCATCTATGGACAAAATGTCAATTACATATTAAGCTTGCTACTCTCAATTCCACTTCATTGACCATATCGTTTGATATGCAGATGTAGCGGTGTTAAAAGGTGTTTGTCTTTATTGAATGAAATCCATACACTATTCAGCTCTGCTTCATCTCACGCACAAAACGATGATGAAAACAGACCGACACATCATCCTCAATGTGTCGCTTTAACCATCGCTTTTGTATTTGCAGATGTAGCATTTAACGAGTTCTATGTCCACAATTCAGAAGCAAGCAGAGATTATCTTGTCATCTATGGATTCAATGTATACAACATATTAGGTGCCAGCGACATTTCAGTCTATAACATTGAACATATTTCAGATATGCCAGATTTAAGCCGCGCTCATTTGTTTCCATGAAGCAAAGATGAGCTTGTCACATGTGCTCCACAATCAGACCACGAATATGATCTTGTCATCTGTGTACACTGCCAGATGACCAGTCCAGCACGCTACATCTCAAGCTATAGCCATTGACTATATGTTTGATATGCAGAAGATTAGCGATTCTAATCTGGTTTTATTTGCAAATATGAGCTTGTAATCTATGGACTAATGCCAGATGAACAACAGTCACTTCAGCTACATCTCACGCGATTAACCATTGACCATAATTTTGATATGCAGATTATCAGAGCTAATCTGTTGTTATTTTGCAAATTGCGCTTGTCAACAATCCCAACAGCAAGATGAGTTTGCCAGCTATGTATTAAATGCGGAGACATATTCAGCTCTGCTACTGGGACCACATGTTTATGTCTCCAGTGTCAGACACATCTGGCTCCACATCCCCAAACGACCTTCCACCAGCCTTGCTGATCTAATATTGCTTCCCACTTCTTCCGTTCCGCCACATAGCCCCCACCCTACCTTTATCACCCCAAATCACTTACCTGCCTGAAGCTCTCAGACAAGTTCTCCTCAACTTTTTCATCTTGCTGATTCTTCTGCAGCTGAGGTTTCAATCATATCCAAATCAGATTGTAGCTCCCCCGGTCCCCAATGTAATCCCCGCCCAAAAAACGCGATGAATCCATCCAGAATACAATGTACCTCCTTTTCTCCTATCACCCGACCGGAGGGTTTTGATCATTGTTCAACTGTTGAGTCTGTGTCCATAGGATCTACGCATTTTTTTATCATAAATAAAATAAAAATAAACAAACAACAATACGAAAATAAATAATAAAAATTGGAAAAATATTACCAAAAATATTGCCAGCCAGCAGCAGCCTATGCAGATCCAGGAAGTGTATGAGGCGTTTGGCAGTGGGAATGATCAGGACAGGGGAAGCCCTGGTGGACATGGCAGCAGCTTTGGTTGGTCCTTCTCTTCTGCAGCCTTGTTAATCCAGCCCAGTCCTGTGTTTGAGCTCTGAGCTGTCCCTCCCCTGGCCTTTCGTCATGGTACGTTTATGGTCCTATAGCAGCTTGATGAGGACATCCAGGATGGAGCTTAACAAGCATGGGTTTTGCTATTGTTGGTTTCAGTGGCAGCAGCTGTCGCCATAGACGGCCATAGCCTCTACAATAGCAACAAACAAACCGCCATCTAGTGTTCCGCGATGTAGAAGTTCGGCTCCTACTTGTGCAGTAATCACCATATTGAGTCAGCTGAAGACAGGACTGGGGTCTCTCAGGATTTTGAGAGGCCTTCATTATGGCACTGCATTCAAATGGAGATGTGGCATCTTTACATGTAATTGAGTTATAGATGATCAATATAATGCAGATGCGTAGAATGGAACAAAAAGATGGGGGGTGTGGTGGGGGGTGGGGGGGTATGATTTCCACATGGTGTCCAACTTAAAATGTAGATATATAGAGATCTGGATTGTAGCCATTGTTCACAAGGATAAGGGATCAATTCATGCATTAGTTTAGAGATGACAGTAAAAGTTAACTTCTAAAAAACATTCTATGCTTCCGAACAAAAATAGAATATTGCAAATGATATAATAGTCTTTCCAAAATGATACATATATGGGGATCGTAGCTAGGGTCATGATTGCGATCAATTCTGTGGTATTTGACAAATAAACGTTAAAAATAGTGAAAAATGAAATGTCATAGTAAAAATAATAAAACTAATAAAATAATAATAATTGACTATGATCGAAAAGAAAAGAATATTTAAACATTTTTTAAAAATAATGGAGATACTGATATGGGATTGTAGCCATCAGTCATTAGTATAGTGACAATTTTTGTGTTAGGAAGCAGAAAAAATGTACACACAAAAAAAATTAATGTAATAGAATTTTTTTTTGAAGATTAAATTTGATATAAAAGAAAATAATCCTAAAAAACAAACTTAAAAAAATTAGGGAGATACCGATAAATGGATTGTAGTCATGGGTCTATGATGGTGACTCATTCTTATGTTTTTTAGAGCGGATAAAATTTAAAGTTAGAAAAAATCAAACAATTATGGAAAAATAGTAAGAATAAATTAATATAAGATAAAAAGAAATAATGAAGACATTAGGGAGCTACAGATATGGATTGTAGTCAGAGGGGCGTGATCAATTTTTGTTTATGCACAATTTACACTGCAGGTAAAGAAAACATTAAGATTGAAAATAAAAATATTATAATCTTATTTCTATCGCGCCATCATATACGCATCGGTGTTACATAGTTGATGACATGTCATTACCATCATAAAAAAAATGCAAAAACTCATGTAAATTTAAAGAGCTTTAAATATACAAATAAGACTATTTAATCACTATACTGTGTCCTACAAAAGCTAATTTGTCAAAATACCAAAATTTTAAAACAAAAACAAAAGGAAAAACATTCCAACAAAAAATTAGAGTGGGCAGCAAGTATTGGTCATAGCACAGCTGATAGAATAAAAAGAATGAAGATAGAAAGCTAATTAAAAAAAAGTATTGATCTTAAAATATAATAAAAAAGAAATACAATGTTGTCAATTAGACCATACATAATATAAAGATTTTAAAAAAAATAATTATCTAAAAAATGATATGAGTAAAAAGTTGGATTATCTTGGTAATGATTCATGCTTTACGCAAGAACACAAGTAATGTGAAAAAATGTAAATATCAAAATGAAAATTATATAATATATAGTATATATAAGTATATAATTATTATATAATTCAATATATATTTAAAATAATTACAAGACTGTAAAAAATAATAATTAATTATAACAGACAAAATAGATCCAGATTTGGGATTAATTCTTATTTTATAGATCCAATACCAATAGCAATGATCCAGGGATCATGGAGGGGACCCATCTCAAGCATACTATTCATTGATTCTCAGCATTGAGTTCACATTATTGGTAGTGAAATATTCGAATAAGAATTTCGGATTACCCATAATGCATTCTTGTTCCGTACATAAAGCTTCCGAACTACATCGGTGAACTGGTATCAACTGGATAGAAATTGATTTTTACATTCTGTGGCTTGAATTCAGTGAGAAAATCTTATCGGAAATTCTTATTCTTGATTGGAGGATGAGAGACTAGACATAGTGAATATGGGTTTTGAAAAAAACAAAGAAATTCTCTGCAGAATATTAATCGGGTTAAGATTTCAACCCTTATCCACTTGGTAATACTATATCTGTAGAGGATGATCTGTAGAAACTGACCTCACAGCATCACAGTCATCTAAATATTATATGACTGCTTCCTATGGTCACCCTAGAGGAGCCTAGGAAGCTTACTGTTACATGTGACACTTTGAACATTGACTTGATGGTCTGTAGTTATCTCCCACTAGTGGTGGCTTGGTACTGTAATTTACCTTTGCTAAGTCTCCATTATGTCCCAAACAGCTCCTAAGAGACAATCAAAGTTCGGTGTAGGGGGCTTCATAGGAACACTGATGCAATTAACTGAGATTTAGCAAGGATAGCAAACAGCACTATATTGAGAACCTACTATGATCATCCCCTAGCCCATTCTCATTATGTAGCGACCCCTGGCCCCGGTATGACTCTACCCCATACGCCCCCTACTTACAACCACAGTTTTCCTGTCTCCACATGTTACCAGTGTATGGGAAATACCAATGTTAAGACTCCGCTGCTTCAGTTCCTGCCATCGGAATCGGCTCGTAAACAATTCCCATTAAAAAAAAATGTCAAGTCCGATGGAGCTACTCATTTTACGTGAACTATTTTTCCACAACTTTATAAGATAAAGCAATGAAAAGCCATTAATAGCCGGCAGCTGCTCATTGGAGACGACGCGCTGCAAATTACCTGCCAGAGACTTGGCCCAGATCGTATGGAGGAGTCTGGGGAAAGTATTAAAGGGATCAGAAGGGTTTAGGTATTGTCCCTGTAGAGATTGTTAAACCTTTGTGTAAGTTGTTAGTAGCACAGGACTGTGATATATTGATTTAGATTCCGAGATTGTCAGGTGATCAAGTGCACTGGGTCATGTCCTCACACGGCGCGTAACAGTGCTCTCGGCAGACAATTTAAGTAGTGTCCCCTGAGATATATTTAAGCAGGCCATTTGTATGATTGTTTCGTGCAGCAGACTGTGGATTTATCTTCCAAATTGTAATTATTAAGTTCAAGTGGGGTGTTTCCTCATCTGCTGTTTAGTGCTCTCTGCGTTATTGTCCCTGGAGAGATGTTAGTCACACTTTTGGGAAATTTACTTAACCCGGGTCCATGCGCTATCCGGGGCGCGTTTCTCTGCTCGATTCGTGTCCGGCCGGATTCATTAAGGTAGTTTTCTCCTCCCCGCCGTCACCAGTTGGCCTGCTGCTCTAAAGCATCGGCACCGCTGGAGTTCACGAGCCTTGCTATGACGGTAGTGCAAGCTCCGCTACAAGATTTTTTTTTTAAATCTGTCGTTTTTTTCCGAATCCTCGGGTTTTCGTTCTGCCACGCCCCCCCCGGATTTCGTTGGTGCATTCCAGCCTGATGCGTCCAATCCATCCCGTGCGCCAAAATCCCAGGGCAATTCAGGGAAATCGGCGCAAATCGGAAATATTCGGGTTAACACGCGGGAAAAACGCGAATCGGGCCCTTAGTAAATGACCCCCTTTGTGTTTGTTACAGCAGCACAGACTGCTGAACAGTATTATTCCAGGATGTATATCCTTCTCCATGTGAACTTGGAGGTGTCCTCACACTCCTGTGCTCATAATTTCACACTGAACTGCTTCCCACTCTGTGTAATCCAATGAGGAGACTGATACAGCTTTAACTCTGGGATTTGGAGTCAGGGGTGTAACCTGAGGGGGTGTCATAGTTGCGGTCACGGCCAGGGCCAAGAGGTTTAGGTGGCCCTTATGGTTTCCCTTTCCCATATGAGAAACTTTACTATAACCATCATTATAGTCGTGGCTGGCACCGACTTTCCCTTGGGCTCATCAGCTCTAGTTACGCCACTGGACTGTGGAGGTCATGCAGAGAACTGAAGGATTTGTAGGCAGCATGATCGCTCTCCCACAGCGTCTTCAGACTCGTTACGTCCTGCCACATTGCGCAGTGTTGAACCTGCTCTCATCTGTTACGTGCACAGAGCACCAGTGGTGAATAAGCCAATCCTGGTGTTCTCTTGCTATTCCAAGCGTCCCTGCTGTGAGTACATCCCCATCTGTGGACGTCGGTCCTCCTACCATCCTCATGGAGTCGGTTTTTCTGTTGTGTAGACACTTGCACCTTTGTGGTTGCTTGAGGTCTTTTGGCAGGGCTCTGCCAGTGCTCCTTCTGCACAAAAGGGCGGAGGTCTCGATTCTGCTCTGTGCTGCTGCTGCTTGGTTTTTTCCCCCACGGCCCCCTCCCATTTCCCTGGCGTACTGACCTGTCCCTGTAGCCGCCTCACAGCCTCTGGACACTACCAGACACATACAACCCTTCTGGCGCACAGCTCAGCATTGAATGTGTCAGTCTGATAGCTGTCCTACCTGGCCTTGTGTGGGGTTGTAGAGTCCGTCTTCTGCCACACATTGAAAGCACCTATTCAAAACGACCACAACATCAGCCAAAAGGCATTGGTACTCTGAGAAGTGTGTCTGTGGTCCCCACCTACAGAACCTCCACTTGATTCAGTGTGTCTGCTAAACTTAGTGAAATTGATTGTCAGACGCGTTGCTTCCTAAGTAACAGTTTTATGTCCCTTTTTATGATTTACGGAGTTATATGTGGTTTTTAAGTCTTTCCTTTATTGTTGAGAAGTGACCTACTCCCACTCCTGTGTATCCAATTAGGAGGAGCCTCCTACGCTACATTTAATAGTCAATACTAGAAGGTAAGCGATCCTTAATTCTACCTACTCCCCAGGAGGAACAAAGGTGGTGTGGGGGCCGTATGGTGTATGACATTGCCCAAGCCTCCCTTTTAGGTTCCTGGTTCTCTACAGTCATTGGCAGTGGGAGAGCTGCTGCTACACCATTGCCTTACAGTTTCCTTTCACCATAGCAACAGAAGAGCAGGGAATGAATTAATGGGGACACATCTAGAAATAAGGCTTTAATAAGAGTAAATTTTGTTATTTAGAGCCTCTGTTTCCTTTAAGATTTTTGACAATGTAACGATCGCCTCCATCATGTCACGATGAACTTCTTCCATCTTCCTCCTCTGCTGCCGTTAATATTATATTCGCTGCGTCTGGAGCTGAACGTGATTTTTGATGTTAAATAATAATGCTCATCTCTGCTCTTCTTCTTCCATTACTGTTGGGAATGAAACATTTCTTCAAGAGAAATTTCAAGTTTGAGAAAATCAAAGAAAGTTCAAAGCTCAAAAGTTCAATTCCATCCAAGGCACACGTCAGGGAGTGGTCTGTTCTGGTAAGGACTTGGAATTTCTCTATATTCAAAAAGATTGATAGAAAAATGTCTTTCGGACAGAACAAAAATCTTTCCTATAGTCTGTATCATTGGGTTCCATTAGAACTGTGGTATGCTCTTTTTTGTCCTGTGTGGCGCTGCAGGTGTTGTTGGGAGTTTATTAGCATAACCTCTTTATCATAAAGAGATAGTATGTACCAGTAACTGCTAATAACAGGTGGCGTTTACTGTAAATGGGATTTTTGAACTAGAGAAATGTATACCTGGCACAGACACGTAGAAAATGATTCTCATCTCACTTGATCCCAACCTATACCTCACTGATGTAACAATAGGGTTAGATAGGATTCCTGTAGAAGAACTACAAATCAATAATGATGGTAGTAAGTGGAGAAGTCACATTCTGGACCAGCCATTGGTTCATCGGCTATTCCGGGTAGCAACTTGATATTCCGACAGGATGTCACATTCCAGGGTATCAACCCTCCAGGTTTCCTTCAGGATGAAGAACAACATACCACGTCCAGAGTATCAAACTCAAGATTCCTTACAGGATGGTCAATAACATGTTACTATTCTATGGGTATCAACCGAGATCCCCTACAGGATATTCATAACACTTCACATTCTAGGCTTGTGCAACCTCTCTCTAAATTCCTACGATGTAAACAACATGTTCTTCCAGGGTAGTAAACCTCAACATTCCTAATGATGATCAAACAACATGTCGCATTCCATAGGTGTCAACTCAAGATTCCTACAGGATGGTCAACACTGTTCACATTCAAGGGTATCAACCTCAGAAGGCCAACAGGATGTCAACAACATGACACATTCCATGTGTAGCAACCCAAGGATTTCCCTACAGGATAGTCAACAACATTCACATTCCAGGTTTTACCTTGATTCCTTACAGGATTAGTCAACAATATCTCACATTCCAGGGGCATCAGCCTCACTTTCCCTACGCTGGTCACCAACATGCACAATTCCAGTGTATCAACCTCGAGATTCCCTAAAGGATTCCCACATGTAACATTCCATGTTGTAATACAACGTCAAGATTCCTACAGGATAGTCAACAAACATGTTCACACTTTCAGGGGTTTTAAAACCTTGATATACTGAGGATCGGCAACAAAACATGTCCACATTCCAGAGTATCAACCTCAAGATTCCCTACAGGATGGTCAACAACTGTCACATTCCAGGGGTATCAACCTCAAGATTCCCTACAGATGGTCCATAACATGTCACAGTCCAGTGTAATCAACCTCAGTTCCCTACAGGATGGCAACAACTTTAATTCCAGGGTATCACCTCAATATCCCGCTACAGGAGGTCAAATAACACGTCACAGTCAGAGTGTATTCAACCCAAGATTCCCTACAGGTTGTTCACAACATGGTCCACATTCCATTGTTTAACCTCAAGATTGCCTACAGATAGTCACAAGCATGTCACATTTCCGGTTTCTAACCTTGATATAACCTTCAAGGATGCGCGAAAAAATTTCACATTCCAGGTGTCTGCACCTCATGATCCCTACAGGGTGGGCAACACATGTCACAGTCCAGGGTATGCAGCCTCAAGATTCCCTACAGATGGTCAACAACATGCTGCATTCCAGTGTATCACCTCAAGATTCCTACAGGATGGGTCAATAACATGTCACAAGTCCAGGGTATCACCTCAAGATTCCCTACATGGATGGTCAACAATCACCTGCATGCAATTGTCCTAGGGGGGTACTCAACCTCAGATTCCCTACAGGTTATTCACACATGTTACGATCTGGTGCGGGTGGTAGTCAACCCGCGAGTCCTACATGGATGGTCAATCACAGCCACATCGTCCATGGGGTACTCACCTGCAAGATCTTCCCTACATAGGATCGGTCAAAACAACATGTCCGTCATTCCATGCGGTCTCCAGGGCCTCAAGTCCTTCGAAACCGCAAGATAAGTGCAAAACTGATCAGACATCAGGGCGGTATCAACCTCGCAGATTCCTTAAAGGCTGGTCACCTACCTGATGTCACACTGCCTAGTGTGTGCGCAAACTCATAGATATTTCCTACGGACTGGCAACAACATGCTGGGCTGCAGGTAGTCAACGCTCACCGATGGTCGACACTACAGGATTGGTCAACAACCAAGCCACATGCCATGCGGAGGGTGGTGGAACGTAGCAGGTCCCTTAGTGCTCTGAGTCGAGCGCTTACTGTCTTGGGCTCCTGGCTGCAGCATGTTTCCTCAGAGTTTATAGCTCCACGCGTGGATAATCACTTGCGTCTCTCGGACCTCTCCAGCCGTGACTATATCTGTGACAGCAGCATATATATCAATCAAATTCCTGCAAACCCCACTATGCATCATCCCAGACTATATCAGGGTGACGGTATGTAGGCCACGCTTTCCCAACCTTTGCCCCTGATTTTACTTCCAACCAAACCGAGGCCTCGTTCGCTTCTGCCCTCTCAGTCTCTTCGCGAGACTCTCATTTTTCACACCCCCCGACGTTCCGCCTATTGCTAATAAATATGTAATAGTATTCATGTCAATGTTAAGACTACCTCTGCTGGTAAAAAGCTTTCAATCCAGCACAATTGGCAAAATAAATAAAACCATTGGGTCGAGCACGTGGCCCTGGGTTAGCGAAGACGCTCGTCTCCTCGCAGACGTTTGATGTCCTGTATATCACGGTGACAGGCGCCAGGATTTCATCGATCGTCCTTGAGCTGACTCGTTTTATAGAAGCGCGGCGCCGCCGAAGACGAACTTGTCTTCCATTATAGTGTGCAGTGTCACATGAGCCGCAATTCCTCCTCCCCCTGACGAGGAAACTTGCCATCATCTTCGCTAAAAGCATGTCTAGTTCCGCCGCGCCCAACCCCAACATCGCCAGTGCTCCGTCCTCCCTGATGTCGTGCTGCAGAGTTCACGAGTTCCCCACGATCCACTCCAGTTCCCTCTCCTGCTGGGTGAAAGCCTGCTCCAGCTTAGAGCTACGTCCTCCTGCCAAGAATGTCTCGCTAGTATTCAGTACGTACAAGGTTACACGGTCCAGTAACCACCGGTACGCATTTAACACCATGCGTTTCTTACATATCGTGACCTGGAGGGATTTGGTATGGCGAGCGGCAGATATCCCAATCCCCCTTGCGCATTGTCTGACCCCAGGAATTATTAGGAGGAGAAGAATACAATGGATTTTACTTTAACCGCCCACACGAAATTCTTGTTTCTGCAGGTTATTAGTTGTGACTGAGGATAGGACAAGAAAGGGGGTCACTTTACCTATTTTATCTCTTGTTTCCTGTGGTTGTGAGCTCTTGTTGTGCCTCTTTTGTGCCTTTCATTTGTGGCTTGTAGCCTCACAGCTGTTTGGTCAATAATCTGGGGGGGGGGGGGGGGGCTGAGGTGTTAAGTTTTTGGGATGCACATCTCCTCACTGTGCTGTAGATAGGGTACCGCTCCTTCACTGTGCTGTCTATAGGGACAGCTCCTCACTGTGCTGATATAGGGTACAGCTCCCACTTGCTTTATATAGGGTGACACTCCTCACGTGTGCTGTTATAGGTACAGCTCCTCACTGTGCTGTGATTTAAGTCCTCCGGGCGGTAAGTGGGACATCCTCACTGTGCTGTATATAGGGTACCTACTCCTCACTGTGCTGTATATGAGGCAGTTCATGCATCTGGTACGCTCTCACTGTGTGCTGTATATAGGGTACAGCCTCACTTGCGATCTGGCTGCTTCACGTTATAGGGTACAGCTCCTCAACTGTGCTGTTTAGGGTCAGTCTCGGTGTGGTACACTGGGTGTGCACCGCACTCCTATGGAGCCAGATGAAGCCAAGAACCGTTTGTCTCAGAGGTTAGAAAAATAAACTTAGACCAAGGCAGGTTACGGGTAAAGTTATGTATACGGCTCGTCTTCCAATCAAGTTGATGTCCTGTCGACTACATTGTACATTGTCATTTATATGCCGCACTCCGAATCATATTTTGTGCGCATGCGGTGTTCCCGAATATACGATTTGCCACAAGAAAAGACCAAGAAACACGTCTAGACAATTAGCAGGTGAAATTCCAAGTTCAGGAACATTCAGTTCAGATCACTCCCATCTGTCGTTCTTTGAGCCAAAATGCACTTAGTGTGAGAACGACCAATGGCAATCATTGTTGAAAACAAATTCGTAAAAGCAACACTGGGGAATTTCAAAATTTAGAATCTGTTTAAAGTCTCCACACAGATCTGTTATGTGCAGGGACCTCAGAGTGACAACTGTCACTAACTAGCAGTGTCGGCAGAGGTGACAGGCCAGCACTTATTATTCCGCAGCACATGGTGTGTTTACCAGTAATCTGTTCCTATCTGCAGTCTTCATAAAATCAGGTAGAAAATCCCTTATACTAAAAGGCAAAGGAGTAAAACCAAGATTATTAGGGGGTCGGGGAAGTCCTGATTAAAACACCTCGACAAGGTCGTTCGCGCCGCTCTAATCCCTCTAAGATGCATCTGAGTAGGGAGGAACACTTCTATGAAAACGATGTGATATGAAAACAGGATGTGAGAGCAGAGATGCCTACATAATTAAGAAATAATTTATGTTATATCGCACACAGATTATGCGAGCTCCACAGAGCTTGTTCACACATCAGTACTTGTTCCTTACCCATGGGGCCTCACAATCTAATCCACCTACCAGTGATGTTTTGGAGTGTGGGAGGAAACCGGCGGACCCGGAGAAACCTACACAAACACATAAGGACAGCCCTCTCTGATCTGATTATCTGGGGTGTCATGGTATAGACAATCACCCCTGTAGTGATAGAGGACACACTACCCCCCGCGGTGTGATAACTGGCGAGTCATGGTATAGGACAGTGATGGCGAACCTTTTTGAGACCGAGTGCCCCAAACACGCCAAATTCCATGTATTTCCCTGAAGTGCCAACTGGCATTTTAATTAGATTATTGCTAATCCTTTCTTCCCACATCTTTTCAACTGTATTGGGCACTTTCCCTCTGTAGAGGAAAGAATGGTTGGTCCACAGGAGGACCTCCAAGATATTGCAGTTCTTTTCGACAGTTTTTCACTTTTCCCTGAGTTCCAAAATAGCCAATCAAGTGTTGCTGTAAAATAGCGCTGAGAAGCAGCATTCTTAGTTGCCTGGGACTGCAGAAGATTTGGTGGATTTGATCCTATTCGGGACTCTGTCCTGGGTTATAGCCCGAGTGCCCCACAGAAATGCTCTGAAGTCCACTGGTATAGGACAACATCACCCCTATAGTGATAGAGGACACACTGCCCCCTCTGGTGTGATGATTGGGGAGCCATGGTATAGGACAGTGCCCCTAGTAGTGATAGGAGGACCACTGCCCCCCTGCTGGTGTGATGATATGTGGGACCATGGTATAGGACAGTCCCCCCTAGTAGTGATAGGAGGACACTCCACTGCCCCTGCTGGTGTGATGATGTTGGGGGCGCATAACATAGGACAGACAGTATCCTAGAGTGATAGGAGGACACCTGCCCCTTGCTGGTTGTGATTATGTTGGGAGTCTATATTGGAAAGTCATCACCTCTAAAAGTAGAGGCACACACTGCCCTGCTGGTGGTGATGATGTGGGGGCCATGGTATAGGACTCACCCCTAGTATTGATAGGAAGGACACACTGCCCCCTTGCTGGTGTGATGATGTGGGGACCATGGTATGGAAGTTCCCCCTAGTATGATAGGAGGACACACTGTCCCCTGCTGGTGTGATGATGTGGGGACCATGGTATAGGACAGTTACCCCGAGTAGTGATAGGAGGACACACTGCCCCCTGCTGGTGTGATGATGTTGGGACCATGGATAGGACAGTTACCCCTAGTGATAGGAGGACACACGCCCCCTGCTGGTGTATGATGTTGGGACCATGGATAGGACAGTTACCCCTGAGTGATAGGAATACACTGCCCCCTGCTGGTGTGATGATGTGGGGCATGGTATGGAAAGTACCCTGTAGTGAAATGGATGCCACACTGCCCCTGCTGGTGTGATGATGTGGGGGCTTTGATATAGGACAGTCAGTCAGCCCTATTAGTGATAGGAGTATACACTGCCCCCTGCTGGTGTGATGATGTGGATAGTCATGGTATAGGACAATTACCCCTAGTAGTGATAGGAGGACCACTGCCCCCTGCGGTGGATGATGTGGGGGCCATGTATAGGACAGTTACCCCTAGTAAGTGATAGAGGACACACTGCCCCCTGCTGGTGTGATGATGTGGGGGGCCATGGTATAGGAAGTTATCCCTAGTAGTGATAGGAGGACACACTGCCCCCTGTGTGTGATGATGTGGGGGGCCATGGTATAGGATGTTACCCTAGTAGTGATAGGACACACTGCCCCCTGCTGGTGTGATGATGTGGGGCCATGGTATAGAGACAGTCACCCCTAGTAGTGATAGAGGACACACGCCCCTGCTGTGTGATGATGTGGGGGCTATTATATAGGACAGTTACCCCTAGTAGTGATAGAAGGACACACTGCCCCCTGCTGATGTGATGATGTGGAGAGCCATGGTATAGGACAGTGACCCCTAGTAGTGATAGGAGGACACACTGCCCCCTGCTGATGTGATGATGTGGA
Source organism: Engystomops pustulosus (assembly GCA_019512145.1). Taxonomy (NCBI): domain Eukaryota; kingdom Metazoa; phylum Chordata; class Amphibia; order Anura; family Leptodactylidae; genus Engystomops; species Engystomops pustulosus. Next base: position 210,224,965 of record CM033645.1, on the reverse strand, counting down.
GAGCCATGGTATAGGACAGTTACCCCTACTAGTGATAGGAGGGCACACTGCCCCCTGCTGGTGTGATGATCTGTGAGAACACATAATAATCGAGTGACCGCGTAGTTCAGGGTTAACTCTTTTAATATAATAACAATGCAACACAATACAAAACGACAAAATAAAAGATGTACAAAGTGAGAATCAAGTGCAATATACAGTGGTACGAAGTCTCAGCTCTGCAGTGACCAAAATCATGAAAGTAATAACTGATATATAAGATTATGGGGTAAGCGGAAGCGGACCCATAACAGCAGTGTGTATGGACAGATGTAGCAGTGCTGGGCCGGTCACTGAATCCTCCGCTGGTAGCACATATTACTGCACATCCGATGGCAAACTCATCGCTGCTGTGTGGACAAACCGAGCTCTGCTACATATGTACTGCCTAAAATGTCATGTATACAGTAAAACGTGCTCAAACACAGAAATGAGACTTATCGGAAGGTAAACACTCTAAAAGATCATGCTGGGGTGAGGGGTGAGAGGTGAGGGCAGGGTACGGAGCCTAAAAGCAAAGCGTCTACGTGCATTCACCTTAAATCCTCTACTAGAGAACTGCCTAAAAGGATCTTATAGGAACCGGCTTAATGGAGTCTAGGTAGATATAGCGCCCCTCTTGTCCACAGGTTGTGACTGGTATTACAGATATTTACTTATGGGGAATGTGGCAGAAGACAGTGATAGGTATTGTCCCTGGAGAGATGTGCGCTCATAGCATTCTGTATTTTGTTAGTAGCAGCAGGACTGTGATATATGCATTTATATTCCAGAACTGTATCTTCTCCAAGTGCACTGGGGGTCGTGACCTCTCACTTCTGTGCCCTGTGCTCTCAGGAGCCAGCGTTAGGTATTATCCCTGAAGCGATGTATAATCATTCCTCTGTGTGTTGTTAGTAGCAGCAGGACTGTGATATATGGATTGATATTCCACTAAAGGAATCATTATTATTATTATTGCATCCTCACACTGCTGTGCTCTTTGCTCCTAACTATTCCACAGACTTCTACTCTCAGAAGTATACCAGAAATCTGTTACAGTTTTTATTCAGCAGAGTGGATGGACTGCAGAGAAATAAGAGCACAGCAGTGTGAGGACACGCCCCCTTGAAGCTTCAATCCTAGAATATAAAGCCATAATTCACAGTCCTGCTGCTACTAACAACATACACAACAGGTATGATTACACAGATCTCCAGGGACAATAATAAAACAGTTGCTGCACAGTGGAGCCGTATTAGGACACCCCCTCCACCAGTGCACAGTCCTGCTGCTACTAAGAACATACACAAAGGTCTGATTACACAGATCTCCAGGAATCATACCCAACACTGGCTGCACAGAGCAGTATAAGGACAAACGCCCAGTGCACTTGGAGAAGCTACAATCCTGGAATATAAATCCAAACTCACAGTCCTGCTGCTACTAACAACACACAGAATGGTATTACCAGGGACATTACCGAACACTGTCTGCATAGTGCATGGTCCCCTCCCCCCCCATTTATATTGTGCAGTTCCCGGAATAGAGAGAATCATCAATCTATTTCTCTTTATATTCTGTGATGACCCCTGAACCCTATAGAATGTGATTATAGAGACAACTCAAAAATGATCGATGGATAAATACATTACAAGGAGGGAAAATACTAATATAAAACAAAACTACAACATGTACAAAACTAAAAAATGCTTCACCTTCACATTTATGTGTCACTTACAATGTAGAATCTAAGCTTAAAAAATATCACATGGTTAAAAAAAAAAAATCACACAAAAAGTTGCCCGTTGCAGTGGACCTCGCCCTCTTCTCATACGTCAGTTTTAGCGGTTTAGCTACAAGCACAAGCGTTCTGCGTTCCGTTGTCCCTCTGTTATTCCTCCTGGAAATGATAGCTGGGTGTTACCAGTGCCCTTATCAATGGGGCGTGTCTGATACTGTCCAATCAGTGATGAATAAGTTACAAGGTGGAGGGTAAAGCCTATTGACAAGAGGAATAGTACCGTGCAATTGTCTATAGTGGTAACAAAGGAACAACAGAATTTTTTTTCACCACCATCACCAACTCCAACTCTTTGTACCCTTTAACAGGAGCCGCTCGAATGATTCCGGCAAAGTTGGAATTTTTTCTCTAGCCCCCAGCATTCCCGAGCAATCAGTGCTGCTAGTTTCTGCACCTCTTCTGGCAGGTAGGCGGGTCTGGGCTGGCCAGGCACCACCTACTTGACAAAATAGAGCCTAATTTGCATACTCGGTGCCAAAACTAAAACAATAATTTCTCAGGAACGCTGGGGGCTAGAGAAAAAATTACAACTGTGCCGGAATCAGTTGGGTGACATCTATTTAAGGGTATTTGGAGATGATGGGGGTGGTGAGAGGCCCTCTTAAAGCTTTTACGTCTTGATCTGATCGGGATGCTGGTGCATAAAGGGATGGAGATGACAGAGATATCACACCATTAACAACATTATATATGAGCGCCGCTGAGCGTATCCGCCTGCTAATCAAAGGGTTAAATCGCTAATGACCAAGACTAATAATAATCGTCATTAACAAGGGGATCGTTAGTGACTATCACTGTGTCTGTGGTCAGCGCCATGCTCTCAGTAATCTGCTGTCAGTCCAGCATCGGCAGGGATCGTTCATGCACCAGGACGGAATCAAATCCATAAAATCTTCCCCAAATCTACTCGTTATCAAACTTGCTGTAGGGGTGATCCATGTCCTGCAGGAGACCTGAAAAATAAAAAGAAATGACATTTAAAAAATCTGCGATTCAGGACAAACTCAACCTATGAGAAAAAAAGGTTTATTTTAAAATGGACAAAATGAGATCGCCTCTGGTGGTCAAAAGTGGTACTGCAGGTACGGTTTAATTTTTTAAAATTTTGCTGGGGGTAGCATCTGAAATATTTTTCATTCTAATACATGAATGCCCTGAGTCTGCCACCATGGGTCTTCCTTCAAAAACACTAAAAACCTTATAACAAATCCAAAATATTTTGATGCAGCAGCAGTGAACCTTGCCCGTTAGATGTCAAGGTTCAGCCTCTCTGCAGTATCCAGAAGATTTAACAATTTTTTTGGTAGTCTGGGTGTTCTACCCTATTTCGATAGCCTCATTTCATTACTGACGTTCCCCTGATCAATTTGCCGTTTGTTTTTCTAAAATCCACCCAGGAGTTCAAAAGATACGACGATAAAATAATTTCATACTATCCTAGGGGGCGGAAACTTTTATTTCCTCAGGGGTGTGTCTCTTTTTGCTGTACCTCCCCCTCCCTATGAGATGAGTCACATATATACTTTCAGAGGCCATATCTTTTGAATAGGTTGACGGATTTGGAAAAAACAAACACCAAATCGTTCAGGGGCGCAGCAGAAATCACATGAGGGATGTCATTCAGCATTTAGTACCAAAAGACATGATCTATTTAAACATAATGTCTTTAGATGACACATCCCAGGATTATCTTTAGACTACACATAGGGTTGTAGTCTGTAGCTATTGACGCGCATAGATCTGCATAGCAGCTGTATACACAATATGGTCGAATATGAATTTGCTTTGTTAACAATGGGGTTGTACTATCTTCCGCACGGAAGGTCATAGATAGGCAAAGCCGTAGACAGATCTATATATATGGCTTCCTGCTCATATTGTTACCAGTGTACGAGAGCTCCGCAAATTACCCATAAATCCTCTCCAGGGCGACAGTTTTAAGGTCCTTTTTTCGGTGCCCTAATTTTGTCTTCACATTGCAGATCTCTGGCTGTCGTGACCCAAGAGTGTTTACTTTTGCCGACGGCAGCAGGACGGCTTTACAATTCATACATAATAAATTAGATTACAAGGGAAATTGGATGAAGAACCCGATGCATTTTCCATTATATCAAACACTCAAGACCGAAGATACGTAAAATACGGAATCATCTCCTGATGTAAAAGTCCGTCACTGGCCTCAAGGGATCACCAAGACGTGGTATCGGAAGATCAACACTTCCGGAGAATTGGTAAGTGTCTACTAGAACCCAACTGTCATTCGAGAAGGGGTTGTTTATGTATGTTGCCTCGCTTTTTTTTATTTAGCTTATGAGTCTGATGAAGATAGCTGAGAAAAGTGATCGGCTACCTTCATCAGTCCCGTAGACTGTCAATGGGGTGGAAGATGCCATGCAAAACTCCACTCAGATGGATGACATTGGCCCTCCTGGGGTCATAGCAGTCAGATACTTAAAATCTACCCTGTTGTAAGACGACGTGTCCATCTTGGGACAACAGACAACAAACCTTGTGTAGTCACAGCTCTTAATTATGAACTCCCCCCCCCTTCGGCGCATGACTGGAGATGAGCGGACACAATGGTCGAGTTCGTTCGTCTGACCTGGACCTGTTACCGGATTGGTGGGCAAACAGCCAATTAGGCAAATTGACGCCCCTAGCAACAAGCCATGGCTGTGATTGGCCAGGAGGTGCCCCATGGTAGTTTCTAGAGACGGACATTTGCGGAATTGGCTGTTCGGACGCCAATCTGGCAATAAGTTTGGGTCAGGTGACCAGACTCGAATGCTAAACCCGACCATAGGGTCCACTCATCTCTACTAGGTAGGGACTAGAGTCCACTGTAGCGAGCATTCATGGAGGAAAACCGGTGAGCGAGAGCGTCAATCTGGTGGGGCCCAATAGCCCCGCCTTCTCTCACCCTTGCCACAACCCATTACAAGAAGTGGCGAGGGTGGGCGAAAGACTCCATTTAGACAAATGAAGTAGAAAAAGTCACGAGCCGGAGTTTGAACCTTTTTCTATGCCAAAGGGCTTTGATAAATGCCCCCCAGTGACTATAGGATCTGACTACAGAGAATGTATTTGTAGTCTGTTACCATGCACACCGGAGCTGTAATCACAGATTTTATTATTTTTTTTAATCTACTTGGAACACGTGTTGCTTTTTTTTTTTTTTTTTTTTTAATTTGAAGGGACTTAGAGCTCCATCTAGTGGTGGCCACGGGTCCTCAGGAAATTACTATTCAAAGCCAGCGCAGGGGATTTGGAGCTCTGTATCAGAAAAACAAAGCCTCTACTGCTATAATGATATATTACAAAGTGAATCAGCACAGGATTATGGACCTATTTTAATTATATTCACAGGTTGATATTCATTTTTTAAGGGCAATTTCGATTCCTTGTACACAAAGGATCAAATCCACACGTCCGGGACCGCTGTAACCATAAGGCGAGCGCAGGTAGAGACAGGTGCGCCGGTGATTATTTCGATGTCCCCGGTGTTTGCCTTGAATCCAGGCTTTATGAGAACACACAATGAGACCTTCACCGCTGTTTGTACAGATGGAGCCGCCTGTTTAAAGTTCACTCTCCCTCCCTTGTATCATCCGCGGCTCTCAGGACCCCCGTGCGCACCTGACATTTTTAAATTGCTTTGCTCTCTAGTTCCCGGGGAATCGCGCTAGTCACCGACCATGCGGCAAGTTTTATATTGAGTAATCGGCAATATGGAGGAAGGGTCATGGTAAATTTTGCCGGTTGACTTCACTGAGGGACATGAAAAATCTCAGTTATATTTGGAGGGAGATGATCAGGTCATTTCATAGATCAGCTGAAGAGAAATTTTCTTCAATATTCTTTAGAGATGAAAGGAAACCCTGGGGTGACCTGTAAAGATGTGTGTAGGTCCCTTTCTAGGACCTTAAAAAGGGAATCTACTATAAGGTTTTGACCTAATGATATGTTCCCACAAAAGAGGATTCCCGAGGAAGGGGGAAATGAGGGAGCGGATTTCTCTTCAGCCAGTCACACACAGCCAATGTCTCTCTCACCTCCCCCATTTCCCCCTCCCTCAGGAATTCTCTTCTGCGACTCACACACAGTCAATGTCACCCTCAACACCGCCCTAATTCCGCCCTCCCTTAGGTTCCCACAGAAGTCTTCATGCTGTACTCCATGCAGGGAAATGAATTAGGGAGGGGGGAATGAGGGAGTTGAGAGACACGTTGGCTGTGTGTGACTCAGAAGAGAGAGAGAAAAGGGTCTTACACTTTACACTTCTATTCTATGCACTTTCTTCCCAGCAGGAAGAAGTGGAACAGTCTCTGGCTGCCCATGTGATGCTGTGCTGAAACATTTTGTCATTGTTAGCAGACAGAAAGGATATAGAGAAATGTAATAGGCTTCACTACAGAGAAATAAGCGTCTCTCACACACTACACTTCTAGTATGAGCACTGGTCTCCCAGCATGCAGAAGTGGTACAGTCTCTAGCTGCCGTGATGCTGAGCTGAAGTGTCCAGAGATTGTTATTGGACAGCAAAGAGATGTTGAAAAAATTATCTGCAATACAGGGAGATATGGGTCCCTCACACTCTACATTTAGGTTATGTGCACTGTCCTCCCAGCAGTCAGAAGTGGTTCAGTCTCTAGCTGCCCATGTGATGCTGTGCTGAAACATTTTGTCATTGTTAGCAGACAGAAAGGAGAAAGAGAAATATAATAGGCCTCACTCTAGGGAGATAAGGGTCTCTCACACACTACACTTCTATTATGAGCACTGTCCTCCCAGCAGGCAGAAGTGGTACAGTCTCTGGCTGCCATTGTGATGCTGAGCTGAAGCGTCCAGAGATTGTTATTGGACAGCAAAGAGATGTTGAAAAAATAGTCTGCAATACAGGGAGATATGGGTCCCTCACACTCTACATTTAGGTTATGTGCACTGTCCTCCCAGCAGGCAGAAGTGGTACAGTCTCTAGCTGCCCATGTGATGCTGTGCTGAAACATTTTGTGATTGGTGGCGGACAGCAAAGAGACAGAGAAATGTAAGAGAAGATAGGCTTCACTACAAGGAGAGAAGATTCCCTCACACATTTCTATTATACAGTGTCACCTGTTATGGGGGTGGGGTGGGGGTAAGGATTTAATAAAACAAAATTGTTTAATATTTTTTTCCACACGTCCAATTTAACCTATCACTGTTCTAGAAGCTTCTCTTCTCCTGTCACTTCTTCTTTCCACACCAGGAAATCTTAATAAGCAATTACCATCTAAATGATACGAGTAAAGCTGATGGGGGGGGCACACGGGGAAAAAAAAAATAAACGTCGCACATATTAGCGAGTCCCCAATAGGAAAAGCCGGATCTGACATTTTGTAGTTTAATCCTCCGAGCCCGAGTTAATAAATCTCTTCCCGTCCTGTCACTCAGCGTTATTACTGGTGAATTGAGTCGGACACGCAGGGAGTGAAGCCCCCAAGAAGAACAACGTCGCACCGCGCCGAATCTCCATCTGCATAAAGGAAACGATTCATTATATGGAGCCGTCGTGTTGTCATCCGGAGGATCCGGTGCCAGGAAGAGGGAACCAGAGGAAGAACATCAAACTCAGCAGTAAACTTCAATCGGCTGCACGTAAAGCCTCGACCGCGTCCGTGGCGTCTCCGCTAACTCCGAATAAAGATTACACAGCGGAGACATTAAGCTGCTCCGCAAGATTAAACTTCATCCCAACCCGGATCCACGAGTCAGCCTTGGGATTATATTAACATGACTATGACGGGATTTATGGAGTATCGACCCGTCCGCTGACAGCCGGGGCTCATCTCCGCATACGTTAAAGGGGACCCATTCACATGACCGATTCAGCAATTACTTGGGTGCAACTTTTTGTAAAAGTTTGCATTTGTCCCTCTGTAATTCCTCTGGGAAATATATGAATCTGCTAATAACTCCCGCACCTTGTTTCAATATACTGCTCACTAAGGACAGCGCCATACTTTGTACAGTGGCTTCGTTTGGAATTACAGATGAACAGGCCTAACAATCAGAAGGATTGTGTAGCTAACCCCCCCCCCCCCCAAATCAGCTGATCAGTTGGGGGTGCTAGTGCCAGACCACAACAATTAGATTTTAGAAATCAAACTAATATTAAAATGGGATCCAGAAAATAACAAAAAAGACCCCAAATTTGCAATCATGGCGTTTCTCTGTTAAGGCTGTTTGTCTGTACAAGATTTTGGGCGCTAATAAGATGACCCCAGGAGCCACAGACATCACCAGAAAATAACCCAGCACTAAATTTACCAGGCCAGTGGCTAAGAGGCCCTTGGGTTGATCCTCTAGGTAACCACATGAGGTACTAGAGGAAAAACACAAATTATCACTTCTTGCCTTTACTGTATAGACTGGGGCAAATGAAGGCAAGCCATTTCCTTATTCTAAGTCAGTGACAGCTCATTGAGGGGAGTTTTTTTTGGAAACAAAATGTGAACATACCCTGCTTCTAAATATCTGTATACTAGCTGATAATGCTTAGTAAATGGCTTCCCCATAGCTCCTTGGGGGAGTGATCTGCGACCAGGGGAGCAGCTTGTGCTCCATGGCTCTCTGGGGGAAGGGACCTGTGCTCCAGGGGGTAAGGACCTGTACTACACCACTACTTGGGGGAGAGGCTTGCGCTGTAACACTTCATCGGGGAAGAGTCTGTACTCCACTGCTCCCAGGGGGAAGGGCCTGTGCCCCATGGATGCGTAGGGGAGGGGGTTGTGCTCCACGGCTCCCTAGGGGAGGGTACCTGTGATCCTTGGGGGATGAACCCCACGCTCCACCACTCCCTCGGGGAAGGGCCGTGCTCCACTGTTGCCTGAAGGAGGGGCCTGTGCTCCAACAGTTCTCAGGGAAAGAGCATGTGCTCCACTGCTCCTCGGGGGATGGGCCTGTGCCACAGGGATGTGTAGGGGATTGGGTTGTGCTCCACGGCTCCCTGGGGGAAGGGCCTGTGCTCCACGGCTCCCTGGGGGAAGGGCCTGTGCGCCATAGATGCATAGGGGATTGGGTTGTGCTCCACGGCTCCCTAGTGGAGGGGACCTGTGATCCTTGGGGGATGAGCCTGCGCTCCACCACTCCCTCAGGGAAAGGACCTAATTCCATCGCTGCCTGAAGGAGGGGCCATTGCTCCAACACACCTCAGGGAACCCACTCCATCGCTCCCTGTTGGAGGTGCCTGTGCTCCAATGCACCCCTAGGGAAGGGACCGCACTCCACCGATCCCGGGGTGCGAACCCTGTAGGCCATCACATCCGGGAGACTAATAAACTATGACATTTCGGTGTCTTTTCTGTAATTACAGTCTCTTTTATGTTCATTTTATAATACTGAGAAATCCCGGGATTTACACGTGTAACTCATCCCTATAAAGTGCAGAGACGTTATGTAAACCTGTCTGGGGTCGCCGTCCTGCACCTCATAAACAAGCCGCGTTATCACCGCTCAGCAGATGTTTCGCATTTAGCCGGCACGTTGCTGTGATGACAGAGGAAAGGTCATCAGATTAAGAAGATCACAATCTGACAGAGTAAATAACCTGCGCAGAGCCGCCACATGCAGAGCCGCCACATGCAGAGCGCTCACAGCCGCGCCACAAGATGGGGGAGGATACTAATGGCAAACAATGATAATAAAAATTATATATCTCCACACATTGCCGCCATGACGGAAGGATAAAGCGGGAGCCACAGATCCTTGAGATACAAGAAGTGGGCGAGTATACCTTGCAGAGTAAGGTGACCTTTCTCCAGGGCACTCTGTGGACAAGGTCTACTGAAGGTCTAGATGGAATCACATTAAAGGGGTTGATAATCAACGATCAACTATCTCCGCTTCCTGTAGTCTTCAACTGCATTGAGCATGCTCGACCACTGCTCCATTCAACGGCGAAAACAGGACTCTACATATTCAAGTAGTCAGGTGGCAGCTGACCCGGACCAGGTGGTGCGGTTATGAACGGCCAAGGGCAAAAGTGGCCAGGGTCCAGAGTGGCCAGGGTCCAGAGTGGCCAGGGTCCAGAGTGGCCAGGGGCAAGAAGAAGGACAGCCAAGGGCAACAGCAGACAAGGGATGGCAGAATTCTAGTGGAGGTAAAGGACAAAGGTCCGGAAGGGCAGGACAGATTTTAGATCAGTTCACGCCAAGGTCGTTACAGAAGTTCAAAAGAACAGGAGCAGGAGTCATTACACTAGTCGTGGTCAAAACCATGGAGGTCACCTTTGCAATAAACTAGATAGCTCGGAATTTTTAATATTCACAGCACTTATCAAAGTAGTGTTTGTGTAGATGGCAGCTGACACGGACATGTCTTAAGGCCTCGATGCAGAGCACCAGATGGTAAGGTCAGAACCGGCCAAGGTCCACAGAGGCCAAGGTTGAGAGTGGCTGGGGTCAAAAAACGTCCAAAGTTAAGAACGGTCAGGGACAGCCAAGGTTAGGGACCACCTAGGTCAGGTAAAGCCAAGGTTGGGGCAGGTGGAATTCTACTGGAGGTACAGGCCAAAGGTGTGGAAGGGTAGCACAGTTTTAAGATCAGTTCACACCAAGGTTGTCACAGAAGTTCAACATAACAGTAGCAAAGGATAGGAGCCAGTAAACTGGTCATGGTCAAAAACCCAGAGGCCATTCACCGAAACCTTTGCAATAAACTAGTTGTCTAGGAATTTTTAATATTCATGGCAGCTGGTAGTGTTAGACTGATAAACTATGACATTTCTGTGTCTTTTCTGTAATTACAGTCTCTTTTATGTTCATTTTACAAGACTGAGAAATCCTGGGATTTACACGTGTAACTCATCCCTATAAAGTGCAGCTAAATCTCAGAGACGTTATGTAAACCTGTGTGGGGTCGCCGTCCCGCACCTCATAAACAAGCCGCGTTATCACCGCTCAGCAGATGTTTCACATTTAGCCGGCACGTTGCTGTGATGACAAAGGAAAGGTCATCAGATTAAGAAGATCACAATCTGATAGAGTAAATAACCTGCGCAGAGCCGCCACATGCAGAGCGCTCACAGCCGCGCCACAAGATGGGGGGGGGGGGGGGGGGGGGTTACTAATGGCAAACAATGATAATAAAAATTATATATCTCCACACATTGCCGCCATGACGGAAGGATAAAGCTGGAGCCACAGATCCTTGAGATACGAGAAGTGGGTGAGTATGGCTTGCAGAGTAAAGTGACCTTTCTCCAGGGCACTCTGTGGACAAGGTCTACTGAAGGTCTAGATGGAATCACATTAAAGGGGTTGACAATCCATGATCAACCATCTCTGCTTCCTGTTGTCTTGAACTGAATTGAGCATGCTCGACCACTGCTCCATTCAATGGGGAAAACAGGACATGACTAGAGGCCCCGATCCAGAGCACCAGGTGGTGCGGATGTGACCAGCCAAGGGCAAGGGAGGCCAAGGGCAAAAGTGGCCAGGGTCCAGAGTGGCCAGAGTCAAGGAGAAGGACAGCCAAGGGCAAGGGTTTGTAGAATTCTAGTGGAGGTAAAGGCCAAAGGTCTGGAAGGGCAGCACAGATTTCAGATCAGTTCACACCAAGGTTGTTACAGAAATTCAAAAGAACAGGACTAGTCATCAAACGAGTCATGGTTGAAAACATGGAGGTCAACCACCGACACCTCTGCAATAACTAGATGTCTCAGAATTTTTAATATTCATGCCACTTATCAAAGCAGTCGATGTAGATGGCAGCTGACCCGGACATGTCTTAAGGCCTCGATGAAGAGCACCAGATGGTAAGGTCAGAACCGGCCAAGGTCAAAAAACGCCTTAGGGCAAGAACGGTCAGGGGCAGCCAAGGTCAGGTACCGCCAAAGTCGGGCTAGGAATTCTAGTGGAGGTACAGGGCAAAGGTGTGGAAGGGCAGCACAGATTTGAGATCAGTTCACACCAAGGTTGTCACAGAAGTTCAACAAAACAGGAGCAAGGATAGGAGCCATTAAACTGGTCATGGTCAAAAATGACCGAGGGCAAGAACGGCCGAGGGCAAGAACGGCCGAGGGCAAGAACGGCCGAGGGCAAGAGCGGCCGAGGGCAAGAGCGGCCGAGGGCAAGAGCGGCCGAGGGCAAGAATGGACGAGGTCAAGCCCTGGCACGGTCAAGAACAGGCAAGGCCAAGAACAGGCAAGGCCAAGAACAGGCAAGGCCAAGAACAGGCAAGGCCAAGAACAGGCAAGGCCAAGAACAGGCAAGTCCAAGAACAGGCAAGTCCAAGAACAGGCAAGTCCAAGAACAGGCAAGCTCGTTCTTTCTGCAAAAAAATAATTAAAAACACAATTTGTGAAATGTGAACAGAAAGGGATCAGACATTTCTAGAAGGGGGTTTCCTATAGTTAAAGGGAAACCATCAGCAGGTTTGACCGTACAGAGCTACAGCCAGTGCAAAGTATTGACTCTGAAGAGATGATTAAATACCTTTGTGCATTTTGTTAGTAGCAGCAGGACTGTGGTATACGGATTTATATTCTGCGACACAAATCGTTTTTTAAATTCCGCGGTTTGTCCGACGGCCACGCCCCCCTCTTTTCTGTGGCGTGAAAGCCGGCGCCGATGCGCCACAATCCGATCCCGTGCGCCAAAATCCCGGGGCAATTCAGCGCAAAGCGTAAAATATTTGGGAAACCCGACGAAAGTGCGGCATTAGTAAATGAGCCCCAATGACTTGACTCTGATTTCCAAAAGTGGACTATCCCTCGAAATCCCTTGGACTGTCCTGCAGTGATGAGTGTTATGGAGCTGTGCACTATTCCTCTGTGCTGCTGTGGCACTTGTTGGCTTGTGCTGATGATGTCATCATCCTGTATGAGCCCTTTGTGTCTGGTGATATATGACCGTATCCGTTCCGCACCCGTCACTGTGTAGTCAGCGGTTATTCCGGGCGCGTCTGTAACTCAGGCTGGAATTTACACTCCTGTCACTTCCAGACGCTGGGCCGTTCCTCAGCGCCGGTTCTCGCCGGGTACAATCTGCTAGTAAATAAGGGGAGCGGCGCAGGCGGCGGGGGTAATGTATGAGGCGCTGAATGCCGGAGCATTTTCACGACGGATGATGTCGGATGCAGATCCATAACGTCTCCCCTGACAGGCTTTTAATGAATTTTTGATATATTTATGCAGAACGACGGCGCGAGGCTACAGAGCCGACCGCTGAGGCCCAACAGCGCCGCAAACTCCTCAACACTGAGCCCTGATAATGTAATAAATTTAAAAAATATTAGAACAAGAAAAATTTCTTTTTTTTATCCCTGGACCTATTAAAAGGAGAACTTCCGAAACAAAAAGGTGGATACCCCTCCCAGGAACCAGAATTCACAATATTGAATGGATTCTAGCACAGGGCTGAAGGAGGTGGGGCTTATCTTTTTTGCTCCGCCCCCTTGACACCTGCAGTAGGCATTGAGGACAGTCCCATCGAAAATAGTTAAATACAGGTTGAAGGTCCAACAAAAAGAACAGAATTTAGGCTGATCACACACATAAATAAATTTAAATCCGGACTCCTAACTCCTCCCCCATGGCAGCTGTTGGGATCAGGAGCGGGCTAATCGATTTCATCATGCCTGATCCTTCTCCCTACTTACCACTTTATAGTTATTAAAACAGGGATTTTTTAAGTCCCGCTACCAGACCGCCTGACCCCAAATCAAGGACAACTCATTCTAGGGGTTGAGATTTACAAGCCACACCTACTTTTTAGAATTGGACACGCCCCTTTAGCAGGGACTGTATTCAAAGAGTAGGAATTGTTTTGACAGTCGGTTTTTCCTCATCCTCTCTCCCTATTCCAAAACAATGTGTATCCCCCTTTCTTCCTGAAACTTGGTCCCACCACAAGTATTATAGTAGTTATATTCTTGTACATAGGGGGCAGTATTATAGCAGTTATATTCCTGTACATAGGGGGCAGTATTATAGTAGTTATATTCTTGTACATAGGGGGCAGTATTATAGCAGTTATATTCCTGTACATAGGGGGCAGTATTATAGTAGTTATATTCTTGATCAGAATGAGACTGGCTGCCTTTCTACATTCTATCCGTTTTCTAGAGTCTACGGCTCGTATACAGACTATATGTCTCCATGGTAACAGACTACAAGCACACCCTATGTAGTCAGATCCTGCTGTCATATTCCCACCTGTCCACTTACATGGAGATGTAGCAGATTGGCAACTAGGGCACCAAAACGTGACTGGCTGCGTTTCTGCCATCTAACGCTCCGATACTGATCTATATGTGTGTGTCCATGGTAACAGACTACAAGCAACGTCTGTGTAGTCAGATCCTGCAGTTTTATTCCCATCTGTCCTCTAACTTGCAGAGGTGGTAGCAGACAGACAGCTATGGCATCAGAATGACACTGGCTGCGGTTCTGCCATCCATCTCTCCGATACTGATCTATATGTGTGTGTCCATGGTAACAGACTACAAACAACACGTGTGTAGTCAGATCCTGCAGTTATATTCCCATCTGCCCTCTAACTTGCAGAGGTGGTAGCAGACAGACAGCTATGGCATCAGAATGACACTGGCTGCGTTTCTGCCATCCATCTCTCCGATACTGATCTATATGTGCGTGTCCATGGTAACAGACTACAAACAACACGTGTGTAGTCAGATTCTGCAGTTATATTCCCATCTGTCCTCTAACTTGCAGAGGTGGTAGCAGACAGCCAGCTATGGCATCAGAATGAGACTGGCTGATTCTGCCATCAATAAGTTTTCTGCAGAGTGAAAAAGTTTCCTGGAAGAAAGTTTTTTTTTGCGGAGGGTATAATAGCGTCCGGAGCATCGGGATCCGGGAGAACGCTCCGCTACACAGTGACAGTATATCAGCACCGGAGTGTCCTGCGTTACACATGGAGAACCTCTAATAGAGGGGCGGCAGGTGGAGGAGACATAAGTGATGTCACTGCGGGATCGCTGGTCACCGGACCGGAACCTGCAGATTAGTTCCAACCGGATTCTTCCCTCCCGTCAATAGAAGGAGATCGGATACAGACGAGGCTTTCACTCTACAACAGTCATCTGCAACCTGGGGGCTCTCCAGCTGGACGGAGACTACAACTCTCAGCAGCAAAGGGAACCTGTCATCAGGTTTTACCCCATGAAATGTCCTGTCTAGAATTCCCTCTTTTATGTGAAATCTCCTCCTGGGAAATATGATTCTTCTTATCAACATTTTCACATGAGATGAGTCAAGTTTAGAGGTTGCAGATGTGTATGTGTGGGAGGGTGGGGGTCACTTCAGAAGCCCCTATCTACTGTTCTATAGCACCTAGAAACATGCTGCTGGTGTCATTTTAAAGATAAGAATCTCATCTTTTTGAAAATCGTATGATGTACAAATCTGGAAATACAGACAGAGACCTTGGGGCCCATTTACTAAGCTCCTTGCGCCAGTTTATTGTCGGATTTGGCGCATTCTTTCTCGCACAGGTATATAAGAAGTGTCCGCGCCACATTTGTGTTGCCTGCAATCCTTTTATGCTGCAGCTGAGCTAATCTTCATGAGGCACACATTTCTGCACTGAAGGGGGCGCTCCAGTGCTCAGTCGAACCTTGCGCCGTATTTATAATGCAAAGTCCGACAGAAGTGTGTCGCACGCCCCATGTTAAAGGTGCACCAAAAAAAATAAAAATGGGTGCACTCTGTCATAGCAGTGCAGGTGGCGCCAGATTCATGAAGAATATGCACCATAAATCCTGAATCTGGCGCCCCCTGCACACTACACAGGACACTGCACAGCTTGGGATCTGTAAGATGAGATCTTTAATATGACACCAGCAGCTGTTTCTAGGTACCAGTCTAGACAATGCTCTGTGAGCTAAACACATCAGCAGCAGCAGCAGCAGCAGCGGTGGCGGCACTAGGAATTGTGCTAGTTGATACAATCTATCAGTCTGGAGTCTGGGCTGTGAAGCTCACAGAGCATTGTCTAGACTGGATCCTGCTGTCACCACTTCTCAGCTGAGAGAAGGACTCGCTATTTAGAGTATTAATACAATGTATCAGTCTGGAGTCCGGGCTGTGGAGCTCACAGAGCATTGTCTAGACTGTATATGACTGTCTCTACTTCTCAGCTGAGAGCAGCACTCGCCAAGTACATGGTTACTAATATGTATCTGTACAGAGTCTGGGTTGTTTAGCTCACAGAGCATTGCCTAGACTTCATACAATGTCACCGCTTCTCAGCTGAGAGCAGGACTCGCTCTTTAGAGTATTACTACAATGTATCAGTCTGGAGTCCGGGCTGTGGCGCTCACAGAGCATTGTCCAGAATGGATACTATCGTCACCACTTCTCAGATGAGAGCAGGATTTGCTATGTACAGTATTACCACAATGTATCCGGGTGTGGAGTCCGGGCTGTGGCGCTCACAGAGCATTGTCCAGACTGGATACTATTGTCACCACTTCTCAGGACTCGCTGTGTACAAGGTTTATTTTGTTCTGCCTCTCTAGTGCCACCTAGTGGAAGTAGCTATCATACATATCAGTGTCCAACCCTTTTAAAAGCCTAGGAATGAGATTGTGTCTGGGTAACTGGTGGTCCGGATACACTGTAGATTTATTCTCTTCTTCTCCATGACTTCAGGTGACCGGAGATGTAACCACAGTATGTAAGACACAACGCGCTGTATGAATCTTCCTTAAAAAACCTCTCGGTGCCCAGTTGGGGTCCAGTTCATATTGAAGTCAGTGCCATTATTCCACTCCAGGACTCCGCTAATGGTCTGGGTGGTCCGCTCTGAGCTCCGCTGGGCTCTCATTACCTTCCTCCTCCACTCCAGGGGCTGCATTAGGTTCGGTGATGAGCCTGTCACAGATTTGTAGGAAACTTGTGCTCCCTTAATGTCCTATGATATAATGGAGAGCCTGGGCGCACACACAGATTGGGGTCACAGCATTAAAGGGACGGCTCCCAGTCCCCGTCGGCGGGTAATTTGGCCATTAATAACGTAGCGTTCAATCCTACCCAATTGAGGGGTCTGCCAAAACTGGTGCGGCGCATGCAGAAGACATTAGATTTGCCTTTATACGATATTAAGAGCATAATTTACCCCTAATTGCCGAACGCCGGCGCTCAATAACATTTATACAAGAGGAATCCTAATGATTTCATCAGATCGGGTCGGTTTTGCAGCTGTCAGCAAAAGGAGACCTCTTGCTGCCGTGATACGCTGCTGCTCTGCTGCCATCTAGTGTCCAAATATGAGAACTACAAGTCCCCGGAATAATACAGTCATTTGTGTCCCAGATTGTGATAATTCTTCTTCCTGCGGGATTGTTTTTTAATTTTATGCAAATGAGATTATTTGTTTTGGTGGTTTAACTGTACTTGTCTGGCGAATGGCGCTGATCCGTCACCGCCGCCGCGTGAATTTGCATTATTAGCAGACATTTATGCTAATGAGCCCGAAAGCTGCAGAGATATTTAACTGGATAGTTTGCATATATTAGAGCGATTGCAAAATGCCAGCGAGTGCCCGTGAGGAGGGGAGGGGGGCGCTCTATTATTCCGTAGCAATCATTTCAGGTATATTAGCATAGTTTAGTATAATTCATGGCCACAATTAAAAAGAAATCGATTTGTTCAAGGGCGTAATGAGGATTCGCAGGAACAACTTCCGAGCAGTACTCTCCGCTTCTGCAGGGGCAAAGTGGGCTCCAGTCCCGTTACTTCATTTTATGGGCTCCTGAATTTAGTGCATGCCAATATTATGAAAAAAACAGCGCCACATGCACCCACAGGTCACGTGTGGTAGTGCAGCTCAGCCTAATTCACTTAAAGAGAACCTGTCATCAGGATTTACCCCACTATACAACCAGCCCCTCAGGTCGGGTATGAAATGTCCTTTCTAGAATTCCCTCCTTTATGTGAAATATCACCTGTTTTGCTATAAATAATCTGAAAAGTCTGGAAAATATGACTCTTCTCATCCCATTTTCACATGAGATGAGTTAACTTTAGAGGCTGCCGGGTGAGAGTCACTTCAGAAGCCCTTATCTCCTGTTCTATAGTATCTAAAAACATGCTGCTGGTGTCATATTAAAGATAGAGGGGAGATTTTTCACTGCTTCTACTCCAGTTTTCTGGCATAGCAGCAGCGAAATAATCACAAATTCCTGCGCACTGCAAGAATCTGCGATCATTATCACGACTACATCACCAATGTGCCTGGCGGAGGAGACGGACAGTGGGCATTACTGTCCTGTGCCTCCATAATTTTGAAAAACTTGCAACCTTTCGTTCACAGGTTTTACGCAAAACCATGTCAGGTGGGATACATAATGAGGCTTACGGGATGGGTTGGGGCGTGACCTGTATCATACTCTCCCCCAAGGAGCTCATCTTTCAAATCACATCCCCAAATTGTAAATTTACCAGTCGATATCTCCGATTCTGTGGCACCAAGAAACACAACCATGATGCCATATCAAAGAGGAGTTTCTACTCTTTAGAATGACACCAGAACTCTGTTTCTAATTGGCACAGTTCAGAAGATATAACTGTCTGAATTCTGCCCCCCTCCAGTCCATCAGCTGAAGGCAGAATGTAGCAGTGCTGACAGTCCGCAGTACATGCACCCTCTGCATCTGTAGCTGAACCTGGGGAAGGGTGACAGATTAATGTCATATATGGCAAAAATTTTACTACTTATTAGAAAACTTTAAGGTGAAAAAAATTACAAACATTGACCCCCCCCCCCTATTTTTAGTCATTTGCCAATTCCACTAAGGAAAAAAAAAGCATGTAATTAATAAAATTATTTAATCAAGTTAAAGTCTTACTGTCAAGTTTAAGAGGAGCTAAACTGTAGGGGGAAAGGAGTAACTGTGCAGCAGATCCCAAAATAAAGCGATAAGGTTCATGCTTTTGATGATGGGCGCTGCAGTACATCCACTTTGTGCAAATGTAGAAAATTAGAATGTTGCAGGTTTTTTTAGGGCAGCACGGTAGCACGGTGGCTCTCTCCGTGTTTGCATGGGTTTCCTCCGGGTCCTCCAGGTTCCTCCCACACTCCAAAACATACCGGTAGATTAATTAGATTCTGACCCCCATTGAGGACAGGGACCGATTTGGCAAACTGTGCAGCGCCGTGCAATCTGTGTGCGCTATGTAAATAAAGGAATTATTATTATTAAAATTAGCGCTTTCCTCTGCAGCGCATGTAATATACACGTGGAGTGTTGGCGCCATCTGCTGGTAACTTGAGTCGTTACATGCCTCAGTATACGGTATGTAATATACACTGGCTCCATCTAGTGGCACAGACTCAGTCCAGTCTATCTGTATGAGTGAGGACGGAGGGTGATGCTACCAGGGGCGTCTCCTGCAGCCCGCACCCCTAGATGCACATCCA
The DNA here is from genome assembly GCA_019512145.1 of Engystomops pustulosus. Classification (NCBI taxonomy): domain Eukaryota; kingdom Metazoa; phylum Chordata; class Amphibia; order Anura; family Leptodactylidae; genus Engystomops; species Engystomops pustulosus. The sequence continues at coordinate 210,205,720 of CM033645.1, read as the reverse complement.
TCTCATTTACAGTCTGTAGGGGGCGTCGTTATTGCAATCAGCTGGGACAAAACCCTTTTCTAGGACAGAACTTAAGGATCCCTTTAACAGTGTGAGTGACTACTACACAGCAGGAAGCTGAGACAAACTAGATGTTAACTTGTTAAAGGAAAACTGTCAGCAGATGTGATCACACAGACTGCAGCTAAAGTTATGCATTGCCCCTGGAGGGATGTGTAATCAGACCTTTGTGTATGTTGCTAGTAGCAGCAGGACTGTGACATATGGATTTATATTCCAGGATTGTAGCTTTGGTCGCTACACTGCTGTGCTCCGTGCTCTCTACAGCCACTGTTGGCTATTGTCCCTGGGGTTCTGCTTAATCATACATATATGTGTGTTGTTAGTAGCAGCAGGACTGTGACATATGAATTTATATTCCAGGACTGCAGCATGTCCTCACACTGCTGTGCTCTTGGCGGCATGTCCTCACACAGCTGTGCTCTTGGAGGCGTGTCCTCACACAGCTGTGCTCTTGGCGGCTTGTCCTCACACAGCTGTGCTCTTGGCGGCTTGTCCTCACACAGCTGTGCTCTTGGCGGCTTGTCCTCACACAGCTGTGCACTTGGCGGCGTGTCCTCACACTGCTATGCACTTGGCGGCGTTGCCTCACACTGCTGTGCACTTGGCGGCGTGTCCTCACACTGCTGTGCTCTTGGCAGCCAGTGTTGGCTACTGTTTCTGGGATTCTGTGTAATCATATCTATGTGTGTTTTGTTAGTAGCAGCAGTGCTGTGAAATATGAATATGTATAGTCCAGGATTGTAGCTAGGGGTGTGTCCTTACACTACTGTGCTCTCTGCAGGCAGTGTCAAGTTTTGGGCTGTGTAATCTTACCTTTGTGTAGGTTGTTAGAAGAAGCAGGACTGTGAAATAATGGATTTGTACTCCAAGATTGTAGCCTTTCCAAGTGCCTTGTACAATCCTGGAATAAAACCCTTATTTCCCAGTTCTGTTGATAATAAACAGAAAGGTATGATTGCACATCTCTCCAGGGACACTACCTAACACTGGCCACAGAGAGCACAGCAGTGTCAGGAAACATCCCCAGTGCACTTAGAGGAGCTGCAATCCTGGGATATAAATCCATATTTCACAGTTCTGCTGCTACTAACAAGATACACTCATATATGAATACCTCTCTCTCCAGGGCTAAGAGACAACAGCATCTGCAGAGATCACAGAGCACAGCAGTGTGAGGACACCCAGGATGCTCAGGATGAGCAGGAAGTACACTACCAGTATAGCAATTAGAGACTGATAAAATAATTAAAATAAAATATCTAAAATATACATTAAAATGACACTTTAACCAATCAGAACAATGGTTTCAGCAGATCGGATCCATAACGGACCAGCGCTTCTTCACGACGCCCCATGTACATGTATTAGTCGTCATTATTGCTCAGTCGGCACAAGCCAAACAATCGTTTGGCAAATTTGCATTTTAATATCCCAGATTTGCATAAACATTTGTCCCTCCCCCAATATTGGGCAGATGTGTAGCCCCCCGGGTATGGTGTCTGTGTGATGATCGGCGCCCATACTTACTCCAGCACGCCCCCCATCTAGCGGCTGACATGGCGCACAGCGAGGGTGGGGGCAGGATGGATCGGACCGGGTACTCCAGGCACGTGTTATTTGTCAGGCACCACAGGCACTAGGGAGCAACACAAAGGCAATAATCAGCGCAAAACAACGTAATCCCCCCCCCCCCCCACCCCCCCCCCCCCCCCCCGCGCAAGCCGATGCAGCAGAGCCGAGGCGACACTTAACCCTTTACAACAGGCGAGGACTGTGAAAGCGTAACCCAATGTCTGTACATGTAATAGGTTCTAACCCAACTCACTGCAGATCCAGTGTGTGGTGTAATATATGTATAGTATGACCTAGTGTATGTACAGTATGAGATAAGGTATAATGTATGTACAGTATGATGTATTAGATATATGGGGTGATATAGTGGGTGTATGGTATGACGCATTGTGTGTTTGGTGTGATATACCGTATTACATGTACGGTAAGATTTCTCATGTGTACGGTATGATATACTGTATGCATGGTATAATATGTGGCATGAAATATTGTATGCATGGGATAATGTGTACAGTATGATTACGGTATGATTACATGAGTGGTATGATATATAATAATTCCTTATTTATATAGCGCACACAGATTACGCAGTGCTGCACAAAGCATGACAAATCGGTCCCTGTCCCCATGGGGCTCACAAGCTAAACAACCTAACAGTAAGTTTTGGAGTGTGGGAGGAAACCGGAGGACTCGGAGGAAACCCACGCAAACACGGAGAGAACATACAAACTCTTTGCAGATGTTGACCTGGGTGGAATTCGAACCCAGGACCCCAGCGCTGCAAGGCAGAAGTGCTACTCACTCAGCCACCATGCCGCCCTATGTATATGGCATGATTTATGCACATTATGATACATTGTATGTTATGTATACAGTGATATATTAGATGTGTGATATGCTATGTATATGGTATATGTACAGTATGATATATTATATGTGTGATGTGCATGGTATGATATATTATATGTGCGGTATGATATGTATATGGTATATGTGCAGTATGATATATTATATATATGGTATGATTTATGCGCAGTATGATACATTGTATATTATGTGTACAGTATGATATTGTATGTGTGGTATGATATGTATGGTATGATATATTATATGGATGGTATGATGTATATACGGTATGATTTATGCGCAGTATGATGCATTGGATATGATGTGTACAGCATGATATATTGTAAGTCCAGTATGATATATGTGTGGTACGATAGGTTTGTACTGTATGTACAATATACTATATTGCATGTTAGGATATATATTATATGCACAGTATGTTATATGTATGGTATGATATGTTATCATATATTATATGTGCGGTATAGTATATTGTATGTTATGATATATTATATGTACAGTATGTGATATGTAAGGTATATACGAGATATTGTGTATATATCCACATGTTAAGTGATACGTTTCTAATCAGAGGGGATGGGACGGCTGTGCCCCCACCAGTCAGTATAATCGGGGGCACTGTACCCTCATAGGAGACTCTTCTATGGGGTTACATTAACATCCTAGTATTAGACTCCACTTACATCTCCAGATGTGCGCCATCATCCTTGGCTCTGCTACATCACGCCTCAGATTAATATTAACATGAGAAAATTTGATCAAAGAAAACCTCGGACACATCTATCCACGAATGTGACAATAAAAATCTCCTAAAATGAACTTAAAATGGAATTTTACATCCTTTAAGATTTAATTGTCAAAAATGAGTTTTATTGATACAGACAGCGCCAAATTCCCTGCATGAAATCGGGTATTAATGACAAATTCCTGCTACCCGGACCACCACCAGAGGGAGCTAATGAGCGCAATGCATACACCGAGTGTACAGCGACCAACAGGCTCCCTCTAGTGGTGGCTGCAGGAAGTCAGAATGTATAGTTACTGCATTTTACATAACAACAGACTGAGGAGGTCACTAATTGGCCGTGGGTGACCCCTCCTACATCCTGCAAACTCCTCCCACCGGCCCCAGAACATTCTCTATGATATGAAATACCCATAAAAAAAAAAAAGTGTAAATTTAGTGTAAACTTACAGAAACATTTCTCAGACATTCCTCGCAGGATTTCCCACTGTAGAAGCTGCAGGCTGCAAAAGAGAAAACGTTCATTAAAACTGACCATAATAACTATAACACATAATAAAAATCATATTCGGAGCTAAATCTGTGCCTATGATAACACTTCCTGTCACTAGTAAAAAATTCAAGACAAAAATCGGATTGGCTGTTAACAATGTTACAGTTAAGCTGCTAGGTCACATGTCTGGTGCAGGGGCGGAGCTAATCTACAGGAAGTGACTCCGAATATCAGTAAATATTTATACAAAAACTGAACTTTGACACAAAACTTGACCTCTATGTTCTCTCATGATGAGAAAGTCCCAGGACTAGGAAAGGTTATAAGAATCCTGAAACCTTTGGAATTTCCCCCAAATTTCAGGCCTTCATAAAAATGTATTTCCTTCAACCATTTCTCGGGGGAATTTATATTAGAAAAATTTCAAAAGTTAAAAGGGGAATCTCCCTTGACTCTTAAAAATCAAAAATGAAGCAACTTTATTGAAAAATTCTTACCGCTTTGGATCCATAGCTCATAGACAGAACTTGTTGTCTCCATGGTGACAGACAACAAACAAACATGGTGTAGTCAGATCCTGATATCAGTCCTGAATTCAGTACAGAGTCCCAAACGAACGCCCTGTACGAATATATCTGTTACATATATTGGATGTAATATGTAATAGAGGCCACTAGTGCAGTCCTGTTCCTGTAATCTACAGATTTGAGGGGGTCCCAAGGGTCAGACCTTACCAATCAAATACTGATTTGTACTAGAGACATCCATTGCTCATGGATCCACCCATAGGGATCGCTGATTTTTTTCAGGGAAGCTGCCCAAAGTCACAGACACGCCCCCTGTCCATCCATTGTACAGCTTGGGCAGTGTAGTGGGCGTGTCTGTGACTCAAAGGGAACCTGTCAACAGATTTTACCTCCTTAAACTAGCAGCCCACTCATGCTGGGGATGAAATGTCCTTTATAGAACTCTTTTATGTGAAATGTTCCCCAAAGTCCTATGCAAATGAGCTTATATTTAAGGCGAGTCAAGTTTAGAGGCTGCAAGGCGAGTGTCACTTCAGGTGCCTCTATCTTTGGTTCTATAGCACCTAAAAACATGCTGCTGGTGTCATATTAAAGATAAGAATCTCATCTTCCAGATCACACTGGATCTCTGGATACTGTATCTCTGTAGATCACAGTACCACAGACAGTTCCGAAATAGATGGAAATTTGATCTGCAGATAAAGATACAATCTGTGTTGTACAGACTTTCCCGTCAATTAGCATCGAATTTGAATTTAGCACAGAATTTGGCATTGAAGATTTACATAGCTGGTGAGTGCCGTGACTCTCATCTTTAGTTGTGTCAACAATTTTCTTTAACTGACCAGTTCTGTAGTACCAAGAACCATAAGCCTGATGCAATTTGAAAGATGAGATTCTTATCTTTAGTATGACACCAGGTACATGTTTCTTACTACTAAGCGGCATCTAAATTGACACACCAGGTACATGTTTCTTACTACTAAGCGGCATCTAAATTGACCCCCGGCAGCCTCTAAACTTGACTCATCTCAGGCAAAATATGACTCTTCTCTGCTCATTTCCATGAGATTTTTAGAGGTAAAGGGGCGAGATTTCGGATAGAAGTGGGAATTCTAGAAAGGACCCTTCTGAAGGGGGCTAGTAGCTTAATGGGGTAAAATTTGGTGACCGGATCACTTTAAGGATCTATAACATGAATGCTGCCAAAATAGTCACTTGTAGACGACAAAAGAGGAAACTTTTTGCCGCAATTATAAAGAACTTTTTTTTATCTTAAGGGAAGGATATTGAGGTTATGTAGAGAGCAGTAACGACACATTAAATTATAAACTCACAATCCACGGATCCGCGCTCAGAACAAGGTAATAGTAGAGATTTATGGAGGCTGTGGGAGGGGGAAGGAAAAAAACGTAGCGAACCGCCAAGAATACAAAAGGAACATTAACCGTGAATTATAAGACTTGATAAAGACGTCTCCGGGGGGGAGGAGAAAAAAAAATCCTTCTGCATTTAAAGACAATTCCGATAATGTGCTTTGTGTGAAATTCCGAGGAGCGACAATCGGGAGATGGATGTAACTATTCCGCGGCGGATCCTGCGCAATTCTTCAACGGAATTAGTCTCAAGGCTTAAAAATCGATGGCTATGAAATTAGCAGGAAACGGAGCGGCTCCGCAGCCATCCCCGGCAATAGAAAAAAAAAAAACGTAAACGGTTTAAAAAACGGCGGCGATTTTCGAGAGACACTTCTGCAAAAAATTGGGGGGAGAAAGCAAAAAAAAAAATATATTTTTTTTTTAATGTTTAAGAGTTATAAACCTTTTATTAACTGTTCCGAACCAGCGAGCAAATTCCATAGATTCAAAATCTGTAACCGTTTTGTGTCTCCGCGGTTACAGACTACAAACAAAGCCTGTGTGTAGTCAGACCTTGTATAGTCTCCATTCCATTACTCCATTCTAATGTCTTCAGAGGACGAGGCAGTGAAAAAAAAATATGTGATCAGACAACAATGAAAAAGGGGTTTTCTTTCATTGCAATATAAATAGGTGCATTCCTGAGGGGAAACCCCCTTTAAGGGATATTCCATTTTCAGCAATGAAAGGAAATCTACCATCACAATCCATCCGGATAAACCAGGGACATTACTCATAGATCCAGGCACCGGGACTGTGGGAATCTTCTTATATTTGTTATCCATGGCCTCCTTCCTTCCAATATCAACTTTTATAATTATGCTAATGAGCATAAGCTAAATAATACCGTTACACAGAGTACCGGTACTAATAATACAGCCAAACAGAAGCTAAATAATAACACTACACAGAGACTAATAATACAGCCAAACAGAAGCTAAATAATACCGCTACACAGAGTACTAATAATACAGCCAAACAGAAGCTAAATAATACCGCTACACAGAGAGATCCAGGCACCGAGACTGTGTGAATATTCTTATATTTGTTATCCATGGCTTCCTGCCTTCTAAAATCAACTTTTATAATTATGCTAATGAGCCAGAAGGGCTCCTGGGGGTGTAACCAGAGAACCTGAACTGCAGTTTTGCAGGATGTTAAACTGTCTCCCCTCCTCCTGCTCCCTCAGAAATCCCCATTCCTCTGAGTAATGTAATCTCACACAGTGGGAGGGGGAGTTCAGTTCTCCTGAACAGTGTAATAGCCTGTGAAGCTACAGCACAGAGGGGCTCCAGTAATCCTGCCCAGAGCGCTTTTGACTCATCAGTATAATTATAAAAGCTGATTCTAGAAGGCAGGAGGCCATGGATAAGAAATAAGCAGATTATCACAGTCCCGGTGCCTGGATCTACGAGTAATGTCCCTGGTTTATCAGGATGGATTTTGATGGGTTATTCTATATATAAGAACTAATTTTGACATTTTACAGGAGCAATCACTTCCTGTATCCATACTGTGTGGATATTACAACCTCTGCTGAAAGTCAATACTAGGGGCACTACTTGAAATTTATGACCTATCCACATGACCCCCGTCCTATCCACAGGACCCCCATCCTAGGCAAGTGGAGAGGTGGATGCACACATCAGCTTCTCTCACCATCCATTCAGTGTGCGCCCGATCAGCGATGACCAGTTCTCCCTGAGCTGCGTTGTGGGGACGCAGCTGCTGTGACTCACTCCTCCCCCCTCCCTTCTCCATAGACTTACCATAACAGCTCAGTAACCTGTAGAATCCAGCACTGATTTCAGAGTGAAAATTATTCATCCAAATAAAACTATAGGTCACCTTAAGCAGCTCAGCTGGATTCCCACTGCCTGCCCTTCCGAATATGAGATCACTGAACCGGCCACAGTATAGAGAATATACAATGTATCCCCACCACAGAACTCCAAAGGGTCTCAGAAGGTCTTAGACCTCATCTTCCCCTCTATACCATGTGGTCTTCAAACAGGCAGCCTGAGGAAGACTGTACAGGTGCAAGAAAGTTAATTTTTTCCCCCTTTTCCTTATAGAAACAGCGCCACCCCTGTGCTCAGGCTGTGTCTGGTATTACAGCCCCATTCAAATCCATAGAGCTAAGCTGCGATATCAAACACATCCCACAGATAGGAGACATTAGGTTGAAGCTTTCTCTCTCTCTCTCTCTCTCTCCAGAGCGGCCGGACCTCCGATGGCACCAAAATGACTTGAAATTAAAATTGGCCACGGATGATACGGGAACTAAAGACGCCTTGTTCTGCAGATTACGGCCTTAATGGATTTTATGGGAAAACACTTTTCTTCAAATGAATGCGGCCACTGAGGAAACAACCACTCTCAGGGTGTCGCGGGTAATGGATTCCCTCCTCCTGGACTCATATGATGATGGGGAAGATAAAACTTGTCATATGACGGAGCCGTCCGGTGATTACTGAGGTTACACACTTGTTCAGACCTTGTTCACACTTTCTACCAGCAATGTAACTGCTTCACATTATGTGTAATGCTGGAGGCTCTGGTGCCACCTCTCCTGGCGGGCACCGCTGCCATCTCCCCTCTAGGACCTGAGCCGGCTGGAGGCGCCGCTGCCATCTCCCCTCTAGGACCTGAGCCTGCTGGAGGCGCAGCTGCCATCTACCCTCTAGGACCTGAGCCTGCTGGAGGCGCCGCTGCCATCTACCCTCTAGGACCTGAGCCTGCTGGAGGCGCCGCTGCCATCTCCCCTCTAGGACCTGAGCCTGCTGGAGGCGCCGCTGCCATCTCCCCTCTAGGTCCTGAGCCTGCTGGAGGCGCCGCTGCCATCTACCCTCTAGGACCTGAGCCTGCTGGAGGCGCCGCTGCCATCTACCCTCTAGGACCTGAGCCTGCTGGAGGCGCCGCTGCGCCGATGACATCACTCCCTTAGGATAGCCGATGACATCACTCCCTTAAGATAACCAATGACATCATTCTTCCCATTTGTATCAAATGACAGCAACCTATCACTAATGCCACAACTAGGAGCATCCGTGTCTAGAAATACTAGATGATGTCACCCCCCCTGGTGCCTGATGACATCACACACGTATTTCTAATCTAACGGCTGAGAACACATACAACTCATATCACAGGCAGGTAACAGGTGTATGATGTCATTACTAAAGCTTTCCAGGGCTGACTGATGACATCACATCTCTCTCAAACAATAACTGATGACATCACTACTCCCCAGAGATATCTAATGGCATAATCTCTCTCCTAATTTAACACCTAGAATGTGACATATACATCACTATGCCCATATCACCCCATAGTAAGCAGACAGTGCCCCCCTGCCCCTTGTCCTTACGCCTGGTGATGGGTGCTGGCACCGGGGGGCTGGTCTGTGATGCCACCATGGCCAGGCCCAGGAGCAGCAGCAGGACCCGGGCACAGTGATGCTGGGCTCTCATCTCCTCCATGTCTTGTGATGCCAGGGGAATCCTGCACTGACACACTGTAACGCTGCGAGTCCCGCACAACTTCCGGGAGGCCGGGCCCTGTCACCACCTGCTTCCTGCACTGTACACAGCCTCTACTGTAACCGGCGGAACTCTGTATCGCGCCTCTGTTTCTACACGGACGGATAAAAAACGGCACCGTACGGAGTATGGGGGAATGAATTTGAGGTTGCACTTAACAAATTTCCCTTTTCCCTGGCTCAGCGTGGAGAGAGCAGTGCAGTGACAGGGTAGATACACGTGTGGCAAGGTTACCTGGGAAGAGGGGCACAATTTGGGCTGTTAGTCACCCGAATTTAGTGCATTCACCCCTTATGTACCATGCATATGTTTCTATATACCACAGTGGATTCTAGCTTTTTTTTTTTTTGCTTGCTGGGGAACTACAACTCCCACCATGGTTGCATCTGTTTTTTCTGTAGCTAGTATTAATTTTAATATTTTGCATGCTGTACTGTGTTCACATTATGCTGCATTTAGAATCAGGGACTCCCTAGACAGTCCAAGATGATGGAGATCCTGGTCCTACAAAGACATGGACTCACAATGACCCCATCTTTTATAGCCACATGTAGCCTAATGCGGTCATCCCAGCGATTCAGATGGAGGGAATTATGTTTCTACTTTAGACCTTTTGATGTAGCTGCATTTCCATTCGTTTAAATGGAAAAACTTAAGGGCCCTGATAGCCCAAAATATAAAAATTACAGTGTAAGGTGAGGCCGCCCCTTTAAAGCAAGGCTAATCACAATATCGAGGTAACCTGGTCGCCCTCCAAGCTAAGACACCACGGCCTGCAGGGAGTTTGAATGAAGCCACTGCAATATTTCCATATACTATAACGTAATATTAATAAAATATAAGAATTTATGGTTTTTTTGCAATTTAATTCAATTTCCTCTTGTAATAATTTTCACAGAATGGCGGAAGGCGGCAGCCAGAGTAATGAGAACGGCGCAGCTGCAGTCGCAAATGTGGACACCGATAGAGGAGTAGCCGGCATCAAACCTCAGTAAGTGTCTTGGTGGGATATATAATTACATTGCATGTATAAAAGCGTTGCAGATCATAACTGGAGATGCCATATTGGATCAAGGGCAAGTTTTCCCAATGGGAAGTTGGTCATGTAACAGATCAAAGAAGAATTGTCTGAGATATTGATTGCCGCAATCAGATCTGTAGTATCTTGTAGTTCTAAAGTTATCAACAAAGATTCTCCATAGAATCACCTTCTACTCTGTGTTCAGCACCATGGACAACACGGCACATAGCTGTGCATCACAGAGCACATCCTGTTTTATTTTGTTGCAAACTTTCTTAGATGTAGGGGCTTATTTATTAAGGGTCGGGGATTGCACTTTCGTGTCGGTTTGTTCGCTGTTTTTGGGATTTGCACAGCTTTGACAGGTATTTAACAGGGGTTTGCGCTGGGATTGTGTCGCACGCGATTGGATTTTGGCGCGGCTCCCACGCGACAGAAATCAGGGGGCGTGCCATCAGACGATCCGACTGATTCGGATTAAGCACGGGATTTAAGATTCACATTGTGTCGCAAAAGACAAGCACTTACATACACCAGGAAGAAGAAGATGAACTCTGTCGGACCTGAGCAGGGAGCAACACATGCAGGATATCGGGCGCACGATCTTATTGAATCGCGGCACAGGGCATTATCGTCGGACAACGCACTTTTTGTGAACTCCGGTGACCAGGTAAGTAAATGTGCCCCATTGTGACAATGAATTTCTGAATAAATTCTAGTCGTCTTTGATCTGTCACATGACCTTCCCGTAGGGAAACTTGCCCATGATGTTCTGGACATAGCCGAAAAGACAAGTCCCTCACCCATTACTTGCTGAGAGAATCAGATATGTCATTTTCCCTTTCATCTCTAAAATATAAGATAACTTAGGGTACAGCAAGGAAGGAGGAAGCAGAAAAGTTGGGTGATGCTCTTAGGTTTTGTACTATGTAAACTTGGATTTTTTTTCTTTATTCTTGCAGGTTTCTAACTACCAAGGATGCCTTCCATTCTTTTATCGATGCAGACGGTAAAGAAAACACAGAGGCCTCCACTGATTCTGACCAATGCAATGTCGGTGATGAAAACTTTGCGGCAGAACCTCAATCCAAAAAGATTAAATTGGATGAATCGGTGGAAAATCAGGAAAAGGAGAATAAAAAAGTTGAAGAGGACAAGCAAGACAAGAAGAGGGCGCGAGGGCAGAACAAGAGCCGTCCTCATGTGAAATATCATCAGCTGGAGCAGCAGCGGCTGTGTCCCTCTATTGTACAGGTATGGAGGCGGGTAGAGTACAACGAGAAATAACTAACACCACAAGTCTCTACATATAAAAGCCAAGATGAGATACTAGGAGATCCTGATACTTGAGGATGCTTACAATACTGTTTTTTTTTCTTTTCCCAACCAGGAATGTGCCAGTAAGTGTTTCTTTGGTGACAAATGTAAGTTTCTGCACGACCCTGAAAAATACCTTTCAGGAAAGCATGAGGATATTGGACCCAAATGTTACCTGTACGACACCTTTGGTAAATGTATATACGGGATCACCTGCCGCTTTGCAAAATCGCACCTTGGCGAATGTTATAAGAATCTTATAAATGACGACTTGGTGAAACAGCGGGAAGGAAAAGTTCTCGTGAAGAACAGTCTGGACAAAGATGTTCAACAGCGGCTCAGGAAGAAGAAGTTTATATTTGAGAAATCCGAGAGGTACCTGAAGATGATGAACAAATCACGACAAAACAGGAATGAAGAGAGGAAGGCTGCGGTAAAGGGGGAGACACAAGGGGGCGCTGCAGGGGATGCTACATTTGAAGAGGGAGACCGGAGTACATGTATGGACAGTGTCAGTGCTGAGCACCCTACACAGGAGACCACAAGGGTGACTATGGGAGCTGTAACCGATGAAGATGTTATAAAACTCAGACCTTGTGAGAAGAAAACGGTGAGAACTGAGAAATATGGTGAAAAGGTTAACTAAATGCAGTATTCAGGATCTACAAGCAACTGGTTGTAACTGTGTGTATATATAGACGGTAAAGAAAACACAGAGGCCTCCACTGATTCTGACCAATGCAATGTCGGTGATGAAAACTTTGCGGCAGAACCTCAATCCAAAAAGATTAAATTGGATGAATCGGTGGAAAATCAGGAAAAGGAGAATAAAAAAGTTGAAGAGGACAAGCAAGACAAGAAGAGGGCGCGGGGGCAGAACAAGAGCCGTCCTCATGTGAAATATCATCAGCTGGAGCAACAGCGGCTGTGTCCCTCTATTGTACAGGTATGGAGGCGGGTAAAGTACAACGAGAAATGACTAACACCACAAGTCTCTACATATAAAAGCCAAGATGAGATACTGATACTTGAGGATGCTTACAATACAGTTTTTTCTTTTTCCAACCAGGAATGTGCCAGTAAGTGTTTCTTCGGGGACAAATGTAAGTTTCTGCATGACCCTGAAAAATACCTTTCAGGAAAGCATGAGGATATTGGACCCAAATGTTACCTGTACGAGACCTTTGGTAAATGTATATACGGGATCACCTGCCGCTTCGCAAAATCGCACCTTGGCGAATGTTATAAGAATCTAATAAATGACGACTTGGTGAAACAGCGGGAAGGAAAAGTTCTCGTGAAGAACAGTCTGGACAAAGATGTTCAACAGCGGCTCAGGAAGAAGAAGTTTATATTTGAGAAATCCGAGAGGTACCTGAAGATGATGAACAAATCACGACAAAACAGGAATGAAGAGAGGAAGGCTGCGGTAAAGGGGGAGACACAAGGGGGCGCTGCAGGGGATGCTACATCTGGAGGAGGAGACCTGAGTACATGTATGGACAGTGTCAGTGCTGAGCACCCTACACATGAGACCACAAGGGTGACTATGGGAGCTGTAACCGATGAAGATGTCATAAAAATCAGACCATGTGAGAAGAAAACGGTGAGAACTGCAAAATATGGTGAAAAGGTTAACTAAATGCAGTATTCAGGATCTACAAGCAACTGGTTGTAACTGTGTGTATATATATATATATATATCTACTGTATCTATGTTCTGTTTTAGAACTCTTCCTTGTTTCCTTCCTCTGTAATTCCTCCTGGCATGCATTTTAGCTGTGAAGTCTCATTAAAAGGCTTAAATGAGAACTTCAATAGCCGTTCTATAGCTTTAATGCATAGTAAGATGTGAAACTTAAAAAATAGTATGTCATTTTTTAGGGGAAAGCGGTCAGCAGTTTTGACCACGCTGCTAGTATTAGGTATTGACCATGGAGACTTGTGTTATCATACCAATGTGTGTTCTTGGTAGCAGCAGGACTGTGAAATATTAGTTTAAAGTCTACGATTGTAGCACTGGGTCTGTGTCCTAACACCACTTTTAGTAGAATGCTACAATTGTCACTACTGGGTGATGTGCAGAGAGCTAAGAGCACAGAAGTGTGAGGATAAAATTGGGTATACATGAGTCCATCAAGTTGAATAATTGTAGACAACCCTTTAAACGGAACGGCGGCGCAGTTTTACTTAATTGAACTAGAAGTCCCCTTCAATAGGCAATGAAATGCCCTTTCTAGAATTCACTTTGATGTAAAATCTCATTTACTGATTTTTTTTTTATTTTTTTTTTAAAGAGAGGAGTCACATTTAAAGGATATCTATCGCCAGGATTAGGGATTGTAAATCAAGCACACTTACATGCTTGTGTGTGTCCCCTTTGGCAGGATCTGCTTTTTTTTTAGCTTTTTATGCCCTTATTTTTACTGAAAAAAAAAGCTTTAATAACTATGCAAATGAGCCTGAGGGGCTCTGGGCTCAATTTCCTACTATGGAGCATATATAAAAACCAGGGCATAAGAAACTAAAAGAACATAGGATGTTGCCACAGGGAGCACATACCAGTATGTCAGTGTGCTTGGTTTACAATCCTTCATCTTGGTGGTAGATGTCCTAAAAAGGTTGCAGGAGTTGAGTCACTTCAGACGCTTCTGTCTTTGGTTGTATAGCACCTAGAAACATGCTGGTGCCATATTAAAGATAAGGATCTTATCTTTCAGATTGCATCAGAGCTGGATAATTCAGGCAGTTGATAAAAGAGGATGGAACTGGATCTTTACCTTAAGCTCACAGAACCACAATACTTATGCGATCTGAAAGATGAGATTCTTTTAATATGACAGCTAGGGGGATATATATTGGGACTGGTACTCCAGTTTTCTGCGAATTGACAGGCATTGCGGTTATTCTCCCCTATATACGTCTTTCACGGCAAGTGGTCTAGTGCAGGGCGTTTCTGCCTCACGCCTGTAGCTTGCCACCGTTCAAGCCTGCGTGGTAGCTGGAATTAAAGCAGTTCTGCATCAGTGCAGTCTGGCCATGGGAGGGGCGGAGCTATATCCGCCACCGTGGAGGGGCGGGGCTTATATCATACACCGGCCTATGATAAATGTTCCCCTATGTTTCTATTTCCCATAGAACTGAAAATGTGGACGTCTGAAGTGACTCTCCCCCTGCAGCCTCGTGTTTATAGGTTATAACCACTGTGTAAGAGGCTTTGGTTTGCTGAATATCATTTCCTAACTTTTATATATTTCTTTCCTGTGCAGATCGATTTCCGAGGTAAATTATACCTTGCTCCATTAACCACAGTAAGTATTGTATACTTTGTATTATCAATCCAACGCAGATCAGCTGTTTGAAGACCCCACGGTGTCCAGACCAGCACTGACGAATGACAGCACCATGCATTGTATAGTGGCTCAGCTTGGTATTGCAGTCTAGCACCGTAATTGGTAATACAGTTGAACTTATATACAGTATAGAACTGTGGATATCAGCCTGATCAATGGGTGTGCTAGCTGTAAGATCCTCGCACATCCCTTTTAATCGGCAGCACAAATCTCTCATCCTTATATTTAGCTATAATGTATCAGTCTGTGTCGCCCACAAACTATTGCACAGGCTGCACGCGACTGTGACAGAAGCTCAGCTGTGAGAAGTTCTAGATCTCTATGGCTTGTATGAAGTGTATTGAGTATATGTTCTGATGGTTTTATCTTCTCTTGTTACTATCAGTGTGGGAATCTTCCATTCAGAAGGATATGTAAGCGGTACGGAGCAGACATCACGTGCGGGGAGATGGCCATGTGCACCAACCTCCTCCAGGGGCAGCCGTCAGAGTGGGCGCTGATGAAGAGACATCATACGGAGGATCTGTTTGGCGTTCAGGTTGGTGGTGTACGAGTTCTGGGTTCACTGTGTGTCTAGCGAATGCTAAAATAGGCTTCATACTACATCAAGCCCCCCCAAATAAGGTTTATGGGGTGTCATATTTGGCTTCTAGAAGAAATCCTTTATCATGCAGATATGGGGTAACATTGACAACCACTGGGACCCTCACCAGTCATGACAATGGGGGTCTTGTTCCCCTGAATGTATGTAGCGTCAGGTCACACATGTGACACTGCTGCTCCATTCACTGCCTATAGGGAAAAGCCAAGTACCGTATTTTTCGGACTATAAGGCGCACAAAAAATCCTTTGCTTTTCTCAGAAAGATGCGCCTTATAGTCCAGTGCGCCTTATATATGAACCGTACTTACAGACAACAGCTGCCTTGAGCTGTGCACAGGTCTGCCACCTGCCGGTCATTCATCTTTATAATCTGGTGCGCCTTCTATATGAACCTAAACGTTTTATCAGGCATTTATTAATGGTGTGCTTTATAATCCGGTGCGCCTTATAGTCCGGAAAATACGCTATGTTGCTTGTCTACATCACACAGTCCCATAGAGAATCCACAACTTCCAGACCCACCATTTTTGTGATTGTTGGGGGGGTCTGAAAGTTGAGATCTTGTTCAATCAGCGAGTTTGATAAAAGAAATGGCTACCCCAAATCTCAAAATTCACAAGAACCCCCAGGCTTTAGGGAATGCTAGCTGCAATATAGCATTGAATTATTGCTTGTTCTCCAGTGATTTACATGTTTTCATTCCTCCCTGCAGCTAGAGGGCGCCTTCCCTGACACCATGACCAAGTGTGCGGAGCTGCTCAACACAAGCATCGAGGTGGACTTTGTGGATATTAACGTGGGCTGTCCCATTGACCTGGTCTATAAAAAGGTACAGAATGGCAATATATTATGTACAGGCGGTCCCCTTAACACAGACGGGTCTCTCTACCCACTGTGACCTCTCTGGGTGCTGGGAATTTGCTGAACTTTAGTCCCAGGATGCAGTGATCCCCTGTAAGGTGTCTGCAGTGAAGTTTTATGGTTCATCCTTGTTCCCATGTGAACCCCAAAATTTTTTAAATCCAATTGTCAAAGGTTCTCAAAAAATAATTTGTCTGGAGTTACACTTACAAAAAGTTCTGACTTACAAATTCAACAAACTTAAAGGGGTTTTCCTATGTAACACTTTAGGCCCTCTACACAGGCGAGGGCCTCACCTGCTGATTGTGGGGATCTCAATGATGAGACCCCCACAGATCACAAGAATGTGGGGTTCGATGTACCCCCTTCGGACTCCTTGTCGCTCCTCGAAATGAGCGGAGTAGCTAGTCGTGCTTGGCCAGGCTGCTCCGTTCATCTATTTGGAGATTGTCAAGCGCATAATTTTAAGGAGCACCCTAGATGCACCAACAACCACAGTACAGCACAAAATGCCACCAGAGAAATGATAAATGCCACGGTACAGCAATAAATGTCTCTTCACCCCCCCCCCCCCAAACAGCAACCAAATACTGCATTCAGAGCAGATAATAGCGGAGACCCCAGAGCAGATGATAATACTGGAGGCCACATAATAGTACTGGAGACCCCAGAGCAGATGATAATACTGGAGGCCACATAATAGTACTGGAGACCCCAGAGCAGATGATAATACCGGAGGCCATATAATAGTACTGGAGACCCCGAGCAGGATGATACTCCTGACGGCCACATAATAGTACTGGAAACCCCATACGATGATACTAGAGGCCAATAATAGTACTGGAGACCCCAGAGCAGGTGATAATACTGGAGGCCATATAATAGTACTGGAGACCCCAGAGCAGGTGATAGTACTGGAGACCCCAGAGCAGATGATAATACTATTACATATAATAGTACTGGAGACCCCAGAGCAGATGATAATACTGGAGGCCACATAATAGTACTGGAGACCCCAGAGCAGATGATAGTACTGGAGACCCCAGAGCAGATGATAATACTGGAGGCCACATAATAGTACTGGAGACCCCAGAGCAGATGATATACTCGCTACCCAGATAACAGATAATACGGAGGCCGCCAAGCAGGATAGTACTGGAGACCCCAGAGCAGATGTAATACGTGGAGGCCATGATGAACCTAGCTAGATGCTTACTGGAGCCACCAGCAGTAAATACAAGAGGCTATAGTACTGAGACCCCAGAGCAGGTGATAATACGGAGGCGCCATTAATAGTACCTGGAGACACCAGAGCACGTATGATAATACATGGATGGCCACATAATAGTATGAAAACGTCCGGATATACCAGGCCAAGCATATATGACTGGAGACCCCAGAGCAGGATGATAATACTGAGACCCAGAGCAGATATAATACTGGAGACCAAGAGCAAGAACTCAGACCCGAGGCCATGATAATACTGGAGACGCCCAGAGCGATGATATAATACCGGGAGACCCAGAGCGATGATATACTGGAGACCCCCCAGAGCAGATGATAATCTGGAGACACCCACAGAGCAGTAGTATAATGGATGGAACCAGAGCAGATGATAATACGAGAGATGTTTAAAGAGAATGGAATGCTCTTTCCATATTCACATTAATAGGGGGATACATGAAACCATTTGGGGGTCTAACCTTTGCATAATCAACAGTGGCGCTTGCGCCACGATGCCGCTGCAGCAGGAGTTCTCATGTGACGTGGCAGATCACTGGTGTCTAACAGTGTCGAAACATTTGTGTTACAGGTCTCAATTGAGGCCCGTTACGATGGCAGCTCAGACTTGACCCCATATGGCACAACTATAAGCCAGTAACGCTCCAGAGCTGTGATATATCTTACAGTGTATAATTAAGCCATAACAATGGGACGATTTTTTATACAATTAAGAAAAATCCTTTTCCCTCTTTGTAGTGTCTGCGGCTGCGGTTTAATGACCAGAACGAACAAATTTTGAGACATTGTAAGAGAATGAACTCGGTAAGTGCGGAGATTAGGTAACATTTGTGACTAGTATGTGGACCCTGGACCAGAACATCTTTCTTTGCATCCCACTCCTAGGGGTCTATGTCAATTTCTAGAAGAACCACTGGGGCGACTTTTTAAAAAAAAAAAAGTGGGTGGTTACGTCAAAACTAACCATATCCCCTTCCCTCTCTTTGTTCTCCAAAATGACCTTATTCTCTTGTTACTTTTCTCATGTATTTTACTTTCAGGTTCTGGACGTGCCCCTCACTGTGAAGATCAGGACTGGGGTCCAGGAAAGCAACTTGGCTCATAAACTGATTCCGGAGTCTGCGGGATTGGGGAGTGTCGCTGTGATCACTGTGGAGTTCGATAATTCCGGACCGAAGAGAACTGAATATTTTGTGGCTTCTGGTGGATCTGCTCCATGAATTCCCTACTGGTAGTGGGATGAAATGTCCCTTCCTAGAACCCTCTTTTATTGAAAGTCAGGCAATATGCCTCTTCTCACCCACTTTTTTCACACAAGATGAGTCAGTTTGACTGCAATTTAAAGCTTTCAGGGGGGGTTTCGGAGTCTATCTATCGTTCTGTCCTATAGCACCTGAAAATATGCTGGCTGTGTCATATAAATAAGAATTTCATCTTTCAGATACTCATTACGTAGTGTGAGCTACAGAACTGGACTTACAGCCAGCTAAATAGGAGGGGACAGGATTCTCTAACTGCGCTTGATTCCAATTATGTCTTTAGTTCGCCCCTATCTTTGGTTCGGTAAATCCTAAATGCCTGATTTGATCTGAACGATGAGATCCCATCTTTAATATGAATGAGCATGTTTTCGGTCCTATAGAACAGAAGAAGGGGGGCTTCTGAAGTGACACTACCCCCCAACCACTAAACGTTTCCCTATTTGAAAAGGAGGATAGAGTCATATTTGGCCTGACTTTGGGAGATTTTTGGGTAAAGTAATGGGTCAGATTTACATAAAAAGTGAATTCTAGAAGGACGCCACCTGAACGGGGGCACAGTTTATTGGGGTCAAACCCTGTTGAGTCCCTTTTTAAAGGGGTTTTCCACGGAAACAAGTTAGGCAACCTATCCCAAAGATACACCTAAACTTCTGCATCTGTGAGGGTTCTGTCATGACCCCTCACAAAACGACGGAGGTCCATGGAGTCTGAGGCGGTACCACTGAGCCCCAGTGATCCTTGTGGATGTGGCCTAACTTTTTTCCTGGGAACCTTTATTGAGTGGGATTCCGGCCAGTCCCTTTGTTCACGGGGTGTGTTGTCTATACAGATATAGGCTACACTTACCAGCATCGTATGGGGGGCAGTCTATTATGCCGTATAATAGTCCCCCGCAGGCCGGGCAATGGGCCGCACGGTTGCATATGACATGTCCGTATTTTCCCCCTGAATACGGGCGTTCCCATATTTGCTATGTAGTGCGGGGGGGGCGTGAGTCAGCGTTAACTGTACGTGTGCTACGTTACCCGCGCGGGGCACAAATCGCATGTGAATGTAGCTTCCTACAGAACTGATAGTTTGAGATTACACCCATGTTGGCAAGATCCTTACCTTACCAAGGAAGTCGAATAACAGAGGACCATTCACCTGCCAGCGTAGCGTCATTACTTTTTTTTTTTCTTGTTGTTAGTCTGTGCACGGGAAGATCTGGGAGAGCAGCGGTAACACGAAACCTCCGACTATGGGGTCGCGAGGAACAAAATATATTCAATCAGTGCGCTAAAATTGTCAGAGCCGCTCTCCCGTTATTTGGTACTTTGCTTTATTTGATCTTTATTTTCGCTTGGAACCTAAAAGCCACCAGTGGGACGTACCCGTAAAGGAATCTACCATCAAAATATAGCATATAAAAGGACACTCATAGATCTCAATATATCTTCTTAATTCGGGATCGCATGGCCTCCCTACGTCTAAATCAACTTTTAAAATTAGCTAAAGAGCTGGGTAGCCCCACCGCCCCTCCTGATGTAGCTTCACAGGTTTTGTTACACTGCAGAGGGTACTCCCTGAAACAGTATACACCCTGTGAACCTAAACTGATAATCTTGCTCATCTACAGCATCAATTTAAGTATAAAGTTGATTTTAGAAGAAGGAGGCCATGGATACCAATATAAGAAGATCCCACAGTCCCGGTGCCTGGAATCCTGCAGTACGTCTCGCTGGGTTTATCAGATGGATTGCTGAGTGTGTTAGATGTTCCTTTCATAACCCTTACACGGGCTCTGCTGCCGTGTAGCTCAAGCGGCGCTAGAGGTACAAGGCGGATGTATGGAGAGGGCTCCCCCGGCTCGAGTCCTCTTTACAGTACAGAAGGTTGGGGGTTTGTCTTTGCATTGTGCAGAAAACCCACTCGCGGCTACGAACCCTGTCATTGCCGCTGCAAGTCGCGGACAAGTCGTTACAAAACGCGGCGCGCGGGCACCGCCATCTTTATTGCATCGCACAGCGCCGCAGGACCCCCCCAGACGTCATCGGGGGGCGGCGATCGGTTGCCATGGTAGCCTCGGTCCTCGTTTGACCCCGAGACTATCTGGCTTCTGCAGTTTCGTACAATGAGCCAGTGGCGCATTGTAATGATGTGCTGCAAAATCCATATATTGCAATACAGAAGTATTTACGAAGTATTGCATTCTAAAACATGGGTACAGCGATCGCTGACCTCTAGGGAGTTAATGTAACCCTAGAGTGGGTCTAAAAACAAGTGTGGAAAAAAAAGAAAAAAAAAGTTTAAAAAATAAAAAATTAATAAAATAGTAAAATTCAAATCAGAGATCACCCCCCTGTCCCTAAACTGATATAAAACATACTAACAGATAAAAATCACAAACAATATTAGGTATCGGCCGGCGTCCCAAAATGCCCGAATCTATCAAATAATGAAAAACGGTTACGGCGGCGTGACCTCCCGAGCGGGAATGGCGCCAAATGTCCGGTGACAATGAAAACGTCCCTCATTGTCGCAAAATGACCCCTCCACACAGCTCCGTTTCGATCCAAGTACATGGAAACAGTTACTGAGCGTCAACAGATGGGCGAAATTTATTTTGTCTCTTTTTGTAACATATTGTTAATTTTGAAATGTTATTAAAAACACAATAAAACCTTTATAAATTTGGTATCCCGCAGGCGATCGCCACTCGCAACCAAAGAATAAAGCTGTGAGGTGGTATGTGGATGCGCACAGTCAAAGTCGAAAAAAGACTGAGCCCACAAGAACGTGCCGTTATAAATTTTTCCACATTTGGAATGTTTTTCAGCAGCTTCTCAGACACGGCATGTTCAATAAATAACATTACGGGAAAGTAACATTTGTTACGCACCAAAAGGCCCATCACACAGGGCTGGTACAACAGTAAAATGAAAAAGTTATGTATTTTTGAAGTTGGAGAGTCGAGAAATGAGCCGAAAAAAACCCTTTCTGGCGTCGCTTAAGTGGGTGATGTGCTACTTAAATGCCACATTTGGATATCCACGACTAAGGGGCGAGCTCACTTTATGGATTTTTGCCCAGATTTTTTTTTTTTTTTGGTTCGCAAATTCCTCGCCCATGACTTCCAATGAGAAGCTGTTGATAAGAGAAGGCGGGACCCCAATACCTGCACGGATTCTGATCGAGACGTCCGGTTATTTCAGTCAAATTGTAATTTTGGAAATCTGCATCAAGTACCACGGTGTTCTATTCAATCCATATACTGTAATCAGGGCCGGCATCAGTAACTACTGGGCATACCTTGCAAGTGCCAGGGCCCAAGATTACAGGGGCCCCACATAAGCTGTACACAGGAATCTCTGGGGGGTGGTGTGCGTGTTCTAATGAATCCATAGTAGTTAAAGTGTGGCTTTTTGACATAAAATAACCAATGGGGGTGCTTGTGTATAAAATGACTGAGGACTTGTTTGGGTGATGATCAAAGCTGGGAATATGTAGTTTTATTTTCTGAATTTTTATGAAGCCAAGCTAGTTCACTGCAAGGGGGGCCCAGGTCCCTGAGGCGCTGTCTCACCTGCCATGGCCTCCCTGAAACCTGCAGCCGACCACTGTACTAGTATCATCAGATCTATAGGTCCTAAATTGAACTTTAAAAGGGTTTTTCTTTTCACATTCATCACTAGTAGATGATGACAAATGCTGGGTTCGGAACATGCCGGCTATCGATCTATTTCCTGCTGCCAATTCATCAGTCTTGTATATAGTTTCTTTTAGGGGCGTCCAATTGCGCAGTTGACTCCTTTCTCCGCCGGCAAAATGTCCGGGTCACGAACTGAACGTCGGTCCGCTCATCTCTAGATATCACCTGTTCCACAGTACAGGCATCCCTGGGTTTTACATACAAGATAGGTTCGGGTATGTTCTGTTCTAGTGAATTTGTATGCCGTCAGAACTGTATATTTTATAATTTTAGATCCAGCCAAATCTTTTTTCTCTGTCTGACATGATTTTAAAAATGTTGGGGTTTCAATCAGAACCAGGCTTAACCACTAAGCCTTCATTACCGACACCATGTGATCTCTGTTCCAGTTTGATTATGGTAGCCCTAAGGTCTAAGTACATAATGACCAACATCCCAGAGGTCCGTTGTTACTATGGGTCGTCTGTAAGTCGGGTGTTCTCAAGTAGGGCTACCAGCTGTATAAGGGATACATAGACGGAATAGCCGGGGGCAGGACCATTCTCCCCCCCCCATCTCTCCTCCACCTGTCTAGGGTGAGAACAGGACCCCTGTTCCAAAATTCGGATTTTTCTTGTGGTCCAATGAGCTGAAAAACTCCCTGATACGTAGATTTTACTTCCAGGTAGACCGGCGCTAAATTTCATTATGAGGATCAATCGGGCTCACTGGAGACGATTTTCGGTGGGCTCATGGTGGCCAGGTCAGTCATTAAACAATGTCTAAAAAAATTTTTTTAAAAAATCATATTTTCCATTTTGTGATATTTTCACCTGCTGACATTTAACCCTTTAAGGACCGGGCCATTTTTAGTTTTTTACATTTTTGCACTCCTCATCTTTAACCTCTTTGATCTGTTTTTAAACCCAAGCCGCCATTGTTGTTTTTTTTTTTAACCTCTTGTTTTAACGCCTTTAAAAGACTGCTGTGAACCATTTTGCTTTAGGATTGACATATCCCCCTTCCCGAATCCTGGGGTCTCTTGTTTTCAGGGGGCACTGGTGAAACCTTGCTGTTCACAGAGATAAAAGGCAGCGCATCTGGGACATCTAACCCCCCAAAAAAAAATCTCCGCGCTCATCACGGGCATATTCATGCTTTGATTTCTCCGAGACTTCCCACACTATCGGATTGGAGCATGGGGTTCGGATACCCTGCGGGTGGAGCGGACCCCGAACTCTGCTGGAGTTGCCTTCGTTTCCTGTGGCAGGTACGGTAGAGGAGGTCGCCCCTCCTATGCTCATGTGGGTATGGAAGGCTGTGGCCCATGGTTATACAAGCACCTGGAATCCCATTCATTTAAATATGAGGTGTCTATATTTCTTTCCCCTTTTTGGACAATACATTCCTGTTGGTTTACTGAACGTATGTGCCCCAGAAACTGATGGAGACCGCCGTACTACAGGGGAAGATACTACAATGGAGACGTTAATAATGGCGAGTCAGATGTTAACGACTGGATAAAGATCAGGTAATGTGAACCGGCCAATTTGTGCAGATGAGGATGTATTTGAGGCTCTCGCTCACACTTTGCATTTACATTTGTGTACACGTGATGTAATGTTTAGGGCAATGTGTGAAAACGCACCTGAAACATTGTATTTGTTATAAGGGAACCTGTCACCAGGGACCTAATTTTCACAAAGAGTTGCAGAAGCCCATTACAACTGCAGTGCACATTGGCCTTTCTGCTTTCTCTAAGCATTTGCATTACCATAGAATGGTTTGGTCATTTCAAAAACATGTGGAGTAATTCCTGTGCGTGCTCACACCTCCTCAGCCTTCTCAGCCGCCCACCGTATTGGGTTTTGTCTGATATCTTCTCTCCTCTCCGTGCCTTTCCCAGAGGGCCAGCTGGTGACATCAGTGGGTGGGGGGGGGGGAGATGGAGGAGCTCCGGAGCACAACAATGTTGGGGGCTACAAGCTAAGGAGTCTGAGACAAGTCATGATTTATATTTCTAAATGCTCCAAACCAAGCCTAAGCCTGGGACTATACAGGATAGCCTTGTCACGGTGCATAGGTAAGAGTATAACAAACAATTACACTCACCGGCCACTTTATTAGGTACACCATCTATTAACGGGTGGACCCCCTTTTTCCTTCAACTGGGCCTCAATTCTTGTGGCAAGATACAACAAGGTCTGGAAGCTCCTCAGAGATTTGTCCATATGGAATGATGGCATCACCCAGTTGCCGCAATTTGTCGGCTGCACATCCATGAGGTTTGAATCTTCCCGTCGCCCACCAACATCCCAAAGATTCTCTATATTGATTGTGAAATCCTGTGTACTGTGGGGCCCTTGATTCCAGTGGACCGCTCAAGGTCATCGTTCAAGAACCAGTTCTAGATGATTCCAGCTTTATGACATTGGCGCATTATCCTGCCGGAAGTAGCATCAGATGTTACAGGTACATTGTGTCTCATAAGGGATGGACATGGTCAGCAACAATCTCAGGTAGGCTGTGGCTTTGTACCAATGGGCCACAAAAGGTGCCAAGAAAATATCCCCACACCTGACACCACCACCAGCAGCCTGAGCCCCTGCATCTCACAGGATGGATCCGTTACAAGTCCACGCACAACCGGACCTGAGCCGCGGAACAATCAGGAGGGATCCATGACCCACCACCACCAAGCCTGACCCGCTCATACAAGGCAGGATGGATCCATGCCTTTCACTGTTGTTAGACGCCAATTCTGACCCTAGCCTACCATCCGAATGTTCAAGCAAAATCGAGACTACATCCGAACCAGCACGTTTTCTATTATTCTACTGTCCAATTTTCGAGGAGCTTGTGCAATGGTATCCGCATTTTTCCCTGTTCTTAGTCAAAGGAGTGGCACCCTGTGTGGTCTTCTGCTGCTGATGCCCCATCTGCCTTCAATTCGACGTACTGTGCGTTCAGAGAATGCTCTTCAAAAAATAGTTCTGCCTACCTTGTTCTTAATCTGGCGGCGGCGTATGTTATGTGAGTCCTGTTGCCCTGCTATCACTCGAACCATTCTGCCATTCTCCTCTGACCTCGGGCAGCACAAGGCATTTCCGCCCACAAGAACTGGCCGCGCACTGAGGTTTTTTTTTTTTTCGGACCCATTCTCTGTAAAACCCTAATCAGGGTGTGCGTGAAAATCCCTAGATCAGCAGTTTCTGAAATACCGACCACCCTTCTGGCACACCAACAACCTGCCACGGTCAAACTGCCTCAAATCACCTTTCTGTTCTCTTTTCCCCATACTGATGCTCGTTTGAAACTGCAGGAATTGTCTTGACCATGTCCTACATCCTAAATGCACGGAGTTGCACACACTGGCCATGTGATTGGCTGATAGAATTAAGTGTTAACGAGCAGTTGGACAGGTGTACCCTCATAAAGTGGCCCCCCCCCCCCCACCGCGTTATTGTAATGCAAATGCTTAGGAGAACAGACGGAGAGGCAATGTGCAACCTGCTGGTGTGAAGGGGCTTCTGTAACCTGTCTTGAGTACACTGAGTCCCTTGTGAACGGTTCCTTTTACAGTCATTAGCCGGTGGTCTACATTGGACAGTCCCCTTTTATGATGAATCTTCTATTTTGTGCTGGACAGTTTCTTCATTGTTTTTTCTTTTGCAGTGAAATTTCCTCCTGGTCCCCGCTTCCTACCGAACTTCAAACCTTACTCTGGAGCCCAATGCACAAAGCCCAAGTCTTATAGTAGACGGTGTAAATTCAGGAACGGTTTTTGACTTAAGGATTTTTTTTTTTAAATAATACCTAAGAATGTGTGTGTCTAAGTTCTTCCTTATGGTGGGGATGGGAGAGGGTACATTTGGCATGTACTTAATATCCTTCCCGGTGCAGGTACCATTCTAGCATTAATAGTGTTGTTTAACCCTCCGCAGAAGGGAGTACGAGGTGATATGTAGCTGCTCAATTCATAAGGTTCTTGAAATTGGAGGGGCAGTCCTGTGTGGTTGGCGTACTGGCCCCTCCTCCTGCAGCATGGGCTGTGACTCCCCTTTTTTTCTACAAGAAGCTGCAAGGTAGAAGGGGCCAACGAAATATTCCAGATCTCTAAGAAATTGTAGGTGGATTTCACACAAAGAATATTGCAACAATTTCTTTCTTCGAGTTCTATACAGAGGAATGGAACAATTAGTTTCTCTGTTGGACATTGTTTTGTGACATTTTCATTATCTTGGAATCCCCTATACCACTGATGGCAAACCTTTTAGAGGTGATGGCCAAACTACACCAAAGCCCCATATTTTCAACAAGTCCAAAATGCTCATTTAAAATGGCTTTTGCTCCTTCTACGTCACAACAGGTTCAACGTATTTGGCATTTTTAGGACACACAATACGGTAAATGGATATAATCTAACAAATCTCATTGACTTTCCTTTAAGGTCCACTTAACAGTATGAATCAAAGACTGATGAAGGGACTTCCAACTTAAATCTGTCCACCCCTCCTGCTCTCTTTGCACTTTAAAATAGCACTGAATCTGTCACCTCCTGTGCTGCCTGTACTGCAGGAGGAGGCCTTGAGTCCTGATGGCTGGGTAATGGCCTGGGTGCCTGCAAGAGGGCTCAGAGGTGCCATCTCTGCGCCTGTGCCATAGGTTCGCCACCACTATTCCGCTATATCGTGGAAGAGGCATGGGTGAAAACTTAGCACAACCCCTTTCCAGGGGGCAATCGATGGGCTGCAAATCAGATTTCCCTGCATGAATGTGGATTGAAATGCCCTATTAAGCATAGTCTGGGTACAGTACAGCATTTCTCTAACAGACCTCGCGACATCAATGGGAGAAGGGATTGAGAAAATCTTTGCCCAAATCCTATGTGTGAACTATCGTAGTGGACTCCGCCGTGATTGTGTGCATTAATGTAGAGACACTACACCCGTTAAACAGGAAGATCTCAACAATTCCATCATGATAAAGCCAGTGTCCATTTACTCATAATCCATGGCCACCCGGGAACTGTGGTTTATCCCTTGTTGTCGCTATTGTATTATCCTGCCTGCAATCTTTCCTTCTTAAAAATCACTTTTTTCAACTATGCTAATTAGTAAAAGGAGCTCTGGGTGGGGTTACCAGAGCCCTTCCTCCTGGTAGCATCATACGCTGTTGCACTCTCCGTCTGCCATCTCAAACAGTAGCAGGAGGGAAGTGCTCTTGCACAGTGGAATAGCCTGTGAAGCTACAGTGTAGTGTCCATGGATATAATCAAATAACGGCAAATATAAAACCTACAGTTCCCTTGTGCCTTGGGATTTATTGACGTGTAGTGTGATCCCCGGTTTATCAGGGAGCTGGAATTTTTTTAATGCGTTAAAACACAGATTTCTATTCTAAGTCCGGCTTGCACACTAGTTTCATAAGTGATATAGCATATCCCTGCTTCCCTCTAAACACCGTGCTGAACCCTCCCAATGTGAAACAGAACCACATTACAACTGCAAGTCCCCAACCCGTCTTCAACTAAAGGACCTGACGCATTGTAGAACCTGAAGTCAGGACCGATCTTAACTAGTATCTGGCAGTATGGTACATGCTAAGGGGACACATTCTGATCAACTTTGACAGCCAAGACCCTGCAGGACCGATTTAGCTGCCCCCCTGGGGGCTGCCCGTCATGTCTTCATAAGATTCAATGCTGCACCCATATATGCGGGGATGCAGGGGAAGCGTTACGCTCCCTATACACAAGTACACTCCGCCTTCTCTAGTCTTTTGCATTTATTATGAATACAAAACTTTTGGTTACAAACACAGAAAGCCGTTTCCATACAACGTAGAGTAGATATCTAGGCGTAAGAACAGAACGGAGCTGGTTTCAGGCGAAATGTTATCGTCTTTTTCTCGTTTTCACATTATTATAATAGTACTGGAGACCCCAGAGCAGGTGATAGTACTGGAGACCCCAGAGCAGATGATAATACTATTACATATAATAGTACTGGAGACCCCAGAGCAGATGATAATACTGGAGGCCACATAATAGTACTGGAGACCCCAGAGCAGGTGATAGTACTGGAGACCCCAGAGCAGATGATAATACTGGAGGCCACATAGAACAGAACGGAGCTGGTTACAGGCGAAATGTTATCGTCTTTTTCTATGTTTTTCACATTATTAGATGATCATAGTAGTTTGTATGAACTGTGGAGGGAAAGACAAAAAAAAAAAAAAAGTTAAGTACAATTCAGAAGAACTCACCCCAGTGTTATATACCACCCCGGCGAGGCTTACAGGGTCTGCCAATGATCTGTAATGAACATCCTACACAGGCTTAAAGGGATTGTCCATTTTCAGCTATTAATTAATAACGTTTGTGTAATGAAAAGTTCTACAATTTTCCAATATACTTTCTGTTCCTCAGTTTTCTAGATCTCTGCTTGCTGTAAATCTATAGGCAGCTTCATGGTTTACTTCCTGTGGATAAACACAAGTGCGCGGCTCATTATATCCCTGGTCATGTGATGTCACGCAGGTGCACGGCTCGTTATATCACTGGTCATGTGATGTCACACAGGTGCACGGCTCATTATATATCCCTGGTGAAGAATAGAATAAAAACAGTGAACACAGTGAACACAGGATCATTAAAGTGAAAAACACAGTAAAGAACACAGTGAAGAATAGATTACAGATGTTCGGCACATCTGCTTACTTGTCGGGAGATACGCACGGAACGGTGCGAACAAAATAGTATGTGAAGAACACTATATATGTGTGTGAAGAACACATTGCAGACGTTTCCATACATCTGCAATGTCTTCTTCACACATATATATTGTTCTTCACATACTGAACAGAACGGAGCTGGTTACAGGCGAAATGTTATCGTCTTTTTCTATGTTTTTCACATTATTAGATGATCATAGTAGTTTGTATGAACTGTGGAGGGAAAGACAAAAAAAAAAAAAAAGTTAAGTACAATTCAGAAGAACTCACCCCAGTGTTATATACCACCCCGGCGAGGCTTACAGGGTCTGCCAATGATCTGTAATGAACATCCTACACAGGCTTAAAGGGATTGTCCATTTTCAGCTATTAATTAATAACGTTTGTGTAATGAAAAGTTCTACAATTTTCCAATATACTTTCTGTTCCTCAGTTTTCTAGATCTCTGCTTGCTGTAAATCTATAGGCAGCTTCATGGTTTACTTCCTGTGGATAAACACAAGTGCGCGGCTCATTATATCCCTGGTCATGTGATGTCACGCAGGTGCACGGCTCGTTATATCACTGGTCATGTGATGTCACACAGGTGCACGGCTCATTATATATCCCTGATGTGAATGGGAGTGACAGGGGAGGTGAGAGGTTAAAGGGCATCTACCACCAGGATGAAGGATTGTATGCAAATGAGCCGGAGGGGCTCCAGGCTCCATAGCTGTTAATGGAGCCTGGAGCCCCTCAAGTTCATTTGCATACAATCCTTCATCCTGGTGGTAGATTTCCTTTAAGTTACTGGACCCCAATGTAAAT
The DNA here is from genome assembly GCA_019512145.1 of Engystomops pustulosus. NCBI lineage: Eukaryota > Metazoa > Chordata > Amphibia > Anura > Leptodactylidae > Engystomops > Engystomops pustulosus. Next base: position 210,175,622 of record CM033645.1, on the reverse strand, counting down.
CTGTACATCCCGTGATCAGGGAGAGATCTGATGACAAGCTACAAATCAGAGAAGTGATAAAGTCCACGGCAGATAAGCATCATAAATCCTCCGCTGCTCCACGCCCTCCCACATGGGATGTATTGTGTGTGATGGGAGATGTCAGGTCCCTGGTTATCACAGTCATCATCTGGAATTGCTAGCACTTTTTGGTTGGAGCCGCAGAGCGGAGCGATCCGTTATAATCCTATGACAATCCTGCTGGGCTAGGGGAGAGCACCGGCTGCTATTTCCAGGTACCTGATGATGTAGGCGGGAGCTGCCTCTCATGGAATGACCTCTTATTTTAAAAGGGGACATTTTTTATATGGGGCAGTCATTTCATCTTTTTTGGGGGGTTATTTGTGACTATTGGACATTAGAGTGTGAATTATGTTTAAAGGGGTCCTTTCATCTCTAAGTGCTCATATTCAATTACAATCCTGGACCATCTGTTATTGAAGCTTGTTACATGGTTCCTCTGTTATTCATCTGGGTGTAACTCGTCTACATAGTGTCAGATGCACAGACACCCCAAATGTATAACAAGCAGTTGTCAATTCATTCCTTATTTGTAGGAAGAATAACAGAGGGATGTGGACAGGGGCGTAACCTGAATCTGAGGGCCCCCAGTGCAATGTCTGTGCCGGGCCCCCGACTATAATGTATGGTTTATAGTACTAGTCTCCTCATATGGGAAAGTGACACCTTATGGGCCCCCTAAGCCTCTTGGGCCCTGGTGCCACCCCACCCTCTGCACCCCCTCAAGTTACGCCCCTGGATGTGAATAGGAGATCCCTTTAAGAGAAATCATCTTATGATGAAAATTACCGCAACTTTTGTATTTGTATATTTTATGTTTAAATTCCTCTTCATTATTCGAAACCTCTGCTTGCTGTCAATGAAAGGAGAGATTGGGTGACACATATCTTTATTTTAACTTTTTTTTTTCTCTCTTTTTGCATGTTTTTTATTTTCCATTTTTTAGAACTTTTTAGGTGCATGTTAGCGACTATGCCGGGGTCTTAAGCAGTTAAGGGTTGGGTGTGCGTGTTGTAGTGTTAGGCCCCTTCCCCACTAGCGTTGCGTTTCACGTCAGGGTGCAATGCGTGAAAAACTGACGTTTTTGGCTGCGTTTTTGTTCCATTTTTCTTTGGAGTCATTAGCGTTTTTGCGTTTTTCACGCGCGTGTTGTTCGCGTTTTTTTTGCGTTTTCGGTGCGTTTTTCACGCGCGTTTTTTAAGTCAATGGGACTTTTTCAAAGGGACCATGGTTCAGGAATAAAATGTTTTATTTAATTGAAAAAGAATGTCTTCTGATAAGTTACCAGATGTATGGAAACATCTGCAATCTATTCTTCACTGTTCCGCGCGTATATTATCTCCCGACAAGTTATCAGATGTGAAGAACAGTGAAGAATAGAATAAAAACAGTGACCACAGGATCATTTAAGTGAAAAACACAGTGCAGAACACAGTGCAGAATAGATTACAGATGTTCGGCACATCTGCTTACTTGTCAGGAGATACGCGCGGAACGGTGCGAACAAAATAGCATGTGAAGAACAATATATATGTGTGTGAAGAACACATTGCAGATGTATGGAAACCCCTGCAATGTGTTCTTCACACATCTGTAATCTATTCTTCACTGTGTTCTTCACTGTGTTTTTCACTTAAATGATCCTGTGTTCACTGTTTTTTATTCTATTCTTCACTGTTCTTCACTGTGTTTTTTTAATTACCGTAAATGCTCGATCTCGAGCAGGGGAAATAATGTTATTCTGGTCACCTAGCAACCCATCCATTTAAAACGCATTGCACTCGCATTGCACTTGCAATGCTTGCGAGTGCAATGCATTTTTGATGCGTCTCCATAGACTTGAATTGGGCGGGAAAAACGCGTGTGAAACGCAAAAGTAGAGCATGCTGCGATTTTGACACGCGTGAAAACAAACGCAAGCACGCGCGTGCAAAACAACGCAAATGAGGAAAGGCCCATTGGAAACAATGGGACAGAGTGCAATGCAAGTTCTGCGCGTCAAAAGCACACCCAGAACTCGCGCGTGAAAACCGCTAGTGTGGAAGGGGCCTTACTAAATGTTTCTTTTCAAGATGTTTTCTTTGTTTTGCAACTTTTCTTTTTAGAGCAAATTAGAGACTTTATGCGCTCAAAATTAATAACAACCATAAAAGCAGCTAAATAGTAGCGAAAAACCATAAAACAGACAAATTAGAAAGATACTGGCGCTGCTATAGTATGACGACTCCAGAGAACAAAGGATCCGTGCCCCCCCCCGAACATCTGTAATCTATTCTGCACTGTGTTCTGCACTGTGCAGAATAGATTACAGATGTTCGGCACATCTGCTTACTTGTCGGGAGATACGCGCGGAACGGTGCGAACAAAATAGCATGTGAAGAACAATATATATGTGTGTGAAGAACACATTGCAGATGTATTTAAACATCTGCAATGTGTTCTTCACACACATATATATTGTTCTTCACATGCTATTTTGGGCGCACCGTTCCGCGCGTATCTTTCGACAAGATTTTTAATAACATGACCTGGCATCCTTTCAGTAGCATGCGGTTAGTCCTGGGTGGTGTGATGCAATGGCATGAGTCAGTTTCTACTCAATGGGGCTTGTTTACTATGCTCCAAGTAAAAATGGAACAAAAATGCAGCCAAAAACGTCAGTTTTTTCACGCATTGCACCCTGACGTGAAACGCAACGCTAGTGTGGAATATCATATGAGGGAGGATGCTGGGGGGGATAATATATGGGAGGATGCCTGGAGGGTCATAATATGGGACGGTGGGAGCTGAGGGATATCTGAGGAGGCAGGGTTCTGGAAAGGAGCAGTATAGGCCTTTCCACAATAGCGTGCGTTTCACGTCAGGTGCAATGGCGTGAAAAACTTGACGTTTTTGCTGCATTGTTTGTTCCATTTTCCTTGGAAGTAATTAGCGTTTTTGCGTTTTTCACGCGCGTGTTGTTAGCGTTTTTTTTTTCGTTTTCGGCGCATTTTTCACGCGCGATTCAATGGGAGACTCGAGCATTTTTTCAAGGGACCTTGTTTGGGATTAAAATGTGTGTATTATAATTGAAAAATAGGTCTTCTCAAAGTTGTGCAAACATCTGCAATCTATTCTTCAATGTTAGCGCGTTAATATCTCCCACAAGTTTAGCAGATGGTGAATAACAGTGAACGAATTAGAATAACATCTTGTACACAGTGACCACAGACAATTTAAGAGCAAAACACAGTCAGAACACAGTGCAAGAATAGATTAAGATGTTCGGCACATCTGCTTACTTGTCGGGAGATGCGCGCGGCAACGGCGCAAACAAAATAGCATGGAAGAACAATATTATGTGTGTGAAGAACACATTGCAGATGTTGAATTAATACATCTGCAATGTGTTCTTCACACACATATATATTGTTCTTCACATGCTATTTTTGGTCGGCACCGTTCCGTGCGTATCTCCCGCAAATTAAGCAATGTTGCCGAACAATCTGTAATCTATTCTGCACTGTGTTCTGCACTGTGTTTTTTTCTTAATGATCCTGTGTTCACTTTGTACAGGCAGTCCCCGGGTTACATACACAAGATAGGACTGTAGGTTTTGTTCTTAAGTTGACTTTGTATGTAAGTCCGAACACTGTATAATTTTATCATTGTAGTTTCTCGACATTTTTTTTTTGCCCAGTGACAATTGGAGTTTTCTAAGTTTTGTTTTGCTGTAATAGGACCAAGAATTATCAATAAAGCTTCATTGCAGACAATTTTAAGCTGGTTATGCAGTCCTGGGACTATTTTAAAGGCTCCAGAGAGCTTCACCAAGGTCACGTGGGCAGAGGGGTCGTGTCTGTAAACTATGGGTGTCTGTAAGTCGGGTGTCCTTAAGTAGGGGACCGCCTGTAACAATGTTTTATTCTATTCTTCACTGTTCTTCACTGTGTTTGTTAATTAAATGATCGTTCGCGAGCAGGGAAATATGTTATTCTGGTTCACCTAGCACCCTTACGTTTAAAAAAACGCATTGCACTCCGCATTGCACTTGCAACGATTGCTAGTGCAATGCGTTCTTGATGCATCCCTAGACTTGAATGGGGCGTGAAAATTGCGTGTTACTCGCAAAATAGAGCATGCTGCTGATTTTGACGCGCGTGCAAACGAACGCAGCACGCGCGTCAAAAACAACGCTAATGTAGAAAGACCCATTGAATACAATGGGACCAGAGTGCAATGCGAGTTCGGAGCGTCAAATGCACGCGCAGACTCGCCGCGTGAAAAACGCCAGTGTAGAAGGGGCTTAAGGGGGACGAGATATGAGGGTGCCACAAATGTGAGGGAAGCCGGGTGGGGCACTAAGTGGTAAAAAAAATTATTTGGCCAGCGACCCACCACTGCGTAAAGGTCTCTTTCACTCCCCTGTCCTGTTTAGACAATTACAGTAATAATGTATATTTTGTTTGGGTATTTGATACCACTTTTGTGAATAAAATTTTAAAACTACCATTATTTTTTGTGTTTCTTTTGTGCCTTTATGAGCCCCTTTTTTTAAATGTATTTATTGTTTTCTTTTTTAGTCTATTTTATGGGATAAAAACTTTAAATCCTAAAAATTTCATGGGACTTGTTTTTTTTTTTTTAGTTTCATGCAGGGAGGTTTTTTCATATTTCAAACTTGGAGACCTCGCAATGCAGTACATTTGGTTTTCCCTCCCTCTCTTGCGTACGGTGTTCCCCCGGGTGATACCCGCAAATGACCCCATGTAACGGCTATTTTTTTAAATATTGCAGGCCCAGGTAAGTTGTTATGTACCTTTCACTCTTCCTTCACTTCTGTGGGAGTTTGCCAATTAATCTGTGACCATTGTCTTTCACTTTAAGGACGGGCAGATACGATGCGGAGGACTGTCAGAGTGTCTGACCCCGTCCGGAATGCGGAGGATATAAAACTTGAGTATCCGGACACTAATTAATATGGTTTAAAATTCAGTGTCTAACATGGAGGGGACCAGTTGCCCGTAACAAACCACTCCTCTGTCCACAGGATAGGTCATCGATATCAGATCGGTGAGGGTTGTCTCAGGACCTCTACCAATTATCTGGTGATGAAGCCTAGCTCCATTCCTTGTATCGATGCCAACACTAGGATCTTCCGGTCAGCTCCTTATACTGAAGAGAGGCTGGACTTACGCGCTGGTGCCAGAAGCTCTCAGTAGCGATTTCATTTTCAGAAACCCCTTTAATGCATCCGAACAAGCACAGCTTTAAAGCTGTTTAGGGGATAAAGACATTTTGTGTAAAGCCATAGTCGAAAATATACCTCAAGAACAAAGAACATGCACGGCTAAAAGGGGTGTTTCCCATTTCAACAAATAATGTTATTGTTTGCATTAGGAAATTTATACAATTTTCCCAATATACTTTCTGTCTCATTCCTCGTTTTTCCTAGATCTCTGCTTGCTGTTATTCTATAGAAGCTTCTTGTTACTCTTCCAGTGGATAGAAAAATCTGTCCCTGGCACACAGGTGCACGACTCGTTATATCACACAGCTCTGCTTTACCTGTGTATCTAACGAGGCAGTGCAACCTGTGTGACGTCACATGACCCGTGGTCAGATTGCTGTCCACTGGAAGTAACATAGAAGCTTTCTATAGCATGACATCAGCAGAGATCTAGAAAACTGTATTGGAACTTTTTTATCAATTGCTCACCTTTCTTTATCATACAAACAATGACCATTAAAGTGAACCTACCACCCCCGATTTACCTATAAAGTAGATCGGTGGTAGGTGGATGGATGTACGTGAGGATAGCCTTTTTTGGGCTTAAATCCTCACATCCGGTGTCTTTTAGAAACTTTATTTGCAGGTAATGCAAATTTTTTTTTTTTTTTTTTTTGGCGTCTCCGGGCGTGAGTAGCCAACATGAGGCTACTAGTCGCGCCTACTCCACGCCGCCAGTAGCCACGTTCCTACTTCACTCGCCTCCAGGTATCTTCGGCGCGCAGCCTCCCCGTAGTTGCGCGCCCTCGTCCGAGTCCCTGCGTTGTTGCGCATGCGCATAACGCAGGCCTTCGTCTGCGCGGCGCTCTCCGGGGCCGGAGCTACTGCGCAGAAGGCCGCAATGGCGAGGGAATCGGACCAAGGGCTCGCAGCTCCATGGCTGTGGCGGCCGAAGATTCCTGGCAGCGTAGTAAACGTGGCTACTGGGCGTGGAGTAGCCGCTACTAGTAGCCTCATGTCCGGCTACTCCACACCCCAGTAGCCGCATAAGAAATTTACTATGCCTGCAATAAAGTTTTTCTAAAAGACACCCGGACGTGAGGATTAGCCAAAAAAGAGCTATCCTCACGTCCCCTCCATCCACCTACCATGCCTTCTACCTTTATAGGTATCGGGTGGTATGTGGTCCTTTAATTTGCCAAAATGGAATCTCCCCTTAAAATTTTATGTTTCTCCTTATCGTCCTGTGTTTATAAATATTGAATTTTCCTCTAACTTACGCAATTTAATTTCTTATTTTTACCGCTTTAGCCTGGAAGCCTCAGACTGATGATCGCCATGCTGGGACGTATCTTTTATAACCACCCATTACTAATATACGTTAAGCCCCTTACGCCGAGTGAGTGTGATGCGTCCACTCGCAGGGGCTCTGTCTGGAGGGCCGGCCTGAACGCGACAACCGGAACTGGACTGACATGCTGGGTTCAGTTCTGATACTCGGTGGGGGTGTTCCGGACGGATATTTCAGCCAGCGCACCCTGCAGCTTGACGCCCAACCGTGCCAAGGGGTCTCGCTAGTATTTCTTTGTACTTTTAGAGTTGTGGCTCCAAAAATTACTCAGATTGTCGTTACACCTTAAAGACTTTTTCTCCAGCTGCACTCGTTTTTCTCTGGAATGCCTACCCCATCATCCATAAAGGGACATACACAGAAATGAGTGGTGTGTGTGTGAACTATAGCTACTCAATTCACATATAAACTAAGTTATGGTCCTTTTAGGTGGCATCATAATCATGTCCTTCCTTTAAAAAAAAAGGGTGGCCTGAAATTTGGATAATCTTCTCTAATCTTCTAAAGAAATTTTTATTTATAGCAGATAAACAATGAACATTTCAGTGCACTATGGTGTGGCCATGAGGTCCAGTGCAACCCTCATCCATAGCCTACTCACCTTTCTTTTAGTCTCTCTGGTGTGTGGATCCTTAATGTTTATTTTTTTTAAATATAATTTTTTGTTTCGGTTTTATTTTTTTTTTTTTTTTTTTTTTTTTTTTTTTTTTTTTTTTGTCCTCCAGAGGGACCTGACTGGTAAATGGGCTTCACGAGTTTCAAGGAACTGGGGTTGTATAAATTCCTGGAGGCAAACTTCATGTCCTTTGATGCAAACAGGAGGCGGGACCATGCGATGGCCCTGAGCTTTCACCGCGCTTTTGGGACTCAACTCTCCTTCGTGAGTATTACATTTTTTAGCCGCTTTAGAAAACTTTTAATCCAGGAGGTTCTGGCGTTGGGACCCCTTGTCATAACATTGTTTGTTTCCAAAGGGAAGACATGAGCCCTTAAATGTTGAGGTTGACTGTGAAACTCCCTACCCAGTTTGTTTGTTTCGTCTCTTGGTCGAAGACCGTTAAACATTTAGGCAACTGTATAATATTTTCCTTACTGGGGTTTCTCTAGTTCAAAAAGCCATTATACCGATTCATTGATGTATCCTAGTAACCAAGAGTGTCGTGTGCCCAGGATTCACAGCCCTTTGGATGAACGGAGAGCCATCGTAAAGAGCGTATCTGTCTCTGAGACCTGTCCTTAACCTGTTATTGGGCTACGTCCAACGACCTATTGGGGACGTATATAGATGTATATATGTCCCCCATACACGGTCAATGGACATGGCGCCATATGGAAAAAAAAAAAGCTTTACGGTGTGGCACCCTACCGTAGCCGAGAGAAAGATATGACATTCCTATCTTTCCGCCGGAATATGGTGCCGTGCGCCAGTATTCTAGGAGATGGGCGCCAACGTGTGCGCGCTGTACTACTGTACGGCGGGCAACGCGTATAATGTGAATATAGTCCTTACACAGACGATCCACTGATCTGAATGGGCAATGTGTAATACCGAATGTTTCCCTGTAGGGGCCGCCGTATTGAAATCTAGATTACTAACTGGCATTCTTATCAGCCGCTTAATACACAGCAACCAAATTTTTCCAAATAAAATGCAAAAATACAATTTCCAAATTACCTTAAATTCAAGATTTTTCACTAAAAGATATACAATTTCCAGACGACTTGTAACAAAAAATGTAATTGCCTAAAAACAGTAAGTTATGAGGAATTCTACATACCCCAGTGTGGTATATTTTACAAAATTTGGCAGTCAAATACACATTTTAATTGGTGGGGGTGCGCCAAATCATTTTTTGAGGGGGCAGAATTGTACTGATCTTCACCTATGATTAGTATACTCTCCTTTACACGAGGGTGCCAAAATAAACTATGTATCCTAGCCAAGTTATGCGATAACAAAGGTCACTTTTAGATGGGTGAATATTGTGCTCCATTGTATGGGCACGTAAAACGGAACCTCCGCGTTAAATTTTTGAGTAAAACCCACACATAGTATAAATAATGGAGTGGAGGGTGTGAAATAACAAACTTTTAATGAGGGAAGGTGTGTTTTTCGTGCTACAACTTTTTGGGCAAGTTCCTGGGTCGCAGTGTTTTATGTATCCACATGGGGTGAGATTGAATTTCAATCCTCTCCCTCCATTTGCTCAATATTCTACCTAATACATTGCTTATACTTCCAAAGACTAACCTTGGGGTGCGTTCACATAGACGTTGTGTCTGGCCAGCAATTTTTCTGCTGATTGACTGGATGCCGGCAATTTCTGATCCGGGCATGGGGAGGTCCCCAGAGATTTTTGGTCCTCATTGTGGTGTTCCCTCTACAATACAGGATACAGACTGAGCCCGCAAAGCCCTGAATCTGATCAGCATGAGATTCAGCAGCCATGGAGAATAGGCTTGATGACTACATCGCTTGCTTCGTGAAGCTCCGAGCGTTGACATGTGTGCTGTATTACTAGGGTGGGGGTTCCCTTATGGGTTTCCTAAAACTTACCAATTGTCTTTATCCATGCAGATGCCCTTCAGGATACGAGCGCTGCCCATCAGGGATGGTGAACTTCATGTATGATGATGGAGTACCAATACATCAGCGGGGGAATTGGGGCATATTATACCTTCAGCACCCCCTACCCCTCCCCCCACCTCAGCAGGACTCGGAGCACTAAGGGAAGGGAGGAGCAGTGTCCCGCACATCTCCTCCCTCTACGTTCCACCTCCCGGAGATGTGCAGGACACAGCGGGAAAAGACGGGACAATCTACCAACTGTCCCGGATAGTGGGACAGCCCTGAAAAGCCAGTATTGTCCTGCCGAATCTGGGACGGTTGGGGAATTTGCCTCTACGTTCGGAAAATAAAAAAAAAGTGGCAAATTAAATTTCTGTAGCCCCCAGGCAGACAATGGGTGGGGGGCCCATTTTTTAGGCTACGCGTAGAACATGACTACCATTTTGGATCAAGGGGAAGTTTTTCCAATGGGAAGGAGGTCATACAGCCAGGAACGTTCGCTCCGATTCCAAGTTTCTGAATGAGAATCTACAGAGAATCTCTGTGGTGATCATTTTTGAACCACAGGAGAGATCACAGATCTGATTGTGGCAATCAATATCAGAGACCAATCTGCTCTTCACTGATTATACATGACCTCCCTCTCATTAGTAATCCTTGATCCAATCATTACTCCCTCCTCCTTCTTGGAGACCCCTGTGGTCGGTGTATACTCCTATACTACGGCAGGTGAGGGGTGGGTGTACAGGACACACAGTGCGGTAATATGATAACACATCGGGGTGGATATAGGATATCCCTCCACAGAGAGGAGAACAAAGGACCCTGCCCCCACCTGATACAACCTGGAGGGTGTGCACCGATTTCCTGCTACAGGAAACCTGTCATTAAAGGGATTTTCCAGGAATCCTAATTACCCATAGAAGACCCCTGTAACACCCCCAACACCTCTGGTCCTGTACCAAGAACAGACGACAAAAGCACCAACACCCAGATCGGGTCAAGTGCAACTTATTTATTTTCCTTAGCCCTTGGTCAGTGTGCGAATCGAGGAAAATCCCTTTAAGTGTACAAAAGTTTATTTTACGCTCATCACTACCTATATAACGTATCATTACTCCATTGCATCTGCTGGGAATGGGAGCAGCCTTTTTGTTCTTAGAAAGAGTGCCCCACCTGTCCGCAGGTTGCGTACGGTACTGCAGCTCAGACCCACAAAAAAAAAAAAAAAATGAATTGTGATATCAGACATGACAGAGTTGGTATAGTTATTGATGATCTCCCCCTATGGATTTTTGGAAAGCCCCTAGGGTGGAGCGGCAGAAAAAAAAATAGAATAGTTCTAATTTTACTCTAGCGATACTCAGACCCCTTTCACACAAGCATATTTTTATCACGCAGAATTCGTGTGTTTGCTCGGGGGACCACCTGCTGGGACCACCCATCGTTCACAAGATCTGAGGTCCCTCAGCACCCCATGTGACCAGAGGACGGTGCGTATACATGTTTATGGTTCCACACGATCACCACCACCTGTCGCGGACCTCAGTTATTGTGATCGCTAGGGATCCCAGCAATATAAGGGCGGCACGGTGGCTCAGTAGCATTACATCCTTGCAGTGCTGGGGACCTGGGATCAAGTCCCAGGGTCAACATCTGCAAAGAGTTTGTATGTTCTCTCTGTGTTTTCATGGGTGTCCTCCGGTTTCCTCCCACACTCCAAAACATACTGGTAGGTTGATTAGATTGTGAGCCCCATTGGGGACAGGGACTGATTTGGCAAGATCTGTGCAGTGCTGTGTAATCTGTAGGCGCTATATAAATAAAGAATTATTATCCTATAGATCAGGGGGAATTGTAATCAATGGTTGTTACAAGTAATCAAGTCCTCCTCATACCCATAGGAGAAGTCATAACCTACTCTACATTTAGGTCTGACCACAGTAGCGTTATGGTAGATCTTAAAGTACGTGGAAGTTCTCCATAAAGGTGTCCCCATATTTATGGCCTCTGATAAGCGTTCGTGTCCATCTTATGGTTCAGGGGAGTTCTCCTTCAAGGTGTTCCCATATTTATGGCCGTTGTTAGCGCTTACATTGCATTCAAAGTCCAGTCCCCTATAATCCCGGTTATATCCCCAGGAACTTTGTTTATAGCAGCCATAACATGAGAGAACCGCAACGTCTGATGTTCCGAGATAAATATCCATCCCCCAGACTGCTCCATGACTAATGATGGATGTGCTACAGGACTCGCGGGGCCACAAGACTCTGGTGCCGTTACCTAGTAGGGGACCGCAATGGGGTCCTTACTGACTCCATCTCTCAACTTTGGTGGGAGAATTCGTCTCAGAACTTAGATGCTATTGGGTACCTAGTAAACCATAATGGTGCTATAGTATTAGATGTTCTGATACCTTTTCTTGGTACTGATCCGGCAGCATGCAGTGGTGGCACATGGTCACACATGTTCTCTGTTTCAAACCCAATCCTCCTTTGTCCCCCCCACCAGTCTTTACTAACTCATCAGCAGAGATACCGTATTTTTCGGACTATAAGGCGCACTAAAAATCCTTTGGTTTTCTCATAAATCAAAGGGGCGCCTTATAGTCCAGTGCGCCTTGTATATGACCCGTACTTACAGACAACAGCTGCCTTGTACTGTACACAGGTCTGCCACCTGCTGGTTATTCATCCTTATAATCAGGTGCGCCTTATAGTCCAGTGCGCCTTATATATGAACCGTACTTACAGACAACAGCTGCCCTCAACTGTGCACAGGTCTGCCACCTGCTGGTCACTCATCCTTATACTCCGATGCGCCTTATATATGAACCTAGACATTTTAGCAGACATTTATTGATGGTGCGCCTTATACTACGGTGCGCCTTATAGTCCGAAAAATACACTCTCCCATTAGAATCTCCCTCACACAATGGGTGCCAGTCACAACCCTAAAAATGGGAATGTTTATATTACCCATATCAGGAGATGTGGGCATATCACACCCCTATATTTCATCCCCCAAAACTTCACGTTTCAATACCCAGGTTATCATATTGGCCAGTATGGAGAATGACTAATGAGGGGGACAAGGGCATCGGTGCTGGACAACCCCTTTAAAACAAGATTTATGGGCATTTTTTAGAATCAGGTCTTGTTCTAATGGAAAATAGAAGCCAATCCCATTGAGGGAGAGGTGCCCAGCCTTCGTTTTGGCAAGAAACATGGATCTACACCCAACTGTGAGTCATCAGCCCCATAAATTTATAAAAGGACCTTCCCCAATCCAAAGTCCTACAGTAAAAACCTTCTCTTATCTCTCCTGCGCTTGTCTGGTCAGAGGTCACAACCGTCATAAAAAAGGGAATTTTGTGGTGTAGTGTAGGACGCCACGGATAGAGGGTTACACATAACTTCCAATCAATGGTTCCTCTTATCTACGCCGAGCGCTTCCCAGGGGCGGCTACTAGTAGACATCTCATGGAGGACGCGCCTATAGAGCCTTTACATTGCCCCCTATAGGGGATGCGCCCAATTGGATGACAATGGACCCTTGGAATGTGGCCTCTCCCCTCACTCATCGCAATACAAAGTCCGGTAACGGCAAATACCTTTCCCCCCCCCCATAGCGTGTAAACAATGTATCCAGCAACACGGCAACATTAACCCCTTCAAGGCCCAACTCAAACAGAGACTTTTTTTTGTAATTTTCAACACAATTTAAAATCCCAAGAATTTGACTTAATATTTTATGCAGAATACGAAAAAAGTAGGCCTTAGTCAAAGGGAATGTACCAAGTATGATTGTTATCCACTGTTTTCCCTAATCTGAGACATTAAACAATATCCATCCTGATAAACCAGGGACATTACTCCTAGATCCAGGCACCGGGACTGTGGGAATCTTCTTATATTTGGCATCTATGGCCTCCTGCCTTCTAATATCAACATTTATAATTATGTTAAAGTTAGCATTTTCCCCTCCCTCTGTCTGATATAATATGACCCATTGCAGGTGGCTCCTGCACAGTGTAACAGCCGGTGAAGCTACAGCTTGGAGGGACTCTGGAAACAGGCCAGGAGCCCTTTTGGCTCATTAGAATAAAGTTAAAAGTTGATTTTAGAAGGAAGGAGGCCATGGATAACGGATATAAGAAGATTATCACGGTCCCGGTGCCTGGATCTATGAGTAAGTGCCTCTGGATTATGACAGGGCGGCATTGTGGCTCAGTGGTTAGCATTACAGCCTTGCAGCGCTGGGGTCCTGGGTTCAAGTCCCAGGGTCAACATCTGCAAAGAGTTTTTATGTTCTCTCCGTGTTTGCGTTGGTTTCCTCCCACACTCCAAAACATACTTGTAGGCTGATTAGATTGTGAGCCCCTTTGAGGACAGGAACTGATGTGACAAGCTCTGTGCAGTGCTGCGGAATCTGTGTGCGCTATATAAATAAAGGAATTATTATTATCATGATGGATCCCTTTAAAGAGTATTTTTTTAGAGACAATATCACGGTTCTAGGAAACTCCATTGATTTTCGCCGGGTGGGTGGTGACTCTCAGCATTCCATAGAATACTCCCATCCTCCACTAGGTGCCTGGAGGGGCTGGGGGTAGTGCTGCAGCCTCTTGGTGGGCGTACATCCATCTAATGCATGCAATTTTTAGCCCCTGATGCCTTTTGCATGCTACAAACTGTGAACCCCATTAGTGCTTTGTGGGATTTATCCTGTTATTCCCGCTGTCCCTCACAAGGGTCATCCCTGCAGTCCTACAGGTCCTTATTCACACTAGACAAAGCCTGGATGAGGTTACAGTTTGGAGCATCACACAGGCAGGTCCTATAATCATCGTGTAGCATAAGGAGAAGAGGGATCACCTGTCCCTAGTGGGAAGGTCACGTGCCTAGAACCCAGTATTGAGTGGACCATCCCTTTAAGAAGTTCGCTGAGGATCCTAACATCACGAGTAGAAACTCAGCTTAGCAACCAGGATCCTTGAATTATCCGCTCTTTGGGGTTTTAAAGTTGAACATCCCCTTTAAATTATTGATTTTTATTTGCATCCTTATTAGCCCAACCTAGAAGATGCACCGGACACTGACGCAGAACTACATCAGTGATTCCCCCCCCTTATACCAACGAGTGGCATATATAAGATCTATTATAGCAAGGTACAAGTATCTGACCCCTAGTGCACACCTGGCACAGCCCCAGTGGACCCCCACCAGGGAGTCAACCCCTAGTGCACCCCGGCACAGCCCCAGAGGGACCCCCATGGATTTAACCCCTAGTGCACCCTGCACAGCACCCTGGGGACCCCCATGATGTTAACACCCCGTGCAACCCCTGGCACAGCCCCAGGGGACCCCCATTGTATTAACCCCTAGTGCACCCTGGCACCAGCCCCTGGGGACCCCCATGAGTGGTTAACCCTAGTGCACCCTGGCACAGCCCCAGGGGACCCATTGGAGTTCACCCTTAGGGCACCCTGGCACAGCCCAGGGGGACACCCCAGGAGTTACTACCCTAGTGCCCCCTGGACTCACACAGCCCATCCCACCGGTGGACACCCCTGGGTTAACCCCTAGGGCCCCTCGGCACAGCCCCAGGGGACCCCCATGGTGTAACCCTTAGTGCACCCTGGCAACAGCCCCGGGAACCCCCATGGTGTTAACCCCTTGTCACCCTGGCACAGCCCCAGGGGACCCCCCATGGTGTTTAACCCCTGTGCACCCTGGCACGACCCCTGGGGCCCCCATGATGTTAACCCCTGCAGCCCTGTGCTGTGACTCACCCCTGGGCCGGGATAGTAGCCTCCTCCTCCTGCTCCTGGATAAGCCAATGCTGAAGAGATGAGGGACAGGTGCACTGCCTGGTGACCTCACCCCTGATAAACCATCCACACCAGGCCACGCCCTGGCCTCCCCTGGGAACCTCACATGGGCGGAGCTATCACTAAACACAACTCGAGAAACCGCGCCCTCTTCTACGCTATTAAAACATAACCTCGCCCACTCCGTGATCAAACCGCTGCGGTGGGCGGAGTTTTTTCTGTCTACATATCCCTTTGCAGTACACGTGTAACCCGCCCGCACTCTATCAGACTTTGAGGAAGGCGGGAGTTTCCGTCTATGTAATCAATCTACAGTACAGTGTTGACCCCCGCCCCTGCTCTCATTCTGATGCGGCGGTGGGCGGGGCCTTTTCGTCTTACATTCCCCCGCTCCAGTAACAGTGGGACCCGCCCTATTTTCCGATGCAGTCGCTGTAGTGGGCGGGTATATGTGTAGTGACGTCTTCATAATAAATCGTATTGGGAGGAGCTGCTTGCGGCTTATGCGTGTAGCCCCGCGCTCTTTCATTCCGGGCAGAGTTATCTTGCAACACTCATCACGCCCCCTTCTAGGAATTTTCCTGCTGTGGGCGGGGCCATGTCGGGTCTAGAACTTCCCCTGAACATAAATAAGAAAAGTTTTCCTTTTTTCTTTCATGTTAACCCTTAACGCCTGCAGTTTTTTTTTCTTTCGTGTCATTTCCATTTTTCTCTCTGTTTCTAAAAGTCAGAACTTTTTTTAAAATTTTTCTGTGTATGGAGCGAAAATATAAGAAGATATTTTCAGTGTATACGCCATCACTTATTCCGTGCGCTGTACAAATTCATGCGATGCCCTTGCCCTTTCTAGTGTCAGGATTATTATATTCCCATGCAATGTACTGGAGAGCTATGGAACAAAATAGGTCTACACACATTTTCTGACGGGCTTTGTAGTTCAGGGGCCCGTCGAGGGTATTCCCGGATAATACCAAATTTATGGAACTTTAATGAAAAAATGTCACAGTGTTCGCCCCTATTTTGACAGCTAAGCCGTTTCCATACTTTGTTTATTGAACCGTGTGAAGGCGCCACATTTTGTTTGCAGGAGCGACGAGCTAACGTTTTTATAGGGACTCTACGCCCTTTATCATTCTTTATTATTTTTCTTTACAATGGAAAAGAAGATGAATCAAAATTGTCCAAAAGACCCCCCCCCCCACCTTATGGAGTTCACCACAAAGAATAATCATTTTTAGGTTAAGGGGAACCTGTCACCAGGGACTCTATTTTCACTAAAGGCAGGTTGTAGAAGCCCAGTACCCTGGCTATGTGCACAGATGTCTTTTCTACCTTTTCTAGGGATTCTTGCAGTTACAATATAATTTGTGTATGTATCCGGGGTTGGCTTGGTTCCTGGCAGCATTTCCCAACAAACACCAATGTTGAACCTTGTCGGTGTCCACACTCCATAGCTCTCACCCCCCCCCTTTGTATCAGCGTCCATGTCCCTCCTGCTCCTTCAACAGAGCGTCACAGCCTGGTGACAATTCAGTGGGAGAAGGAGGAGCATGATACACTGAGCACAAAGCGTCGGGGGCCCTGAGCCAATCACGAGATAGTGAGCGAAGCACAACAAGCAATACTTTTTGGAAGTGCTTCCAAATCAAAAGCCTCACACCCTGGGACTACACAGCAGGATTCTGTCAGGATTCAAGGTCAATTAAACACACAATTATATCTGGTAATGACAATGCTTAGAGATGACAGGAGCAGATTTGTGCACTGTTGCAGGGTGTAATGGGCAATACTTGAACTTCTGCGTGTAAAAATGAGATGGTCCTGGTTGACAGGTTCCCTTTAAGTTTTTGGTTAAATTTCAGGTAATTTTGCGAAGGCGAGCAATTAATGGCGGGGTTTATGATGTGTTTGCTTTTTTTTTATTTCTAGGGAAAGCAGGTGCTGAATTGTTTTTTGTTTTTATTCTTAAATTCCTAACGGGTGAGCCACACTGTGAGCGTTTTGGTACCGTTTTTAAAGCATCGGTTTTCAGTCGCATTTGCATCCGTTTTGCCGTGTTTGCAGTTGCGTTGGCTGCTTAAAAACTGTTTACTATTAAGATCAATTGGAAAAACTAAACGACATAAAAATGGTAAAATAAACCCCCGTTCCCTCCGTCTTTAACACTCCACGAACTGAACAACGCTTGCCTTAAAATACCGACCACATAACAAACGGTCATTTTTCTTGTTGTGGGCACTTAACCATTTTAACGGGTGATTTCACCAAACAGGTCAGTTGTTTTCAGATGATCGGTTGTGGATGCTCATAAAGCAGGTTTGGGGGTGCTTTCATTAAATGGGTGAGGTAACATTTGTCACTGATACAAGAAGCTGCTCTCTCACCTCTTCTCACCCACCACTCCCACACTCCTAGGTCCATTCGCTCCTATGGTACAATTCAATCAAATAACTTGGCATCTTTTGAAAACCTGAAGATTGAACGCCACCTTACAGGGTGCTGGTGACACCATTGTACTCCAGTGTTTCAGTGCACAATTTTTATGCAAGCCAACATATAGCTGCGTTGTGGGATTTCCATCCTCGCTGGCATACGCGTCGCTCTTATAATCTTGAATCTTGGGAAAAAACCCCTTTTACAGGGGTGATTTTTAAAAGAGGCTCCCCAGTTACAGCTACCCCCCCCGTTTATAGGCCCACAGCGTCTTAGGCCCGGTGATTTGGCGAACCTTTTAGAGACCGTAGTGCCCAAAACTACAACATGAAGACTCCCGCTTATTTATTCGCAAAAGTGCCAACACCAGATATTTAAATTGTGAGGACCTACGTGCCCACCCAGTTTTTCAGTTTGATTACCAGAACTCTGAGGACACCAATACTAAAGCAGGAAAATAGGGAAAAATAATTAGAGACTCCCAGGTAGACGCGGTAGACTCTCTCCCTTCAATTCACCTACCTCGCACGCACATGGACCTGGGAAGTTGTTATGGGACTGCAGGAAGATCACCTGGGAGTTTTCCTCTGGGAGGGCCTGTACGTTTGGCCCACATGACACAGGGCTCTGAGTTGCCACTAATCTCGGTCAACCAGTGCCATAGGTTAAAAGCCATCTCATGGCATTACGGGGCATAAGTGCCTGATTCTTGGTGGTACAGGCGTCTTGTATCAACTCACCAACACCTCCCGGTATTCTGAGCTAGGGGACCCGTACCCAAACCTTTCTGACCTGCTCGTCCCCACTGCATCTGGGCAATGGGGTGGCGCATCTGGATTTCCGCCGGGGGCTTTGCACAAATTAACAAGAACCTGATTACACTGTCGACTTCACCCAGGGGATACCATATCCATACTGTAAAGTCTTGACACGCCCACCACAAGGTGTGTACAACCCAAAATTTTTACTGTCGTATAACCACCTAGAAGCGGGGACAAAACACTTCAAGGGGATATTTCCATTCATGACCTCTCTTCGAATCACTCCAGCATCAGTTTTCAGGCACTTGACTGTCCACCAATACTTTGTTTGGTTTCGAGAAAATGCCGGACAAAAGAACCACCCACTTTTTCAGGAAACCCCACGACCCCCGTTCACTCCTGCTCACCTGTCCTAACCTAAAACATAGGTATTTACATAGTTTCAACCCATTAATGGTCCCCAACATAAGTTATCTATCTTGTCCCCCCCTTTCCTGGGCCCACCCCTACCCCCCACCATTGGACCATTCCGTATCTCCTCCCTGTCTACTTTGTGGGTCCTTATCCCTTTTCCCCATATCCCCCTAGCTTTTCTCCTCATACTTCCACTGGCCACCTTACTGTTCCTATATCGTTACTCTCTCCTTATATTGTGGGCGCTTCCTCGTCTTCACAGTTTCGATCCCTTCTTTATATGTTTGTTGCGATTCTTTTGGAGTTCCCTTCCATTCTCCCCCTTTTATGCTGTGCCTCCGTTACGATCTCTACCCCCACAATGATCCCGTTCAAAGCCTTGACCTACTGTCCTTCCCACTCTTCCCTCATTTTGCCGGGATCAGTGTGTCATAGTTTTCCTGTCTCCCATGCCTCCCTTCCATGATTGAGGGTTTCGCATCCTGTCCTCCATGATCTCTCTCTCTTATAATTGGCAGCCAGTCCTCTCAGCCCCTAATTATTGTTTGGCACTCCTGTTGACCGATGCTTCTTAATACATCATATTGTTGAGCCCCATCCCCGCACCCTTGAACCCTGTACAGCCCACTGTTTCCGCCCCCCAGGTTGCCATGGGTATTGTAAGACACAAAAAAAAAAACATCTGTTATCTTTAAACTACTGCATCCATTGTAATTTCCACAGTCCTTGCTTTTACTTTTACACTGCCCGGGGGCTCTGAGATGAAGAGGTGGCCGGGGCGCCCCGGACCAAGGGAGGGGATTACCCACCATACATTTTATGCCGCGACGGGCGACCACAGAGAGAGACGGACGAACGACACAGCAACTACCCTATATCTTTCTACACCCCCCCCCTCTTAACATAGAAAGTTAGAAGATCTGTTGGATCGACTAGCAGTGAAGCTGATCACGCCCTTCCATTGGTCCTCTTAGGCTCATCTTGCAGCTGCTAGCTGTATCGCGGCGGGAGGATCACGGAGGCGGGGCCAACAGTTGCACAGACAGTCCACCCGGTGAACCATTCTTTCACCAACCCGCTATCAGGTAATGGCCGACATTCTTTGAAACAAACCACCAAACCAACCAACCCTTATTGTTGGTTTCAACACAGAACCTCTACAAAACAACAATGCAACCAACACCATTCCCCTTTGATTGCCATCAACGTTAGGTTCGATGTTGTGGCTCTTCCTTGGTGCTGAAAACAGTCAGTGGACCAGGCCACTGCGATCCAATCGTTTCATGACCACCCGCAGTTTAGAGTTTTGTGGAGAGCCTCTGTGCTGATCCGCCCCTTCACGTGTACCAGCCACACTCCCGCTTCGGGGGGCGAAGGGGAGCAGCACAGCACCACTCTATCTTCCGGACTCTCATTCTCACTGTTCTGACGAGCGCCAGATGGTGAAGTGGAAGCGTTGTGTTACAGAAATTTTCTAACCCTTCTCCACCCAAACCCACCCTCTGAATTGTAAGAGGAGGACATCCCCTGTTTTCCACACCCCCTTGACCTATCTGATTAACAGGGAACCCCCCCATTCTCATATTCCCTTCGTTGGTTATGATTGAGGGTGCGGAGAGGGGTTTCCGACAACATTGGACCCTCCCTGATCTAGAATTTGTAATCTCCAATCCTGTGGCATAAAAAAAATAAGGATTCTTATTTTTTATAACATGACAATAGTAGGACACTACATTGCCAGTCTTTAAAGGACGTGCAATTTACTGGATGATCAACTGTGACATTAAACATTGGAAGTACAAGGGGTCTAGTTTATCCATCAGTTCCCTTATGGGATATGAGGACCCCGGGTTGTACGAGGCCCTCGGAATATCTGCCGTGGCCACAAGGCAAGGCGATTTTGCCGGCAGTCCTTTCCTGTCGTATTGTGCTTTTACCATGCAATTAATAATATGTACGTTATCTACATGGGTGTATCAGTTAATATCACTGGATGATAACAGCAAGGCCCCGACAATTTGTATTTAAATAAACTATGAGGAAAATAGTTGTGCCGATCCTCCGGGGGCGATAATATACGGAAATAGGAGACCAGCGAGCGCTTTACTGAGGACACTTATCCTTGCTGATTCGCGTCAACTGTCAATAATACATGGGTCCAGTGTCGAGCTTCACATCCAAGGCAGCGATTTTCTCTCTCTCAACAGGGAGTTTTTCTGGCCTAATGGGGTAAAAAGCGATAGACACTTGACATGGTCGTATGTAAAGGTGTATAGGAGCATGAGATTTCGACGCATTAATATTGACCCGATACATTTTTCCCAAAACCAAATCCAAAAATCCCAATTTCATTATAGTGCTGGAAGATATAGAGCGAAATTACGTCGCATTCTGCTTAACCAATGAGGATCTCTACTTTACCAAAAAACCCTTTACAAAGAAATCCACTTGGGACCCTGCATGCCATGATTAACTATTGGTTCCTGTCAACCAGGAGTGGACAATGTCCTATCAGCCAGGGGATAGTACAATGTCCTATCAGACCAGTGAGGTTGTAAAATTTGTTTCCTATGCCGGTCCCAGGGGTGTTTACAAGTTCCTTATCGGCAGGTGGTGTGACAATAGTCTGACCGTCCATACTCAAGACAGGGGGTAAACACCGTACATACAGCAGCCAAGGGGAACGACATAACAGGTTTCTGACTTATTTTTCAACCCAGCGGGGCTAGTGTCAATGTCTGTCATAATAAGCCAGGGGTGGACAATTAGTTTGTATACCTATCACGTCATCGGGGTGTACACATCGATCCTATCACCCCAGGGGTTGTACCAATCGTCTATCAGTCAAAGGGGTTTTCCCTGTTACAAGTAGGGTGCATATAGGCCTCGGCGGGGAGAACAATCTGTCCTATCGCGCGCGGGGTGTAACAAGGGTCTTATCCACGCCAGGGGCTTGCTATCCTGTACAAATACGTCCTAGACCAGCCCCAGCGGGGTTAAAATTGTTTCCTATAAGCCAGGGTGTGTAACAATGTTTCTATCAGACATGGTGTAACAGTTGTTATGCACAGCAGAGGGTTGGGTTAAAATTGTCCGTACATCCCGGCAGGGGTCGTACCACCAGAATCTATTCACGGCCAGGGGTGGTAAATTATCTACGACACGGGTGTATACCAATGTCTATAAGCCAGGTGGCTTTAGTGGGACTCATACTCAGCCTAGGATGTACAATGTACATAAGGAGAAGAGGGATCACCTGTCCCTAGTGGGAAGGTCACGTGCATAGAACCCAGTATTGAGTGGACCATCCCTTTAAGAAGTGCTGATGGATCCCAATATCACTAGAAACTCAGCTTAGCAACAGGACCTTGAGATCCGCTCTTTGGGGTTAAATTCTGAACATCCCCTTTAAATTATTATTTCCTTATTGACCTTATTAGCCCAACCTAGAAGATGCAGGACCTGACCAGAACTACATCAGTGATTCCCCCACCTTATACCAACTGAGTGCATATATAAGGATCTATTATAGCAAGGTACAAGTATTGACCCCTAGTGCACCCTGGCACAGCCCCAGGGGACCCCCATGGAGTTAACCCCCACCCCTGTGCAGACCCTGCACAGCCCCAGGGACCCCCATGGTGTTACCCCTAGTGCACCCTGCACAGCCCCGGGGACCCCCATGATTGTTAACCCCTCAGTGCACCCTGGCACAGCCCAGGGACCCCCATGGTATTAACCCTAGTGCACCCGGCACAGCCCCTGGGGACCCCCATGATGTTAACCCCTGTGCACCCTGGCACAGCCCCAGGGGCACCTCCTGGAGTTAACCCTAGCACCCTGGCACACAGCCCCAGGGGACCCCATGAGTATAACCCCTTGTCCCCGGCACAGCCCAGGGGACCCCCATGGTTTACCCTCTAGTGCACCCTGGCACAGCCCCAGGGACCCCCATGGTGTCCCTTAGTTCACCCTGGCACAGCCCCAGGGGACCCCAGGTTTACCCAGGGGACCCCCATGGTATTAACCCCTAGTGCACCCTGGCACAGCCCCTGGGGACCCCCATGATGTTAACCCCTAGTGCACCCTGGCACAGCCCCAGGGGACCTATTGACCCCTAGTGCACCCTGGCACAGCCCCAGGGGACCCCCATGGAGTTAACCCCTAGTGCACCCTGGCACAGCCCCAGGGGACCCCCATGGTGTTAACCCCTAGTGCACCCTGGCACAGCCCCAGGGGACCCCCATGGTATTAACCCCTAGTGCACCCTGGCACAGCCCCTGGGGACCCCCATGGTGTTAACCCCTAGTGCACCCTGGCACAGCCCCTGGAATCTTTGAAACAAATCTATCATAAATAATTTTTGAATTTAATATTGTTAAAAAAAACAAATATCTTGCATTCTTGTATTTTACAGATGAAAGCCAGGCAGGCACCAGCAGCGGCAAGAGAAAGCAGAAGAAGAGCGCCCCTTTTGATCGAGCAGAGCTCGTCGCTTTGATAACCATCTGCGACGAGCGGGGCTACGACCTGCTCCGTGAGACTGGTAGCTATAAAGCAAAGACCAAAATCATGGAGCAGGTCATTACAGTCTTATTCCTGCAGCTGCTGTGGCCCCCCCTGCTGATCACACACAGTACTACACATGTACAGTACACAGGTGTGAGCTCGGTCAGCGCACAATAAAGATGAATGTGACCTATATAAGCTGCGCACAGCTGCCCGGCCGATCCCTCCGAGCTCCCAGAGGCCACAGATTTTTAGGATTTTTAATTACCAGGCTGTTAATCAGCGAGTCGCTGCGGGCGCCGGGCACCATCATTGATTTATTACATTTTATTCCGATCCAAAAACTCTTCAGGAATTCAGAGGTTTCTCCAGATCTGGATGTTGTATAACGCGTTTAGGAAATCTCCTAATGTCCCCGTGCGGCTCCCGGGAACACGATTCATTTCTGCTGAATCGTTAAATGTGAGGTTAATGATCATAAAATCCTACAGAAACAGAAGACAGAAGCTTGGCTCCTCTCGTGCATCAGTCAGGGGAGAAGATTGTAACAAAAATTTCAGCACCAGTATTCCAGTAGCTAATATTAGTCTTTGCCCCAAAGAAACACAGTTCTGGTGTCATTTGAAAGAGGAGAATCTCCCCTTTTATATTAGTCAAGGTGATATGCACTATTGATACAGTTCTGACTCCTGATTGTAACTCTAACTGTGGATATATTCATGTCTGAGACTCCTACAAACACAATCTTTATCAAATTTTTTAAAGAAGACATGTCACCAGAAGTTTACCTGCTCATAAAGGGTTAAAAAGTCCTGATATCACCTAATATTATCTACCCCTGAGCTGTACCTTAATTACAAACGTATTTGTGATATGCGATCGAGTCAACTTCTGAAGAGAAGAGTCAGGTTTTCTCCAGACTGCCAGTAAACCCCGCCTTCACCTTTTGATTGACAGTTCAGTTTCTCTTCAAATCTCGGCCTGTGCAAACAAGAAGTCCATCCTCTGTCATTACCAGAGTGATGTCCTTCAGACTGTATGGTGAATTTAGTAGTGAGGACTGTGCGGGAAACTGCATATTGACCCCTAGTGCACCCTGGCACAGCCCCAGGGGACCCCCATGGAGTTAACCCCTAGTGCACCCTGGCACAGCCCCAGGGGACCCCCATGGTGTTAACCCCTAGTGCACCCTGGCACAGCCCCAGGGGACCCCCATGGTGTTAACCCCTAGTGCACCCTGGCACAGCCCCAGGGGACCCCCATGGTGTTAACCCCTAGTGCACCCCGGCACCAGCCCAGGGGAACCCCCATGGTGTTAACCCCTAGTGCACCCTGGCACAGCCCCAGGGGACCCCCATGGTGTTAACCCCTTGTGCACCCTGGCACAGCCCCTGGGGACCCCCATGATGTTAACCCCTGCAGCCCCTGTGCTGTGGACTCACCCCCTGGGCCGGGTAGTAGCCTCCTCCTCCTGCTCCTGGATAAGCCATAGCTGCAGAGATGAGGACTAGGTGCACTGCCTGTGACCTCACCCTGATAAACCATCCACACCAGGCCACGCCCTGGCCTCCCCTGGGAACCTCACATGGGCGGAGCTATCACTAAACACAACTCGAGAAAACCCGCCCACTCCATGATCAAACCGCTGCGGTGGGCGGAGTTTTTATGTCTACATATCCCTTTGCAGTACAGTGTAACCCCGCCCGCTACTCTATCAGACTTCTGAGGAAGGCGGAGAGTTTCCGTCTATGTATCAATCTACAGTACAGTGTGACCCCGCCCCTTCTCTATCTGACTGCGGCGGTGGGCGGGGCCTTTCCGTCTACATTCCCCCCGCTCCAGTACAGTGTGACCCGCCCTATTTCCGATGCAGTCGCTGTAGTGGGCGGGTAATTGTAGTAGTGACGTCTTCATAATAAATCGTTATGGGAGGAGCTGCTTGCAGCTTATGCGGTAGCCCCGCCTTTTCATTCCGGGCAGCAGGTTATCTAGCAACACTCTATCACGCCCCTTCTAGGATATATTCCTGCTGTGGGCGGGGCCATGTCGGGTCTAGAACTTCCCCCTGAACATAAATTATAGAAAGTTTCCTTTTTTTTTCTTTCATGTTAACCCCTTAACGCCCTGCAGTTTTTTTTTCTGATCATTTCCATTTTTTCTCTCTGTTTCCAAAAGTAAGAACTTTTTTTAAAATTTTTCTGTGTATAGAGCTGTAATATAATAATAATATTCTTTATTTGTATAGCGCCATCATATTCCGTAGCGCTTTACAAATCATAGCGATGCTCCTTGCCCTTTCTAGTGTCAGTATATTATATCCCATGCAATGTACTGGAGAGCTATGGAAAAAAATCAGGTACAACATTTTCTGACGGGCTTTGTAGTCAGGGGTGTCAGGGGTATCACGGAGATACCAAATTTATGGAACTTTAATGAAAAAAATGTCACAGTTTCGCCCTATTTTGACAGCTAAAGCCTTTCCATACTTTGTTGTATGAACCTGTGTAAGGCGCCAATTTTTTTGCAGGACGAGCTAACGTTTTTATTAGGGACTTACAATCTCTTTATCACTTTTTATTTATTTTTTTACAATGGAAAAGAAAGTGACAAATTTGTCCAAAAGACCCCCCCCCCCAGTTATGGAGTTCACCACAAGGAATAATCATTTTTTAAGGGGAACCTGTCACCAGGGACCTCATTTTCACTAAAGGCAGGTTGTAGAAGCCCATTACGCCTGCAGTGCACAGATGTCTTTCTACCTTTTCTAGGGATTTGCATTACAATATAATTGTGTAGTCCCAGGGGTTGGGCTTTGGTTTGGATGCATTTCAAAAAACAATATGTGACTTGTCTGTGCTCCACACTCCTCAGCTCTCACCCCCCACCTTTGTACAGCTCCTCCCTCCTGCTCCTTCACAGAGGTCACAGCCTGGTGACATCAGTGGGAGAAGGAGGAGCTGTACATGAGCACAAAGGTGGGGGCTGAGAGCTGAGGAGTGAGCAGCACAGACAAGTCACATATTTTTTGGAATGCCTCCAAATCAAAGCCCAACCCCTGGGACTACACAGAGGATTCTGTCAGGATTCAAGGTCAATTATAACACACAATTATATTGTAATGCAAATGCTTAGAGATAGCAGAGAAGCAGATGTGCACTGCAGGTGTAATGGGCTTCTGCAACCTGTCTGTAGTAAAAATGAGGTCCCTGGTGACAGGTTCCCTTTAAGTTTTGGTAAATCAGGTAATTTGGAAAGGAGCAATAACTGGCGGGTTTATGATTATGTTTGCTTTTTTATTTCTAGGGAAAGAAGGGTGAATTGTTTTTTTTTTTCTTAAATCCTACGGGTGATGCCACACGTGGCGTTTTTGGTCCGTTTTTAAGCATGTGTTTTCAGTCGCATCTGCATCCGTTTTTGACGGTTTTTCATGCGTTTGGCTGCTTAAAACCTGTTTATCTATTAAGATAATTGGAAAAAAACGACAAAAATGGTAAAAACCGTTTCCGTTTTTAAACGAACTGAAAACGCATGCTTAAAAACGGACCAAAAACGGCATGTGTGGCATCACCCTAAGGGTGATTTCAAACAGTCAGGTTTTCAGATGCGGTTTTTGATGCCCAAAAGCAGGTGTGGGTCATAATGGGTGAGAACATGTCACTGACAGAAGCTGCTTCTCCTCTTCTCACACTCCACTCCTGGTATGGACATCAAAAACTGCATCTGAAAACCTGAATATTTGAACGCACCCTAAGGGTGCTGCCACATGATCAGTTTTTCAGTTGCAGTTTATGAAGCCAAAAGCTGGTGTGGATCATCCTGTGCATAGGGTCTAACTTGAATTCCTGGGAAAACCCCTTTAAGGGGTTAAAGAGCTTCCCCAGTTACAGCACCCCCCGTATGCACAGCATAGGGCAGTGATGGCGAACCTTTTAGAGACCGAGTGCCCAAACTACAACATAGACCCGCTTATTTATCGCAAAGTGCCAACACAGAAATTTAATTTGTGATTACAGTGCCACAGTTTTCATTGATACCAGCACTCTGAGGACACCAATAAAGCAGAAAATAGTCCCAGGTAGAGCTGTCTCTTTAATATACCTCTGCACAGCAAGACCTGGGCTGTCTGGGACTGCAGGAAGATACCTGGAGTCATCTCTGGTGATGGCCTGAGTGCCCACAGAAAGGGCTCTGAGTGCCACCTCTGGCACCAGTGCCATAGGTTAGCCATCACTGGCATAGGGCATAAGTGCCTGATTTCTTGGTGGTAAGAGCTTGTCACCCAAACCTCCCGGATTGAGCAGGACAGTCCCAAATTTTCTTTGTGTCCCACTGTCTTGGGCAATGGGTGGCATCTGTATCCTCCAGGGGGCTTGCAAATTAAAAATATACCTGATACATGGACTTCCAGGACCTATATCACTACTGTAAAGCCTGGGCAAAGGTCTGTACACAAACTTTTACTGTAGCTATAAACTAGAAGAGGAGATAAAACAATCATAGGGGATTTACATATGACCTCTGAATCCTCCAGCAAGTCATGCATACCTTCCAACTTTTTGGTTAGAGAAAATGGGACAAAAGACCCCTTTTTCAGAAACCACACCGCTCATCCTGCTCCTTGTCCTAACCTAAAACATAGTATAATATCAACCTTAATGGTCCCCACATAGTATAATCCCCCCCTTCCTGTGGCCCACCCCCACCCCCCATGGACCCATATAATATCCTCCCTTTCCTTTTGTGGCCTCCTTTCCCCCATCCTACTCATATTATGGCCTCCTGTCCTATATCGTCCCTTATATTGTGGCCTCCTGTCCTCCATGATCCCTCTTATATTGTGATCTTTTGTCCTCCATTCTCCCCCTTATGTGGCCTCCTGTCCTCCAAGATCCCTCCAAGTGACCTCCTGTCCTCCATCCTCCTGATAGTGTTGCATCCTGTCCTCCATCCTCCTGATAGTGTTGCATCCTGTCCTCCATGCTCTCTCTCTCTTATAATGGCCTCCTGTCCTCCATCCCTTTAATATTGTGGCCTCCTGTCTTCCATGCTCTAACTCATATTGTGGCCTCCTCCCCTGACATTGTAGCCCACTGTCCTCCCCTGTTCCTGGGTATTAAACAAAAAAAAAAACCTTGTTACTTACCTATGCCTCATTCCCTCACAGTCCTGCTTCCTCCTCTCCCGGGGGCTCTGAGATGACAGAGGTGGGGGGCGGGACCAAGGGAGGAGCTACCCCCATACATTTCTGCTACATAGCACAGTAGAGATCTGTGGAGGCAGCAGGAGCTGATCCCGCCTCCTGGTCTTGGCTCTGCAGCTCTAGTGTATCGGGGCGGGGATCAGGAGGCGGGACAATGCACGAGTCCACGGGACATTCTCCCAACCGCTCAGGATGGCCGACATCTTGAAAACCACCAAACTCTTGTGGTTCAACACAGAAAGTTACAACAACAATCGCAAACATTCCCTTTGATGCACAGTTATGTGATGTGTTGTCCTTGGTGCTGAAAACAGAGTGGAAGGCACTGGATCCAATCGTTATGAACCCGCATTAGAGTTTGTGGAGATCCTCTGTGCTGATATTTTAGTGGTACCAGCCAAACTGCTTGGGGGGGAAGGGGAGAGCACAGCACTCACTTATCTCCGGCACTCTCATTCACTGTCTATGAGAGCGCCAGAGGTAGTGAAGCGCTGTGTTCAGAAATTTTCAACCCTCCCACAATAATGAATGTAAGAGGAGGACATATGTTCCACCTGATATTGATAACAGGACCCCCATTCTCCATATTCCTGTTGTTATGATTGAGGGGGGAGAGGGTCCTAACAATTGGACCCTCACTGATCAGCTTGTAATCTCCAATCCTGTGGATAAGGTATAACATGAAAACAGGACACAATCCCTTTAAAGGGACGGCATTCTGGATGACAATGGAATAAACTTGGAAGTACAAGGGTCTAGTTTATCAGTCCTTATGGACTGAAGGACCCCGGGTGTAGAGGCCCTCGGAATATCCTGCCTTGGCCAAGGCAAGGCGATGCCGTTCCTCTGTCGTATTGTGATACACAATATAATCTTATGGGTTACTAGTAATATCATGATGATACAGAAGGCCGAATTGTATTAAAAACTATGAGGAAATCTTTGGCGATCCCCGGGGAAATTACGGAAAGAGACGCGAGCGCTTCTGAGGACACTTACTGCTGATGCGCGCAACTAATATACATGTCAGTGTGCGCTCACATCAAGGCGTTTTCTCTCTCTCAAAGTGATTTCTGCCTAATGGGAAAGCGAAGACACTAATGGCGTCTTTAAGGTGATACATGGAGATTCTCCGCATTAAATTACCGCTCATTCCAAACCAACAAATTCCATCATTTATCCTGGACGCTAATGAATTACGTGCATTCTGCTCACAATGAGATCTCTATACAAAACCCTAAATTTAATCCTTGAGACATGTGCATGAACTATGTCCTATCAACCAGGGGTGTACAATGTCCTATCAGCCAGGGATGTACAATGTCCTATCAGCCAGGGGTGTACAATGTCCTATCGGCCAGGGGTGTACAATGTCCTATCAGCCAGGGGTGTACAATGTCCTATAAGCCAGGGGTGTACAATGTCCTATCCGCCGGGGGTGTACAATGTCCTATCAGCCAGGGGTGTACAATGTCCTATAAGCCAGGGGTGTACAATGTCCTATCAGCCAGGGGTGTACAATGTCCTATCAGCCAGGGATGTACAATGTGCTATCAGCCAGGGGTGTACAATGTCCTATCGGCCAGGGGTGTACAATGTCCTATCAGCCAGGGGTGTACAATATCCTATCCGCCAGGGGTGTACAATGTCCTATCAGCCAGGTGTGTACTGTGTCCTATCAGCCAGGGGTGTACAATGTCTTATCAGCCAGGGGTGTACAATGTCTTATCAGCCAGGGGTGTACAATGTCCTATCAGCCAGGGGTGTACAATGTCCTATCGGCCAGGTGTGTACTGTGTCCTATCAGCCAGGGGGGTACAATGTCCTATCAGCCAGGGGTGTACAATGTCCTATCACACAAATTCCGAGCACAACAAGATCAGGGTAAACCCAATGCAAATCGTTGAAACAAATCTATCATAAATAATTTTTGAATTTAATATTGTTAAAAAAATAAAATATCTTGCATTCTTGTATTTTACAGATGAAAGCCAGGCAGGCACCAGCAGCGGCAAGAGGAAGCAGAAGAAGAGCGCCCCTTTTGATCGAGCAGAGCTCGTCGCTTTGATAACCATCTGCGACGAGCGGGGCTCTTGCTGTGGCTCCGGAGGAGGAGATGGTTACCCTGGTGCTGGAACCGGTGGAAGACCCACATGAAGAGGTCCAGCCACCAGAGGTAGCCACCACAGCAGTGGCCGAGGGTCTTCAGGTGTCCATCGGTGAGCAGCTCCTCCATGAAATGGAGCTGCTCAACCGAAAGATGGACATTCTGATGGCCCATTTCGAAAGGTTGTTCCACCCTCCTCGTTCTTAAGTT
This sequence comes from Engystomops pustulosus, assembly GCA_019512145.1. Taxonomy (NCBI): domain Eukaryota; kingdom Metazoa; phylum Chordata; class Amphibia; order Anura; family Leptodactylidae; genus Engystomops; species Engystomops pustulosus. The sequence continues at coordinate 210,144,966 of CM033645.1, read as the reverse complement.
TGTTGTTAACCAGTGGGGCTTGTGTATGGAACATAGCTGCAGACCTATCCCTTTAAGTTGGGCTTGTGTATGGAACATAGCTGCAGACCCATCCCTTTAAGTGGGGCTTGTGTATGGAACATAGCTGCAGACCTATCCCTTTAAGTGGGGCTTGTGTATGGAACATAGCTGCAGACCTATCCCTTTAAGTTGGGCTTGTGTATGGAACATAGCTGCAGACCCATCCCTTTAAGTGGGGCTTGTGGATGGAACATAGCTGCAGACCTATCCCTTTAAGTTGGGCTACCTATCCCTTTAAGTTGGGCTTGTGTATGGAACATAGCTGCAGACCCATCCCTTTAAGTGGTGCTTGTGGATGGAACATAGCTGCAGACCTATCCCTTTAAGTGGGGCTTGTGTATGGAACATAGCTGCAGACCAATCCCTTTAAGTGGTGATTACAGTCTTATTCCTGCAGCTGCTGTGGCCCCCCCTGCTGATCACACACAGTACTACACATGTACAGTACACAGGTGTGAGCTCGGTCAGTGCACACTAAAGATTAATGTGACCTATATAAGCTGCGCACAGCTGCCCGGCCGATCCCTCCGAGCTCCCAGCGGCCTCAGATTTTTAGGATTTTTAATTACCAGGCTGTTAATCAGCGAGTCGCTGCTGGCGCCGGGCACCATCATTGATTTATTACATTTTATTCCGATCCAAAAACTCTCCAGGAATTCAGAGGTTTCTCCAGATCTGGATGTTGTATAACGCATTTAGGAAATCTCCGAATGTCCCCGTGCGGCTCCCGGGAACACGATTCATTTCTGCTGAGTCGTTAAATGTGAGGTTGGATGTTAATGATCATAAAATCCTACAGAAACAGAAGACAGAAGCTTGGCTGTTAATGATCATAAAATCCTACAGAAACAGAAGACAGAAGCTTGGCTCCTCTCAGGGGAGAAGATTGTAACAAAAATTTCAGCACCAGTATTCCAGTAGCTAATATTAGTCTTTGCCCTAAAGAAACACAGTTCTGGTGTCATTTGAAAGAGGAGAATCTCCCCTTTTATATTAGTCAAGGTGATATCCACTATTTGATACAGTTCTGACTCCTGATTGTAACTCTAACTGTGGATATATTCATGTCTGAGGCTCCTACAAACACAATCTTTATCAAATTTTTTAAAGAAGACATGTCACCAGAAGTTTACCTGCTCATAAAGGGTTAAAAAGTCCTCCTGATATCACCTAATATTATCTACCCCTGAGCTGTACCTTAATTACAAACGTATTTGTGATATGCAATCGAGTCAACTTCTGAAGAGAAGAGTCAGGTTTTCTCCAGGCTGCCAGTAAACCCCGCCTTCACCTTTTGATTGACAGTTCAGTTTCGCTTCAAATCTCGGCCTGTGCAAACAAGAAGTCCATCCTCTGTCATTACCAGAGTGATGTCCTGCAGACTGTATGGTGAATTTAGTAGTGAGGACTGTGCGGGAAACTGCATTTATACAACTTTCTTAATATCCCTTATTTCCCCACTGTACACAATTCTATTAATCTGTTAATATTACATTTATGGGTTTGATATTCATAATTTATGGATTTACCGCAAGGCATCCACTTTTATTTTTTTTTACCTTTGTTCATTTAAATTTTCTCGTGGCAAGATGTGGAGAAAAAGGGAATATCAATTTTTAAAGAAATGATTAGAACATTTATCATATCAGACTGTAAAGTTGGATTGACTAATGGGAGCGATAAGTGAATGAAAAATTAAATATTCATTCATTAAAATAAACATATAAAATATTACATATGATAAAAATGGAAGGTTTTAAATTAGCGCCCGATGTAGCGGTGGCTTTGTCGTGATGAATAAGTAATATCGGGTGATGCTCGGTAAGCAGATTAGACCTTCATTTGTCTTTCCCAAAATTGGAAGAAAAATATTATTTTGATATATTTTAATAATGGTTGTAATAAAAAATAGTAAAGTTGTGTTTTTTCACCTTGTGCCAACTGCATAGATGTCCTTTCATAGATACCAAGTTTTGCAATATGATTTTCAATCAGGAGAGACCAGGTTGGACAAACGATCATGCACCTGTGTGACATCACATGACAAGGGATATATATAACGATCTGTGCACCCGTGTGACATTACATGACCATTGATATAACGAGACGTGTTCCTGTGTGACATCACATGACCAGGGATATAATGAGCCGTGCACCTGTGTGACATCACATGACCAGGGATATAACGAGCCGTGCACCTGTGTGACATCACATTAACAGGGATATAATGAGCCATGCACCTGTGTGACATCACATGACCAGGGTTATATAAGGAGCTGTGCACCTGTGTAACATCACATGACCATTGATATAACGAGACGTGTTCCTGTGTGACATCATATGACCAGGGATATATAAGGAGCTGTGCACCTGTGTAACATCACATGACCAGGGATATAACAAGCCAACCAGGATGGACAAAGGATTATGTATAGACCATGAAAGGGGGAAAACTTACCTGGACCCTCCAAAGGTGATGCCTCTGTAAGCATCTCCTACATCAGATTGCTGGACTCTCCTACTCTGGACTGGTGCATCCAAAGCACACAATGGGGCACATTTACTAAGGGTCCGAATCGTTCTTTTTCGTCGGGTGTCCCAAAAATTACCGGTTTGCGCCGAATTGCCCCTGGTTTTTGGCGCACTCGAATGGATTGTGGTGCATCTGCGCCGGCATGCATGTGACGGAAATCGGGGGGCCTGGCCGTCGGAAAACCCGACGGATTCAGAAAAAACGCGGTATTTAAGAAAAAAAAATGTGTCGCTTGACACGCGCTTACCTGCACCAGGAATAGGTTGGTGAACTCCGGCGGACCTTGGCGCAGCAGCGACACCTGGTGGACCTCGGGCGCACAACCTTAGTGAATCGCCGGAAGACCTGAATCCTCGACAGAGAACGCGCTGCTGGATCACAACAGGACCGGATAAGTAAATCTGCCCCAATGAACCCGTCCCATTGGGGTTTCTTGGACTCACTAGATACAGTAAAATTATCCTGGAGCCCACCCTTCATCATCCTCTAGTAAACAGATCCTCGTAACCTCCAAATTATCTTGTCTTCCACTGTATCTATGGAACCCAGTATTAGATTAAAATATGGGCCCACCAGATCCTGTGTTTTTTGGCTGGGAACCATGAATGGCTCTCAAAACCTTTCACTGGCTCATCTTTGCTGTGCAGGACCTTCCACGGCCCTCGGGTCTTCTAGTCCTTGGATCAGCCCTACTGCAGTGTCTTACGTTGGCTACACTTTGACCATTTCTGCACTTCTTTACGTCTTCCTGCATAATAATTGCTGCATCTCACAATGGCCTCGCCTTAGCCTCTGGTACTCCATGTGTTCGACACAAACTCTACTGCTAGACCACCAGCATTCAACATCTCATGGTGGGTACCCTTTACCTTGCCGTCAGTTCAACCCCATCACCCGACAGGTGTAACCAGATATTTTTTCTGCTATTCAGTACAAGGAAGTCCAGGGAACCTTCTCACTACTCAAGAGCTAGAAGTCTTCTTGCCTTACATAAATATCATGGTGGCTAATTCAGCTATTGGTAGCTACAGCCACTTATCTTTCCATACTGCCAAGGGGGAACAGTTACACCCTCTGTCGTAAGAATATGGCCACGATTCTCATCTTGTGCATAGGTCATTATTAGTAATATTCAAGTATGAGTAGCATTTAATCCTGGAGGCCCCCCGTTAACCACCACCAATTGCATGGAGGATATAAACCGCACAACCTTGCCCTACTTTGGTTCATCTAAAATCAGGCGTGTACCAGCCATGAGGCAAGTTGAGCCTCTTGCCTCAGGCAGCACCACCTGCAGAAAGATGGAGAACCCAATACTAAAAAAGATAACCTAATGTATTATTACTGAAGGGGGGAAGGGCCGCTCTCTAGCTGAGAGTTTAGGTTCACACCTGTCTACATTTTGCAAATTTGTTCAATAATTCCTTTATAGCGCAACTTTTCTATGGTGATTTGCATTCTGGGAAGTGTCCTACTGAATCAGAGGAGCATAGATGAGCCGCTAGGGGCGTGTCCGTCAACAAACTTCTCCAGACAACCCACAGAATTGTGTATAAAGTTCTGGAGTATAAAAAAAATTATTTGTTGCTATGACATTCTGTAATAGGAAGTGATTTTGATTTGCTCTTCTTGTCTGGATCCTATTTATGTCCTTTGTGTCTATTTGCATAAGATATACACGGAGAACCACAACCTGATTTGTACATATCGGCTGAAATATGTCTATGACCGACAAGGTTTTCACTCTCCGCCATGCAATTAATTTGTAACACACGGAGCATTCGCCGCAATGATAAATGTACTTTAATCCGGCTTAATTGTTGCATAACCAGCTGTTGCACGTTACACTGGAGAATCTTGGTGATAATGGGAATGGAGATTTTGCATAAAAATATGCAGTTAAGGAATGTATTTTTGTCAATTTGCAGAGGAATAAGTAAGCACAATATGTAACTCATCAAAGTTTGTCACGGATGAGACTCGCGGAGGTCTTTATACATGTGCACCCTGCGGCTCTGCAGTCTAATGATGGAGGCGAGGGGTACTTTGGTGGTTAATGTTTGTCTTCTACTGTCACGTAATAGCAAATCATGAAGCAACAGTTTATATAAGATGTTGGAGGACCATGGGGGCGCCACTGAGCCGTTGTAGAGGCGCCCACAGCTAATTAGTACCATCACTTTTGGGGAGAACTGTGCAAGTTGAAGAAGCAGTGGCCCAGGGGGTCAAAGAATCTAAATACAGGGGGTCCCCTACTTAAGAACACCCGACTTACAGACGACCCCTAGTTACAAACGGACCTCTGGATGTTGGTAATTTACTGTATTTTAGCCCTAAGCTACAATAATCAGCTGTAACAGTTATCAAATGTGTCTGCTCTTAAGATTTATTGTTACTCCTGATTCTTATGACAACCCAACATTTTTAAAATCCAATTGTCACAGAGACCAAAAAGATTTTGACTGTAGTTACAATTATAAAATATACAGTTCCGACTTACATACAAATTCAACTTAAGAACAAATCCGCAGAACTTATCCTGTACCTAACCCGGGGACTGCCTGTAGTCCTAATTAGAAGAAGAACCAGACACATCTTTCATGTGTGATATCACCAGGGCTGTATGAGAAATTACTCCATGAAGGCCGGAATGTGTGATAATTTCATCCTAGACCAGACCACAGAGTGACAGTGAATCTTAAACTATAGGAGAATAATAGTTTATATTGGAACGTAGGAACAGGGTTGTTGTTTATCAGGTGGGAAGATAAATTTGAATGTGGTCCTATGGCGCATGCGCAGTGAAGAAGTGAAGGACCGGCGGGTGATTTCATATGCCAAATTGTCCTATACAAATGCCTAGGTTGAGATTAAAAATCAAAGACTTATGAGCGGCATCAGATTCATCTCAGCAGCTCCTGACGCATGCACATTGCTTCAGGGAAGAAGGGTAGGTACACTTTGACCTCACTCCGGATACACTGTAGGTCTGGTGAATGCTCTCTGAAGACAGGAGAACCGAACCAGCTAAAAAATTTCCAAAGACGATGGGATCAGAGGACCCAGGTTAGTTAAAATGGACAACACTCATATAAGATGAATTGGGGCATTAAACCACCGATCCCTAAGGATCTGTGTGTATTTTAGTGTCCCAAATTGCTCCAGCCAGTTCCCATTAAAGAAGATATTTGCTTCACTGAGGTCAACAATATCATTGAAATGGGGATCGGGAATCAGGGAGACGGACTGGACAGTGAGCCTTAAACTAAGCCCCCAAAACAAACCCCTGCCTATTGTGTGTCCTAGTAACATGGGACAACTAGAAGACAATCTTTGCCTTTTGTGCAGACACAAAAACAAACAGGAAATACAACAAAAGAGAGTGGATAAATCGGACCAGGAACTGTGAGAGCAAAGAACGACAGAATCGAGAGAAGTCAAAGGTTAAGGCCAGGGATCAAAAACCTGAAGATAAGCAGAACCAGGGATCAGAACCAAACAGAAATTTGAGCGGCAGCCTGTTTTGTGAATCCCGAATAATTATAGCGAAGGTAAGTCCTGCCCCAGGTGGTAGGAGCAAGCAGTCACACGGTGTTAACTCTTGCAAATCAAAGCCAGATTGCAGAGCAATGGGTGTGACAGACAAAAGATAATCCCAGTTTACACTACCGGAAAAGTAAATTGCTGAAAAATTCAGCGTCTCCTCAACCTACAAGCGCAAATTAAGGAAGATGCTGACACAGACGTGACAATCATATTGCGGGGTTCTAACGCCCGGCACCCCTTCACTGCGCAAAATGAATGGGATTATTTTTGATGGAACCAATAATCCAATCCCATTTTAGGTTAAAACCAGGCAAAGGAACCAATCTTTCTTAATTTGCAAAAACTTTGGTGATCCTGATTGTCTCGGTTTCCGTTCCGCACTAATTATCTAATCCCAAAAAGTGAAGAATCTACATCTAAACCTCAGAACAACTCCCAAAAAATTCACGACGCCGGTTGTGCCGCGGTTTATCCAACCTCATTATATCCTCCGACTTTCTCTTAATTTGTTACCGAATCGTCCCGATCTACAGAAAATACAGCCGCTATCATTTAAAGAAATTCACACTGTAACTTATTTCTTGGTAGATTGAGCAAGATGGTTCCTTTCCGAGTTCTTGGAGTAATTATTATCACTGTGCCCTGAGATACAATGCTGAGATTTGACAAGGTGTGAAATGATCTTTATTTTTAAACAAAACCATAAAAAAATTTTTCCAATATCCTCAGTCTATCTCCAGTTTTCATTTTTATACGTGTTTCTCTCATTATATTTACATATAAATTGTTCAGGCAGTAAATAGCATCATTGGCTGCTCGTACAGAGGCAGAACAGGATGTGCCCGAAAAGGCTTCTGCTCCACTGATGGAAATTTTAGATCATTTGTTTTTTGCCGTCAATTAATTAAAGGGGATGTCTTCTCACAGACGACTCAGTAATCAGCTTCTCAACGGCTCTTGAGACCCCTGGCAAAATCAGCGGGAAGATACAGCAGTGATATACCTGTTCTCTACGGTGACTAATACAGGCAAAACATATTATTACATGGATTGTATTTCACGGAAATTTACCAACAGAATCCATCCTGATAAACCAGGGACATTACTCATAGATCCAGGCACCGGGACTGTGGTAATCATCTTATATTTGTTATCCATGGCCTCCCTCCTTCTAAAATCAACCTTTAAAATTATGCTAATGAGTCAGAAGGGCTCCTGGAGGTGGTGGTCAACCTACGACCCTTTCTGCGGGCACAAGCACATAGTGATGGCAGACAGGATTTTACACCTCCTTCTGCCCTCCAGTTCTGCAGCCAAGGATGGTCCATGCTTAGGGTTGTTTTGAAGTGACACTTCCTGAACTGCAGGAGAAGTGAAAATATGAGAACAGGACTGGATTGTCCTTGAAGTGCTCAAGGTCCCGAAATAGTTCCTATTGAGGAGTCCCTTGTGGAAATCTACTAATCGGAAACTTCTTCTTTTAAAAGTATGGCCGATACCAATGACAGGGGAGACAGAGCGGAGAATAATAGTTTAGTTAGTTAGGAATGACTGCTTAACCCCTTAAAGGGAACCTGTCATCTGCAAGTGGCCAATTCCAGTATATTGTCAAGCACTGAGACACCTTTAAGCTTTTGTTTCTTTCATGACCCAGTGTGGTGGCATCATCCAGAAAATGAACTTTGAAGTGAGATGTAAATTGGTTGTATAAAGTCAAGGAGGCGGAGATTTTAAGACTAAAGTCAAGGTGGCAAGCTCTGAACACCTCCTCTGTGCATCCGACATCAGGAGATCTGCTTAATACGATCGCCGTTCGTGCTTAAACTCGGTGCCCGAGTTTTTTTTGGTGCCACATTTCTGTTGAGTCACTGTAATAAATGTTGCTCGCCACCAAACCAGCACCGTTTCGGTGCCCTGTAGGTGCAGAATTTTGTGGCACGGCGGACACTATGTAGCTGCACCACAAAACTGGCATAAACACTTCATAAATACATGTGCAAGCAGTTTGCATCTTCTTTTTAGTGAAAAGTCAGACAGAAAACTTTTTTAATTTTTGTTTTACTTTTCTTTAGACTCCCTACTGTACTTTAACCCTAGGGAGTCTGATTGCTCCTACCATGTACTGCAATACTACTGTATTGCATCATATGAAAAATTATTTATATCTCTACAAGTGTGGCACTGCATGATGTCACGGGAGTGACGGTCAAAGCCAATATGGTGCTTCCCACGCACCACCAGTTTTTTAAGCAGCAATATGCAGCAAACACCCTGCTTCTATGGAGAGGGCTCAGTCCTTTCGACGTAAAGATGGGTTTTGAGTTGCATTCAATCTCTAAAAGGATCGCCATCACTGCCCTATAGAAAAAGGTAATGGTCAGGGTAAGATTTGATGTTTCTGGGGCCCAATAAAAGTTATTTTTGGGGTCCCTTATGTGTAGCTTCACTCCGAATGGTCCTGCCATGGCTCTGACCTGTAATGGTGTCCAAAAGACATTGGTGCACATTTACTAAGGGTCCGCACACCGCATTTCCGTCGGGTTTCCCGATTATTTCCAATTATCACCACATTTCACAGGGTTTTTTGGCGCACGCAATTGGATTTTGGAGCAATCTTTCATGCAACACAAAACAGGGGGGAGGGCGTGGCCGTCGGACAACCTGACTGATTCGGACTAAGCGCAGGATTTAAAATTCAAATTGTGACCAGGAAGAAGAAGGTGAACTCTGTCGGACCTGAGCGGGGAAGCGACACATGCAGGAAATCGGGGGCACGATCTTAGTGAATCGCGCTGGACTTCATCCTCGTCGGACAACGCACCTCGGCATGACCAGGTAAGTAAATGTGCCCCATTGTGTGGGGGCCCAAATAAAATTTCTTTGGTTAATTTATGGGTAACTCCATTAATTTACAATATACCTAGATAAACAACGGAGGTAGAGCCCAATACAGAATCCTTAGAACAGATATTCTAAGTAAAAAGGGAACAATTTGATACATAAATATTTAAGAAAACAGACATTTAGGAGCCGTCGGCTTCACATTGACAGAGACAGCTTGGCCCTAGACGGTTAACCTCTCATTGATATCCTATAGATCATATAAAGTGCAGCTGATGGATGCACTTACAGAAGCCGCAAACATATAAGTGACGGCAAATTCCATTCAGGTTTGAGTCATAACAAAATGATATTTCTGATCTCGCCTCGTCGTGTTTGTCTCTGTTTCCCTAAACCCCCGCCGATATAAATGGAGTCAGAACAAAGCCTTCATCTCTTAACACATTTAACAATCTCTTTGCACATCCTTCTGTGTCGTGAGTGTACTACCAGGTAGCGGATTATTACCGTCATTCCGCTGACTATTATTATACTGCACTTACGCGGGGTGCGATGTATGGAGATTGGTAAGTGGCTCGCTTCATCACTGGCTTCATAGTTGGCAACATTTGCAAATGATTTCGAGGGCCCCATCGCTTCCATTGTATAAAAGGTTATTATGCGCGCTACAGTCTCCTAGATGCGGGCACCGCCGCGCTCCATTGTGAGACGCTATTGAGTCTCGACCTACGATATCTTCAGTTATTCGGCACAGAAAGCATTAGAGAAACTCTAGTGAAAGTCGGAGTTCTCTATTGTAATTATTAATCATCTTTCAGACCCTTTGATCGAAGGTTTTATCGACAGAGGGATGAATGGGAAGAGGAATATGTTCAGGCCATGGCTGGGGGCGGCGCAAATCAATACATGATTCACATCTTGGCTGCCAGAGACTTTGGTACTTGGGCACTTGGGAAGGGTATAACTTTAAGGGGCTCAAGGTAGGGGTATGTCAGGTTATTTTTTTACTATGTGGATTCTTCATGCAGTGTCTCACATCCATGCTGACACCTGGTATGCAGAAACGATGGGGCTCATTTACTAAGGGTCCGAATCGCACACTTTTTTCGGGTTTCCCAATGATTTTTGATTTGCGCCGAATTTGGCCCACGCGATCGGATTTTGGTGCATCGGCGCTGGCTTTCACGCGACAGAAATCGGGGGGCGTGGCTTTCAGACAACCCGGCGGATTCGGAAAAACAGCAGAATTTTAAAAAGAATTTGTGTTGCAAGATCAGCACTTACATGCACGGGGAAGAAGAAGGTGAACTCCAGTGGACTTCGGCACGGCAGCGACACCTGGTGGATATCAGGCGCACGACCTTAGTGAATCCCGGCAGACCCAAATCCTTATCGGAGAACGCGCCACTGGATCACAACTGGACTAGGTAAGTAAATGTGCCCCATTATTTTTAAAGGCAACCTACCACCATGTGCCACATGCACCACAAGTTCTGCGTTGTAGCCATTGACTACAACCTCGATGCTGCCCCCCCATCTTGCCTGCACCAAGAGGCTCAACTCGCTTCATGGCTGGTGCACCTCTGGCTTAGGGTAAAAGTCACATCATGGCTCTAAGTATATTTTTGCCTTCAGGCAATACTGAGGTGACAAGGGAGTACATGATAAAGGGGTTTTCTATTCAACTACCCTTAAGGCTCCTTTTTAGATACAGTGGGGAACATTTAACAATTTATTAAATAAATGTGTCTTAATTTGTCCATGGACTGTTTGACAACTGGCTAGCAACACATTTACCAGGAGTTTTAAGCAGTTTTATGGCAAAGGGGTGTGGTCTAAACACTTAACAGAGAAAGGTGTATATAACAATTATAGCACACTTTGGGGGGGACCAACTTTGCCAACAAGTAGGAGGAGCAAAGTAAGACTAGACACCCATAAACTACACCAGATTCATTATTAGACACTCTTGCCCGATGCACGTGGTCCCCAAAAAATAAAATGGAATATAAACAATCTTTCTGTATTCATTGCTAGACGAATAGAGATCCACCTACTGAAACTTACCACTCAGGGGGGGATCAGGTCTACCGGCTTGATGCTCATGTTCCTCTAAGCTTTAGTCAACCTGATGAAAAGCAACACAGAACATTGGGGCACATTTACTTACCCGGTCCATTCGCGATCCAGCGGCGCGTTCTCCGACGCTGATTTCGGTTCTGCTGGGATTCACTAAGGTGGTGCGCCCGATGTCCACTAAGTATCGCTGCTGCGCTGAAGTCCGCCGGAATTCACCTCCTCCGTCTCGGTGTATGTGAGTGCTATTTTTGCAGCAATTTTTTTTTTTAATTCTGCGGTTTTTCCGAATCCGTTGGGTTTTCTGACGGCCACATCCCCCGATTTCTGTAGCGTGAAAGCCGGCGCCGATGCGCCACAATCCGATCGTGTACGCCAAAATCCCGGGGCAATTCGTCGCAAATTGGAAAAATTTGGGAAACCCGGCGGAAAAACGCGATTCGGACCCTTAGTAAATGACCCCCATTCTAGTAACTAGTGAGTATTGGGTCGGCACCAGTCTATACTGGTGATACTTAACGATTACCCTTACTAAAGTTCTGCTTTTAGGACTGGTCAGGAGGCTGTGAGAAGCAATGGAAACCCAATACCTCAACCTTTTGCGTTCCGATTTTTTCCGCTGATCAAATAATATATTCTCAGCTGAGCTATTGTTGCGTTTAGATGTTTCCTTTTCTGTAATACACTACTAAATGGAATTACATTAGAAAGAAGGCATCTTATAATAGTGACAACATGAAAGTCGCTGACCTCGTCAGATTGATGGCTGGAAGATGTGTGTGTAATATTCATCTAGTAACACTTAGGTTTAATATTTAATGACCTTATGTTCCCATAATCACGCAATGGCTATTTGCATTTGGCGATGTACATTTCACATATGAATCATTTTTGTAATTTGTTTTTCTCACACTTTCTCCACTTGTTTGTCTTCTGCAGCTTGCATGCATGCTTGTACATTGCAGGCTGCTCTGTCCCTCTGAGAGTGAAGATTTAGGCTGCTCACTGGGGGTCATTTACTAAGGGCCCGATTCGCGTTTTCCCGACGTGTTACCCGAATATTTCCAATTTGCTCTGATTTCCCCTGAATTGCCCTGGGATTTTGGCGCATGCGATCGGATTGTGGCGCATCGGCGCCGGCATGCACACGACGGAAATCGGGGTGCGTGGCCAAACGAAAACGGAAAAACCGCCGCATTTAAAAACGAAAAATGTGTCGCGGAGCTTGCACTTACCTTCACTCAGCCGGGCTCGGTGTAATCCAGTGCGTTCCGATGCTCTTCAGCGCAGCAGCGCCACCTGGTGGACGTCGGAGGAACTGCCTTAGTGAATCCCGGCTGGACCCGAATCCTCCGCAGAGAAGGCGACGCTGGATCGCGAATGGGCCAGGTAAGTAAATCTTCCCCACTGTGTAGTCTTTATCTATTAGTGAGTGAATGTGTTGTCTGACTTCACTTCATTTTTTTTATAGTGTAAAGTTTTCAGCTTAAAACATTATTCAGGAGAGCAATGGTAAGTGGGATCAAGTAGGATCGAGCAGCTTGCAATGTATGAGAACCCACTCAGGCTGCAGAAGACAAATAGCTGAGAATTGTATAATCTCTATGATTAAAGGACATCTACCACCAGGATGAAGGGTTGTAAACCACACACACCGACATACTGGTGTGTGCCCCTTCTGGCAGGATCTGCTTCTTATTAAAGCCTCCTTTGTGCTTGTTTTTAAGAAAAAAATGCTTTAAAATGATGCAAATGAGCCTGAGAGGCTCCAGACTCCATAGGTGTTAATGGAGCCTGGAGCCTCTCAGGCTTATTTACATCATTTTTAAAGCTTTTTTTTGTAAAAACCTGTTCATAAAAAGCTAAAAGAAGAGCAGATCCTGCCAGAGTGGGCGCACACCAGTAGGTCAGTGTGCGTGGTTTACAACCCTTCATCCTGGTGGTAGATGTCCTTTAAAGCTATACTGCCTCCTGACAATAGCCAAGGTGACCCCACAACTGCAACCTGTATAGTGTGTTTATCATTTCATTTTAGCTCCACAGATTTTTTTACTGTCCCTGATAGTGAGGAGGAGACCCAGGTTTGGTTCTGGTTTGGTTCTGGTACCTGAACAAGAACATCCACCACTAACACCTGCATATTAATGCTTTAAATGCTGTCGACAAAGAGGGTGAGCCCGAACACTGAACCCTAACTTCTGGCTAAAGTCCAGGTTTAGGGTCCCAAACTTGCAATGCTCTGCATGGACCCAAACATTGCCTATTGCTAGTCCCTGAAACTTTCCAAGTCCTTGACACAGAGGATGTAGCAAGGACCCAGCCACTGGCCTCCAGCAAGTGTATTATCCTACATGTAAGTTTTCAGGCGTTTTTAAGTATCGGAACTAGATGAAAAAGTTGAAAGAACTTGTGTCATCTAACAAAGGTGCACGGCTCAGGTGGCCCGAACACCCCAAATGTTTTCATGACCAAAGACACAGGGCCCCTATAGGTACAGACACAGGGGAAACAGCTAGACCTAGGGGAGGAGGAGACTGTTGCCCTATAGTGATGTCACACCAAGGGGAGGAGTTTATCAATGGGGGCCCCCAAAATGCCAAATCTACCCCTGTACAGACCAGCTGCTTCTTGGGTATAAAAGTAAATACAGATCATTGCATTACTCCGGACTTATTGAGGGCCATATACTAAGGGCCCGATTCGCGCTTTCCCGACGTGTTACCCGAATATTTCTGATTTGCGCCGATTTTCCCTGTATTGCCCCGGGATTTTGGCGCACGCGATCGGATTGTGGCGCATCGGCGCCGGCATGCACGCGGCGGAAATCGGGGGGCGTGGCCGATTCAAAACCCAACGAATTCGGAAAAACCGCCGCATTTTTTTAAAAAAAGTGTCGCCGAGCTTGCACTTACCTTCACTAGGAATAGGCCGGTGAACTTCAGTGCATTCCAGCGGGCCTCAGGGAACTTCAGCGCAGCAGCGCCACCTGGTGGACGTCGGAGGAACTGCCTTAATGAATCCCGGCCGGACCCGAATCCACTGCAGAGAACGCGCCGCTGAATCGCGAACGGACCAGGTAAGTAAATCTGCCCCATTATGTTGTAAATCTTATGAAAATTTAAAGGATTCTTAAGGGAAGCCAGACAAGAGTGATGTGTCTGCAGATGAAACATTGCAATAAGAACATAACAAGATTTCCAGCTTCTTCTAGAAAGCAAAAAAAAAAATGGAAAACTCATTTGCTCACTTCTCCCATGTAAATCCAATATTGAAAATGCAATAAAGTGTTTTCTTCCCTCCCGAAAATACAGTTTGCTGTGAATCAAGACCGAGACAAAATAAATTCATTTGTTCTATGGATTTCTCTGATCAGATTCACGTGGCCAAATGCCCTACCACAGGGGAGTTCAGCCAATGACTCTCCAGCTGCTATCAAAAACTACTCCCTTCGGGTTTCTTGGCATGTGGGAGTGGCCGGAGATTGCCCGAGATGGCTTGAATATGACCAGTGCCGCCACTAGGAAGTTCAGAGCCTCCCCCCCCCCCGACTGGGCCCCCCACGGAATAATAATCTGGCCCTGTGTGCACAGTAATATCCCTGCACCTGGGAAGGGAGGAGAATTTTCTGTGACTTGGGGCCCCTTCACCTCCTCAGGGCCCCTGAACACAGTCATACTAACCCCCTCCCTGATGGTGGCCCTGAAAACGACTGCTCTAGAGGTACTCTCAAAAATGGGAAGGAGAACATCACTACTGAAAGTCAACAAGGAGCTGGTGGGTCCTATCATGGGAGCAGGGAGACAGAAAACTTGTCTACCTTTCTCCTGACCCCGCCCTCTAGAGGATTTCCAGGGAGACATGAAAACCCCTCATAATTTATATTTAATTTGAAAACCCCTGATAATTGTATTTTAATTTTAGCCAGTTCCCGCCCAAACTGATAGTGACGTCAGACGGAAGTCTACAAGTCTTGCGCATGCGCAATCAGACTCTCATTGCACAGCTCCAGCCTGGTGCTAGGAAGGAAAGTCACCTGAAGTCTGAAAGATACAAGGGCGATTCCCAGCTAAAATTAGGGGCGTGAAAAATGATTAACCCCTTGAAGCCCTGAGGTGCTGTGGTGAGCACCTATGGCTCATTTGCATATTTTAACAAACTTTATCTTAAGAAACAAGAGAACACAACAAATGGGTAAGTTGTAGGAGTCGATGATCAGTATCTCTGATGATAGATGTAATTTAAATACCCACTCCATGTTCCCGGGTTTTCTCCGGTACTTCCAGGATAAGGCCCTGCACTTGAGGGGTTACAAGACCAACTTCATCCACAGAGTGTCCTCCTCAGAAACGGTATGTCAGTTCCGTTTTCCCTAGGGAATTCACTTTCTGTGTTGTCCCCTGATCCGAGGAGAGCAGTCTTTAGATAAAGTGATGGAGAGCCATAAGGAGCCGACAATGTGACCAATAAAAACATCAACTTGTGTCACAAAAAACGAGCCCCCTCATAGCTCTATGGGAAGAAAAATCAAAAAGTTACGTTTTTTATACAAAGTGTTATATCGGGCAGAATTATTTTTTGAAAGTATCGAGCCACAGAAGAATGACAAGGAATTTATTGAACATTTGCAGAATTGCCTTTTTTTTCTAACCTTCCACCATTTACATTTACCGTCCATAGCTCCCCTCTTTTTTCCCACTTTCCTATATTCTATCTCCAAAGTGTCTCCCTACACTACAAGAAATACCAGCAGAGGTCTATTCCATTTGTCACTGGTTTGGGGCTTATCACCTGTCTTCATGATTGGTGAGTGGGCCTAAGGATAATGTGGTACAAAGGCTTGTTTTTTGCAAGATAGGTTGTATTTTTAAAGTGACTAACAAAAAATATAGGGGCAAATTTGTCTTTAGTCTTGCAATTTCCATCTGCTTTTTAAAAAAAAATTATTCTGCTCTTTGATTGATCCATGGGCTAATTTTGGGCAATTTTTTGTGCAATTTCTTAAAATTTGCACAATTTTTGGGGCAAACTATATCAAACAGTTCCCTACACCTTTTGGGGGCCAGAAAGTATTTGCACATTTATTTGCAACTTTTCAGGTGAAAATTGGTGATACATCATGCACCGAAATCTTCCAATAGGTGCAGTTCAAAGATGAAAGGGACTGCACACCACATTTTTTACAAATACAGGTAATGACAGGTTCCCATATAAACTAACTGACCCCCTTCTTTTAGCTAAAAATTGTTTCCCTCAGATCCTGATATAATCAACTTTATAATTTTACCTGGTATCCAGGAATATCTATTTGAAGGAGGCGTGGCCTTCTCGGGCTGAAGCATCTCCTCCCCATGTCTTCTCACCATTCAGCAATATTGTCATGTGACCTGGGTGACTTCATCATTAATATGCAAACTGTACACCATGTGTATATCTGATCACATGAAATCACAGCATGCCTGCATGGAGGATGGAGAGGAGTAGACGTCAATGGAGGCTGCTGGTATTTTATGTGATCAGATAAGTGCATGTTGTACAGTTTGTAGGAGGCTAAAGGACCTGTGATGATGTCACGCTGGTCACATGACATTACTACTGAACTAAGAAGAGATGGGGAGGAGCTGGTGGATTCAGCCGGAGGAGGCCACATCCTCTTGACTCACTGTAGATATTCCTAGATATCAGGTAAAATTATACAGTTGATTATATTAGGATGCGAGGGAAATAATTTTGAGCTAAAAGAAGGGGGTCAGTTAGTTACTAGGGCTCTATAGGAACCTGGCATTAGCTGTATTTGTGAAAAATGTGGTGACAGGGTCCCTTGGATTAGGCGAAAGCAGGAAAACCAATGCGCCACGGCCTTCAAAGAACGCATGAAAAAGTCGCAAAAAAATGTGCAAAAAGAAAAATGCATTAAAAGATACATCTGCCCCGCAATGTTTTTTTAAAAAATTATTTTTTTGCAATTCTTTATTCATTTATTTAAACAAATTAATGAATTACTTAATTTAATCATAAAAATTCATTTTAATTAATAATTTTAAATTATGTGGGATAAATTCAGTTTTTTTCTAGTACTATTGCTGAATTGAAGCTGGAACAAGTTTTTTTCGAATGTTTTTCCGTGTGACAGCAGCTCCATGGAAATCCTTTTCCCATAAATCAGTGGGATATGTTGTAATAATGTCTCCTCACATCTCGCTTCTCCCTTCGGTGGTGACTTATTGTCGTCTTCTATGGCAGAGATTCTGCTTGAAACAGAAGTGTCTTTAACCAGATAAATGGACGTCCTCCAGCAGGCGGGAACCGTCCTCTTCATCAGCCCGATAAGAAGCTCTCGGGATCACAGAGGACCCTGAGATTGATTGATGGACCCCGCGCAATAGGACATAAGAAAATGTATCCCAGGTGATGATAGAAGCCTCTCTGTATGGATATATATATGTATAAGCCATGCAGTGCGGGAGCCATCAGTGGGTGGGAGCCTTCCATACATTATGCAACAGCTCCACCGCTAAGACAATCGGCACAGCATTTATATAGATCCACCGTCATATAAGTCACATCCTTATCTACATAGACTCCATACAATGCATCACAAACCTTCCTAAAGGACACCAGACCAAGAAAGGAAAGATCACAGAAGAAAAAGAATAAAATAGCTTTATAGATTTTGCAGATTTTTAGTTTAGGATTATGAATTTAAGTAATTTAAGATTTATTTTTCTGCAAATTTAGATTTGTTTGCATTGGATCGACAGTATGGGATATAGCGATATCGTTTCACATTTTTACAATTGCACACTTGTTGTGGTGACCACTAATGTTCATCAGATTCCCTCTCAGAATGTCCACCTAATGTGCTGGTGGTCGCACATGCTCAGTAGCTCATTCTAACGTCTTTGATTCTCTTGTCGTGGCCAAAAGATCCTTCGATGGTCCTTGGCTGTGGCCCAAACATGGGATCCAAACCAAAAGGGTTGATGAAGGTTGGGCCCCCAAATTCATCTGGTGGGCCCAAAGAACCATAAAGTGACACTTAGTGAAGGGATCATATCCCCCAACATTTGAATGCCTATTCGTGGGAATCTTCAAACCCTTTCTCCCTTTTCCATTTCTTCCTTTTACAAAAAATAATTTTGTAGTTCAAATTCTCTTGAGGGCTTATCTTTTACAAGTCGATGTGTACTTTTCCAAAGTGAAGCAATGTCTGCTCAAGAATAGGTTTTCCGGCGTTCCGGCGCTTGATGGACTATCCAGTGGACGACGTGACTCCATTCCCAGGTTTTTTAAATTATACTATTTTATTATACTATTAAATTATATTATTTTCCAAAGTGTAATTTATTGGGAAGCTGACAATAAACATAATTTGGGCAGATTTACTTACCCGGCCCATTCGCGATCCAGCGGCGCCTTCTCTGCGGTGGATTCGGGTCTTCCGGCGATTCACTAAGGTAGTTCCTCCGCCGTCCACCAGATGTCGCTGCTGCGCTGAAGAGCATCGGAACGCATTGGAGTACACCGAGCCGGGCTGAGTGAAGGTAAGCGCGTGCCGAGCGACAATTTTTTTTTTTAAAACGTGGCGGTTTTTCCGAATCCGTCGGGTTTTCGTTCGGCCACGCCCCCCGATTTCCGTTGCGTGCATGCCGGCGCAGATGCGCCACAATCCCGGTGCAATACAGGGAAAATCGGTGCAAATCGGAAATATTTGCGTAACACGTCGGGAAAACGCGAATCGGGCCCTTAGTAAATGACCCCTATTAGGTAAAATGTTAGTATATAAACATGATACCAAATATATATATAATTTCTATATCAAATAAAATTGTGTCCGCCATATTTTGACCCCTGTCATTACGAAAGGCATGTTTCAGTAATTACGGGTTCCAGAAAGACATGTGAAACAAATCATGTTTTGGTTAGTCCTCAAATCATGTCATTTCTTTACAATTCTTTAGTTTATCTTACTTGGCTCCCTGGGGAAGGGTCACTTCAAATCTAAATGGTCGTCTGCAGGGGGAGGGGGAGGTGAGAGAGGATGTGGGAGGGTCTGGTTTGTATAGGGGCAAGGAGAGATGTTGAAATGATGAGGGATGGGATTGAGCAAGTGACCATAAAGATTTGGAACGCAAATTCTGATGCGGTCGAAAAACTGTTCTGTTCTACTTTACACCTTCTTTGCGTTAAACTTTTTTTTTTTTTTTGTGTGCAGCCTATTTTTTACATGGCCATGCCCCCTTTTTCAAAGACCATGCCCCAATTTCACAGGCCACCCCCTATGATAATTCCTTTATTTATATAGCGCACACAGATTTTGCCAAATCAGTCCCTGTCCCCAATGGGGCTCAGAATCTAATCAACCTACCAGTATGTTATTGGAATGTGGGAGGAAACTGGAGGACCCACAGGAAAACCACACAAACACAGAGAGAACATGCAAACTCTTTGCAGATGTTGACCCTGGGACTTGAACCCAGGTCCCCAGCGCTGCAAGGCTATAGTGGTAATCACTGAGCCACCATGCTGCCCCACCCCTAAAAAAGAGGTGTTGTAAAGAGGTGTAAAAGCTTTAATAGATGTGTAGGAAAGATTTTTCGGAACATATTATGGCAGAAGTCTGGGGAAAAATGGCTTAATACACCGCCCCTATTGTTTTTGACTGGAATCTTCCCAAGGCTTATTGAAACATTGACGATCATAGCTGATTTCTTTTGAAAATGGCGCCACACCCCAGCACAGGCTGAATGTTGTATTGCAGCTCAATCCTAGTCACTTCAGTGAAGAATTATTCTTTCTGTTTGTTAACTCTTTATACATTGCAACGTGGCGTCAGATTGTTGGTGACGGAGACTTGGCATTTACAGCAAATGACAAAATCCTTTGGTTTTTGGGTAAAAAATGTCACTACTTAGACCAATTTTCGCATCAAATGCAGAAAGTCTAACAACAAGGTCCTCGAGGTCCTATCAGGTCAGGATTTACACAACTGAGTATAATATTTCCAGTCGTTGCGAGGAGTCGGACAGCTGCAGGACGCTGCGGGGACAGCATGTGATAGCACCCGCTGCTGCTGCTGCGGCGGATCACTGCTACATCTGCAGCTACAAGAAATGCTCAGTATGGGAAATCCCAAAGCAAATGTCCTATTAACTCCCCTTTAATTCTTACGGAATGTGAAGGCGGAATGAGGATCCGTGGAATCACCATTAAGACTCAATCTCTTTCCATATGTTCTATTTTTATTATGTTAAGGATGTAATTATGACTAATTATTACTGTAATTACTAATATGTAAATCTATCCCTCTAGTTATGTATCTATCAATCTATCTCATAAGCCATAAAACCCCTACAAACTACTTTAATACAGGGAAATAGGGACTCTGTGCATCCCTTTATCCAAGTGTCTCTACTGACATTCACCCTTTAACCCCTGTATAGGGTTCTGTAACAAGGACGCAAACCTTTCATTATAGTCCCAGTGTAAGTGACAACTAGCCCAAGTGGGTCAGAGGACTCCAGTGCAGTTCACAAATAGTCCAGGGTCGGGGCAGGAAGCAAACAGGAATAATTCAAGGTATAAGCCAAAGGTCAGGGCAGGTGGGAATCAGGTAGAATCCAAGGCAAGGGCTGGAGGTCAGGGCAGGTGAATATTGATGAGGTTCAGGTCAAACCGAGTTCGTCATTACCCGAATACAGCATTGTAGAGCAGAAATATGGTTGTAACAGTAAAGCAAATGTCTGCAGTAAGGAAACTTCACCTACGAGAATATATGACATACAATTGTACAGAATATCTGGCATCAGTGTGTATCCAAGATATGCGGAGGAAGGGCTCATGTATCAGCCATTGTGGTCGAAAATGTGTTACTTCCTTGCTGCCAAACATGAGACTGGAAGAGAACCTGTCAGCAGAATTTACATTTATTATGTAAATTATACAAATATTATTTATTCATAGAGCACCTTTATTTCCCGGGTGCTGTACAACCAGTAAGGGGGTCACATACATTACATGAAGACAATAGCAAATGCAAGGAAAAAATACAAAAACTATAGCAATCAGGAAACAAGCGGAAGGAGGAGCCTGCCCTGAGGACTCACGGTCTATATGGGAGGGTGGATGGAGACACGAGGTGCGGGAGCAGAGCAGTGGGGTTATTGTGTATTGTAGGTGATCCTGAACAGGTGGGTTTTCAGGTTCTGCCTGAAGGTTTGGAAGGTGAAGGGGATACGTTTATTGGACGAGCCAGGTCACTGCCTGATGGTGTGAACATCTAATCATTTACTATACATTCGTACACATCAGACTCCTGATGAGTTGTACTGATGAGGTCTAACATGAATTGTAGCATTGTAACTGTAGGCTGAGGCAGGGTACCCTCACTGCTTAAAGGGGTTTGATCACAAATGAAAGTTCTCAAATTTTAACCCCCTAGTGATGTTTACACAATAAAGATAATTTTTAACCCCTTACTTTACAATGTTACTCAGTGTTATTGCTGTTTTAGCTCCTATCACTCGGTGATGATCAGAGTAAGATTCCAGAGTGTGAGCGGGGACTCTCTAAGCAGACACATCATGATCCCTCTAGTGCTATGAGATGCTGTGTGCTGACAATGTGCTTAGATTATCAGGGTCCAGGGTTCAGCTACACTTTTATTTAGCTTCTAAACATTCACTAGTATCTGACACAGATAAAGATAGATGACAGATGACAGATCAGAGATGATGAGATCCATGAGATGCATCTTACACACAATGACACTCAGCTCTGGTATCTCATTTATAACACACATACTGCTCTGCTATGCCTCCTCCTTGGGATCAAAACCTTATCTTATATGTAGCTTGTTGCTTGCAGGAAGTGCACATTGCAGTCTCTCTGCCTCCTGCCCTCCCCCTACATTACAAGAGAATTCATGAAAAGAATCTGACCATAGTCAGGAGTTTATGGTTGTATCAAGGGACAACCAAAATGTAAACTCCAGGACTGATAGAGACAGGTTGGAATTATATCTGTTAAATGCTGTATTTTTGTTAATACTATTGAATGAGAGAATGGGGGTCATTTACTAAGGGCCCGATTCACGTTTTCCCGCCTTGTTACCCGAATATTTCCTATTTGCGCCGATTTTCCATGAATTGCCCCGGGATTTTGGCTCACGCGATCGGATTGGGGCGCATCGGCGCTGGCATGCACGCGATGGAAATCGGGGGGCGTGGCCGAACGACGGATTCGGAAAAACTGCCGCATTTAAAAAAAAAATTGGTCGCACGCGCTATACTTACATGCACCAGGAAGAGATCAGTGAACTCCGACGCAACTCGGCGGACCTCGGCGCAGCAGCGACACCTGGTGGACATCGGGCGCAGGACCTTCATGAATCGCCGGAAGACCCGAACGCTCGTCGGAGAAGCCGCCGCTGGAACACGAATGGACCAGGTAAGTAAATGTGCCCCAGTATGTTATTTTATTATCCTTAGTTTAGTTAAGAATCTTGTCTGTGTGGGAGTATCCCTTTAAGTAATCTGCTCACTATAGAACCTTAGTGACGGAGGGAAACACCTAGTGGCTGAGAAGAAGTACTACCCCAGAACCCTTCAGTTATCTGCAATATGCTTTTCTTTGCTACAGTTTGTTTCTTGTTTGTCCACAGAAAGTGGCACATCCACACAAGTGATTTTATTTGAAGAATTGCCATTTTATTGCACGAAAAGTATTAAAAGTTAAGTTTTAAGAATTCCCCCCCCTAGTCTTAAACTACCTGTATCTCTTGTTCCAAAGCTCAAAGAATAACAAGCCACAAGTGAATTGAAATCCAAGCTTTTGATTTTTAAAATAGTCCAGAAGCCTGTTTCTAGGTGCTATAGTGCCAAAGATATTGGCATCTGAAGTGGAGTTCCTCTTCCATCCTCTAAGAATGACCCTTTTCAGCTCATTTGCATACTTCACATAAAATTCTACAAAGAACATTTCATCCCTGACCTGAGGGGGTTGGTAATTTAATGGGGAAAATCTGATGACAGGTTCCCTTTAATTGCAAAATGACCAAAATTACATAACCATTAAAGGAAACCTACCACCACGGATCTACCTATTAAGATAGATCCGGTGGCAGGTCCCTCTCACGTAGAGTAGTATAGCCCTTTTTAGGGCTAATTCTTTTGTGGCCCAGAACTTTTATAAATTTTCATTTCCCCAATATTTAAATTTTCTAAAGAGGCTACTAGGGTGTGGAGTAACCAGAGCTGAGGCTACACGGTGCGGCCACTCCACGTCCCAGTAGCCTCTTGTGTTCTGCTTACCTTGACATCTTCAGCGTGTTGCTCCTGGTAGCTGCGCACACTCGTCTGCGGAGTTGGGTTCTGCGCATGCGCAGAATTTATGGCTTCAGAGGCGAGACTGCGCAGATAGCTGGGCACTGAAGATGTTTGGATAGGAGGATCAAAGAGGCGACTGGTGCATGGAGTAGCCGCACCTTGTAGCCTCAGCTCCTGCTACTCCACGCCCTAGTAGCCTCTTTAGAAAATTTAAATAATGGAGGAATTAAAATTTATAAAAGTTATGGGTCACAAAAGAATTAGCCCTACAAAGGGCTCTACTACTCTACATTAGAAGAACCTGCCACCGGATCTACCTTAATAGGTAGATCCGTGGTGGTAGGTTTCCTTGAAAGGGAACCTACCACCACGATTCTACCTATAAAGGTAGATCGGGTGGTAGGTGGATGAATGGGACATGAGGATAGCGCGGCGTTCTGCGGCGTTCTGCGCATGCGCAGTAGCGCCAGCCTCGGAGCTATGGCCGCGCAACCGAAGGCCTGCGTTCTGCGCATGCGTAGAACACCGGGTACACTGACAATAGCGCGCAGCTACGAGGAGCTGCGCGCCGAAGATGAAATGGTAGGCGGAGAAAAGAGGCTACTGGGGCATGGAGTAGCAGTGACGTGTAGCCTTATATCCGACTACTCCACGCCCCAGTAGCGGCTTAAAAAAATTTACATACCCGCTTATTAAAGTTTACTAAAAGATAGCCGGTACGTGAGGATTAGCCCAAAAAAGGGCTATCCTCACATCCCATTCATCCACCTACCACCCGATCTACCTTTATAGGTAGAATCGTGGTGGTAGGTTCCCTTTAAAAAGTAATATAATACACAGACGCCTTGTACGGTAGGGACCATGACATAGTCCCTACACGTGTCCTGAAATTCTGCAGCATAACCTCAGCCCCATATCACACAGTTACTTCAGATTATGGGGCACAATTTTCAGTGTTTTGCCAAAACTCCATTTAGGTTTTTTTTCGGAGCAGTAAAGAAGCCGTTTTGGAGATTTATGGCGCCGCCTGTGACATCCGCGCAGATATATGCAATTTTAAGTCAGTTTCAGTTTGGATATCGAATGGATTTCAGGAAAAGATTGTTCAGGGGGCGGCAAACAGCAGCTTAAAAAATATGTTCATGTAATGACGGAAGAGAAGGAGCCGGAGAATCAATAATTCTGCTTAATGCGAGATTAAAGTCTATAGAAAAAAAGTTGGGAAAGTGAATGTGACCACAAAGTATCTCCTGATGGAAAGTGATAATGATTGTTATATGAAGAATCCTGGAAGAGCCGGATCTAGGAAGACGTCAAGTCATCTACAAGAGGCTCCAGAATATCCTACAGAAAGGTCCAGATAATGTTGGGGGGAGGGAGGGGGGGTGGGATTCTACAATCAGCCAAATTATTAAGAAGAGGATATCTTGGCTGACTTCCTAGGTGTCAACTATAAATTAAATTGCTCAGCTCCTCCTGCTCTATAATATGCTGCCTGCAGAAAGGATACTATGTACAATCTGCTCAGCTCCTCCTGCTCTACAACATGCTGCCTGCAGATAGGACACTATGTACAATCTGCTCAGCTCCTCCTGCTCTATAACATGCTGCCTGCAGATAGGACACTATGTACAATCTGCTCAGCTCTTCCTGCTCTATAACATGCCACTTGCAGATAGGACACTATGTACAATCTGCTCAGCTCTTCCTGCTCTATAACATGCTACTTGCAAATAGGACACTATGTACAATCTGCTCAGCTCCTCCTGCTCTATAACATGCTGCCTGCAGATAGGACACTATGTACAATCTGCTCAGCTCTTCCTGCTCTATAACATGCTACTTGCAGATTGGACACTATGTACAATCTGCTCAGCTCCTCCTGCTCTATAACATGCTACTTGCAAATAGGACACTATGTACAATCTACACAGCTCCTCCTGCTCTATAACATGCTGCCTGCAGAAAGGACACTATGTACAATCTGCTCAGCTCTTCCTGCTCTATAACATGCTACTTGCAGATAGGACTCTATGTACAATCTGCTCAGCTCTTCCTGCTCTATAACATGCTACTTGCAGATAGGACACTATGTACAATCTACTAAGCTCCTCCTGCTCTATAACATGCTGCCTGCACATAGGACACTATGTACAATCTGCTCAGCTCCTCCTGCTCTATAACATGCTGCCTGCAGATAGGACACATGTAAAACGGCCTCAGCTCCTCCTGCTCTATAACAGCTGCCTGCAGATTGGCCACACTATGTACAATTGCTCAGCTCTCCTGCTCTATAACATGCTGCTGCAGATAGGAAACTATGTAAATCTGCCCTCAGCTCCTCCTGCTCTATAAATGCTGCCTGCAGATGGACACTATGTACAATCTGCTCAGCTCTCCTGTCTAAACATGCCTGCCTGCAGATAGGACACTATGTACAATAGTCAGCTCTCTGCTCTATAACTGCTGCCTGCAGATTGGACACTATGTACAATTGCCTCAGCTCCTGCCTGCTCATAACATGGCTGCCTGAGAGATAGGACACTATGTAAAATATGCTCAGCTCCTTGCTCTATAACATGCAGATCATTTATCTTGTTCTGATGAATTTGTCTTTGGTTCTACAGGGAAATGACACATTAAGATCCCAGCAGCAAAAAGTTATAAAAAAATATATATTTAACAAAACAAAACTAGTGATAAGAGGCGGAGCATGACTCATAACTCATGTCCTCCCCCTGCAGGTACGAGGCATTATAGCAGCTTTTTTTTCCCGGTATTCTCTTAAACCTCAGCTGATGAGATCTGAATTCTTGATTTGTTTTTTCAATTTGCCGAAATCTTTTTTTATCCTAAATATAATTAAACCTGTTAAATGATCAGCGCGGATAATGTATTCATTATTCAACAAGCCGAACACGATTTTTTTTCTCTCCCGACCTCCATCACAATCAGACGCCGCCGTTTAATTTTGGTGTCAGTCAAAGTGATAGCGGCATTATAATTCTGACAGGTGACACCGAGCGTGAGTGGGCAGCGGACGCGGGAGGACGCTGACAGCGGACACGAATTCTTTCATTCCCATTAATTGTTTTGATTTCTTTGCTCTTCGCTCTTCACGTAAAAGGAGGATATTTTTGTTGTAATTGACAGATGTCTGGAGAAAGCGATGTCTGAATTAATTCGAGGGAGAGAAGGTCCTTGTTTTGTTAATGATGTGTTAAATTTGACTCGGAGAAGAAGACCAGTAGAGGAGGATGGGGTTTGCCCAAAAATAAAGTGATAAGATAAAGTTTTTGGTGTGTTGATGTGGGGAGGGGAAGTAAGTCTCAGCTTATTACGATGTAAGTTTTTTAGAATTGGGACAGGACAATCCCCTTTTAGAATGTGGGTGTCTTGGATGATTCTACGTTTCTTTGTGACTCTTAAGGGCGTCCTAACACATACATACACTTTTAGGGGTATGACTTGTAGGAAGTGTAGACTATGGGGCAGATTTACTTACACCGTCCATTTGCGATCCAGCGCGTTCTTGCGGAGGATTCAGGTCCGGCCGCGATTCACTAAGGTATTCCTCCGACGTCCACCAGGTGGCGCTGTGTGCTGAAGTCCGCCGAAATGCACTGAGTTCACCGGCTATTTGTTGAAGGTAAGCGCGAATCCCGCACAATTTTTTTTTTTAAATGCGGGGTTTTTCGCTGGCCATCTCTACTCATGTATCTCCTCCTTCCCTCTTCCGTCTATTCTCCTTATTCACCATCGTCCGTTTTTTCTTTTTAACGTCTTTTGTCCTTTTCGGCACGCCCCCCGTTTTCGTTGCGTGCATGTCAGCGCCGATGCGCCACAATCCGATGCGTGCGCCAAAATCCCGGGGCAATCAGGGGAAATGGCGCAAAATCGGAAATATTCGGGTAACACGTCGGGAAACCGCGAAGGGCCCTTAGTAAATGACCCTATGTCTTCTCTTAAAAGGGTTGGTTCACATTTCAATAAATCTCTTCCATGTCTCTGCATGATATGTCTCCTTGAGAGCTCCATCCCTTCCCTTTTCACATGCTGCCACTCTGCATATATACAGCTTCTCTCTCACTGCTTTAGGCCGTCCTCATGGTGTCACCCACATGTCTCTCTTTTACAGTCGTCCTCACTGACAGAGACCGAAAGAGGGGACAGGGGAGCAAGATGAGTCATAATCACTTCTGCAGCTCCTTCTATTCAGCAGAGCTCAGAGATGTAAAGAAAGAAACACAACGGCGAGATTACTTACCGGTCCCTTCGCGATCCAGCTGCGCGTTCTTGCTGGTGGATTCGGGTCCGGCCGGGATTCACTAAGGTAGTTCCTCGACGTCCACAGGTGGCGCTGCTGCGCTGAAGTCCCCGAGGCCCGTGGACTGCACTGAAGTTCACCGGCCTATACCTGGTGAAGGTAAGCGGAGTCCGCGACACTTTTTTTTTGGCGGGTTTTTTCGAATCTGTCGGGTTTCATTCGGCCACCGCCCCCCAATTCCATCGCGTGCATGCCAGCGCCCCACGCGCACAATCCAATCGCACGCGTGCGCCAAAATCCCAGGGCAATTCAGGGAAAATCGGCGCAAATCGGAAATACAGGTAACACGTCGGGAAAACGCGAATCGGCCCCTTAGTAAATGACCCCCAGAGAGTCTACAAACAGTACAAAAGTAAGTAGGAGGACTACTGAATGACTGATGGAACATTCAGGTCCAGGGATTATCCACAAGGCAGAGTAAGGCACATAGGTGTCTTATGTAAAAAAGTGGCAAATCCTTAGGAGCCCTAGCATATTTTGCAACAGATGGACTGTCTATCTTTGGTATTCAAAACATGGCTGCCATCTGAAAGCCACCATATGAATCAAGAGTTGATAACGATTGTGTCCAGCGTTTCCAGCACCAGTGATAACACATCACATAGCTGTGATCTCAGGGCACATTCCGGTCGTTGTTAGAACTTTCTGTGTTGAGAACTTTTGAACCACTCAGATATTAAGATCTGATTACGACAATTAATTTTTTTACGGTCTTTGATCTGCTACATGACCACTGGCAAAACTTGCCTTCATCCAATATGGCGCTAACAAGATGACGGCTGTTAAGACATAACCTAATAGAGATGCCTTTTACCCGTTACTTGCTCGGGGATCGGATATTAATTTTCCCTTTGCTTTATGAAATAAAGGGGGGTCCTTGGACTTATAACAACCCTATACGCGATGTTGGCTCGGACTCCGTATTGACACTGTTAATAAGTGCATGGAAGTAGAGTAGAGTAGAAAGGTAAGTGCACAGTGGCTCGGTGTTAGCACTACAGCTGTAGCACGTGGCTTACTGGTTAGCACTACAGCTGCGCGCTGGGGACCTGGGTTCAAAGTCCAAGGTCAATATCTGCAAGAGTTTGTATGTTCTCTCCGTGTTTGCGTGCTTTCCTTGGGTTCTCCGGTTTCCTCCCGCATCCCAAAACATAATAGTAGGTGATTAGATTGTGAGCCCCATTGCGGATAGGGACTCATTTAGGAAACTTGTGCAGCGCGCTGCGTATCTGTGTGCTCTATATAATAAAGGGAATATATTATTATATTATTATATTACTGATGTATCGAAGTAAAAAACTATGGATGGGGGATGGGGTGTCAATAATGCATGATCACCCTTCTTGAACCGTCATACTGGACAGGGAGGTGCCCCATCTGAGGGACATCCATCTGCTCACCTCCATGTCTCAAGTTGATGTACTTACTTGAGTCTATAAATTTCTCCCTGATCCATGTTTGAACATACAGTTATTCCGATTTTTTCAGCTGTGATCGGTCAGCGCATTAGGTCATCACATGTCCCATCTGGATGTCAGACATAGCAGAAGGTGGACAGTCGAGGGGGGATGTCACTCATAATCGCGGGTAAGAGGGCAGCTGTCAGCCCCAGGTGACACATCAGGTCATGCAGGTTCACTAATCAATGAGCTTTAATTTGAAATGTGATTGACTTGATGGGTTTGGCCTTTCATGGGACAGGTCTTCACGTCTAGGACGAGGGGTGGAGACGCAATGTTCTGGAGGCCAGGAGAGAATATCGATAAGAGATGTCATTATCCAATCCAACCTTCTCACCGCGGACTTGTCAGGCGCACTTGATTTGACTTCTATTATTCATATTTTGGTTTCCCCGAAAGGAATTACATTCCGTCCTGATCCATCACATGACCAGGTATGAGATCCATGGGCTATACAAATGAAAGCTGCCTGAGAGGGGAGAGGAGGAGAGGTCCCCAACAACCTCCATAATACCAATGTAAATACTAATTGTTTAGTGTCAGGGTGTAGAACTGTTATATCGGCACAAGACACAGCGGTGGAGAGCACAGTACTACTACTCTACAGTAACAGTACAGTACTACTACTCCCCTCTATCCTAATCACGCTCAGTACTACTACTACTATCCTGTATACATGTAACAGCACAGTACTACCACTCTATCTTGTATATATGTAAAATCATCATACTACTACTCTATCCTGTATATATGGGCACAGACAGTACTACTACTCCTATTCTGTATGTTGGGCACAGCACAGTACTAACTCCTACTGCATATATGGACACAGCACAGTACTACTACTCCTATCCTGTATATATGGGCACAGCACAGTATACTACTCACCTATCTTCTATATGGGCACAGGACAGGTACTACTTAATCTATCTGTCTTATGGCAAGAAGTACTTACTCTATCCTGATATATGGGACAGCACAGTACTAATACTCCTATCCTGTATATATGGGACAGCACAGTATATCGATCTGTACTATGCAAAGTAGCTAGACCTACTGTACATACTACACTCATCTTTCTGTCAGATCCTTTTCCACCAGAAACAATGGTGCTGTTGAGGAGCATAGGAAACGAAATTGTAACTCTTCGTAACTAAATCGCCCGCCCCTCCTATTAACTTTAACACATCGGACTCACCTGGTGTGTTCGTGAATGATGTCCGTCACCCCCCGGTGAAAGTTGTCTCTGCAACTCCCGCCCGTCTCCAGCGGTAACATCGGGTTACTTGAGATGCTGTGTGATCATTGCTCGGCGTCTGGAGTCTGCCAGAGCGCTGACGACCGAACAGAGGAGGCTGAAGCTTGGCGCGCTCTATCAACTCCGTCCTCAGCTGCCCGCAGTCTTTATTTTTTGAGTCCCGGTAGAGTCTTTAAACGAAGGGGGCTGACCATCAAGTTGTGCGGAGCTGCTGATGGATATAATTAAAAATCCGGCATCTTGTCATGTACAGCGTCACTCCCGGGATAGAAAACAATTACGTAACATGTACTTTCCTCTGCGCGGAAGGTTTTGTTGCTTCATCAGACGTCTTTGTCTCCGTGTTGATTAAAGCTAATCCGCCTTCGGAATAAATAGCACGAAGGAGGGTTGAAGCCGAGCCAAGTAATATTCATTGGCTACTGTAATATTATAAATACTTGTTGTGTACGCTTTATTGTACTTGAATTCATTGAGTTCCCTCCATTTCCCCGGCAGCTTATTATCTCCTAACTGTTCTCAGACGCTCATCGCCGATCTTCTGCCCTTTTGGCCTTATTAGTCCTTACGGACACTAAGCACTTTGCTTCGTGGTGTTTCATCTAATTAGAGCTGTTTATTGCTGGAAGTTTTCAATTGCAAGAATTAGGTATTTATTACCAGTACTTGTATGGAAGAGATGGTGGAACACATGTAGCAGAGCTGAGTGTCAGATATTGTTAAAATCCGGTTATTGATATGGTTGTGCACTATTCTGTATAGTGTCCTATCTGCAGCGCAGGTTATAGAGCGGAAGGGCTGAGCAGATGTAAATAGTGCCCTATCTGCAGGCAGCCGTTATAGAGCGAAGTGATTGAGTAGATTGTACATAGTGTCCTACTTGGCAGCATGTTATAGAGCAGGAGGAGTGAGCAGATTGTACATAGTGTCCAATCTGCAGGCAGCAGTTATTAGAGCAGGAGATGAGTAGTATTGTACATAGTGTCCATCTGCAGGCAGCATGTTATAGAGCAGAGAGCTGAGCAGATTGTACATAGGTCCTATCTCCAGGCAGCATGTTATAGAGCAGGAGAGAGCTGAGCAGATTTGTAAAACATAGCGTCCTATCTCCAGGCAGCATGTTATGAGAGCAGGATAAGCTGAGCAGATTGTACATAGTGTCCATATATGACAGGCAGCATGTTAGTAGAGCAGGAGGAGCTGAGCAGAATTGTACATAGCGTCCTAGTCTCCAGGTAGCATGTTATAGAGCAGAGGTAGTAGGCTGAGCAGATTGTCATAGTGTCCTATCCCAGGCAGCAGTATAGAGCAGTAGAGCTGAGCAGATGTACATGCGTCCTATCTCCAGGCCGATGTATAGAGCAGGAGAGACTGAGCAGATTGTACATAGCGTCCTATCTCCAGGCAGCATGTTATAGAGAGGTAGAGCTGAGCAGATTGTACATAGGTCCTATCTCCAGGCAGCATGTTATAGAGCAGGAGTAGAGAGCTGAGCAGATTGTACTAGTGTCCTATATCCAGGCAGCAATGTTATAGAGCAGAGTAGCTGAGTAGATGTACATAGTGTCCAATCGCCAGGCAGCATGTTATAGAGCAGGAGGAGCGAGCAGATTGTACAAGCGTCCTATCTCAGGCAGCATGTTATAGAGCAGTAGAGCTGAGCAATTGTACATAGCTGTCCTGTCTCAGGCAGCATGTTATAGGAGGTAGAGTGAGCAGATTGTAAGTGTCTATTCAGGCAGCAGATAGCAGGAGAGTGAGCAGATTGTTATAGCCTATCTGCAGGCAGCATGTTATAGAGTGAGGAGCTGAGTAGATTGTACAAGTGTCCATCTGCAGGCAGCAGCTTATATGAGCAGGAGGAGTGCGCAGATGTACATAGCGTCCTATCTCAGCGGCAGGCGTTAGGTATAGAGCCGGAGAGAGCTGAGCAGATTGTACATAGCGTCTATCTCCAGGCGCAGTTATGAGCAGCAGGTAGAGCTGAGAGATTGTACATAGTGTCCTCTCCCAGGCAGCATGTTATAGAGAGATGCTGAGCAAGATGTACTAGTGTCCTATCTGCAGGCAGCATGTTATAGGAGCAGGTAGCTGAGAGATGGACATAGTGTCCCATTTGCAGGCAGTACATGTATAGACCTAGAGGAACTAGCAGATGTGTACCAAGCGTGTCCTACTCTCAGGGCGCGTTTAGACAGTCAGGAGCTGATGCAGCGATTGTACATAGTGTACCTATCTCAGCAGCCATGTTATAGATCAGATGGGATGAGCAGATGTACATAGCTGTATATATCCAGCGCATGTTATAGAGCAGGTAGAGCTGAAGCCGATTGAATAGTGTTCTAACTCAAGGAGCATGTTTAAGAGCAGGAAGAGCTGAGCAGATAATGAGATAGGTCGATCTCAGGCAGCCATGCTATAGCGCAGGAGAGTGAGAGATTGTAATAGTGTCCAATCGCAGGCAGCATGTTATAATAGAGCAGAGGAGGAGCTGAGCAGGATTGTACATAGCGTCCTATCTCAGGCAGCATGTATTGAGCATGGAGTAGAGCTGAGCAAGTGATACATATGTGTCCTGTCTTTGGCAGGCAGCACTGATTTATAGAGCAGCGGGGAGTGAGCAGATTGTACATAGTGTCCTATCTGAAGGCAGCAGGTTATAGAGCAGGAGCACGTGGCTGAGCAGATTGTAATACGGCCCTATCTGCAGGCCGCATGTTCTAGAGGAAAGGAGCTAGAGTAGCTTGTAATAGTTGTCCAATCTGCAGGCAGCAGGTTATAGAGGCAGGAGGAGTGAGCAGATTGATACTAGTGTCATATCTGCAGGCGAAGTTTTCATGAGCAGGAGCGCGATGAGCAGATTGTACATAGCGTCCTATCTCCAGGCAGCATGTTATAGAGCAGGAGTTAGAGCTGAGCAGATTGTACAAGTGTCCTATCTCCAGCAGCATGTTATAGAGCAGGAAGAGCTGAGAGATGTACATGTGTCCTATCTGCAGGCAGGCATTGTTACCGCGCAGGAGTAGCTGAGTTAGATGGTACATAGTGTCCAATCTGCAGCAGCATGTTATAGAGCAGGAGGAGAGAGGGGAGCTGAGCAGATTGACATAGCGTCCTATCTCCAGCAGCATGTTATAGAGGCAGGTAGAGCTGAGCAGATGTACATAGTGTCCTATCTCAAGGCAAATGTATCGAGCACGGTAGAGCGGAGCAGATTGTAAATAGCGTCATGATCTCAGGCAGCAGTTATTAGAGCAGGTAGAGACGAGCAGATTGACATAGTGTCCTTATCTACAGGCAGCATGGTATAGCTCAGGAAGAGCTGAGAGATTGTTACATAGTGTACCTATCTCCAGGCGCATGTTTAGCGCAGGAGTAGCTGAGGGTTAGATTTGTACATAGTGTCCAATCTGCAGGCAGATGTATAGAGAGGAGGAGATGAGCAGATTGTACATACGCGTCCTATCTCCAGGACAGCATGCATAGATAGAGCGGTATAGAGTGAGCAGATTGTACAAGTTGTCCGTCTGCAGGCAGCATGTTATAGGCAGTAGGCGCTGAGAGATGTACATAGGTCCTATCTGCAGGCAGCAGGTAAGAGCCGGAAGGGCTGAGCGATTAGCAGCGATTGGTAGCGTCATAAGACAGGTCGCATCACCATCTGCAGGACAGCATGGTATAGAGCAGAAGCGGAGATAGGAGCTGAGTAGATTGACATGTGTCAATTGCAGGCAGCAGGTTATAGTCGCAGGAGGGAGGATGTGAGCAGCACTGTACAATAGTGTCCTATCTGCATGGCAGCAGGTTATAGAGCAGGACGGAGGAAAAGCGAGCAGCTTGTACATAGTGTCCTCTCGGCCAGAAGCGTGACAAGGCCATGAGTGACTATAACCGGCCGGGACGTAAAGGAAGGTGACTAAACGGGATTGGGTGGCAGATGTCAAGCGGGATGACCAAGAGGGGAGTCCTATCTGGCAGGCAGCATGTTATAGCAGGAGATAGATGAGTAGATATGTACATAGTGTCCACTTGCAGGCAGCTATGTTTATAGAGCAGGAGGAGCTGAGCAGATTTTCATACGTTGCCTATCTGCAGCCGGCAGGTTATAGAGCAGGAAGGGCTGAAGAAATTGTATTATCTACTTGCCTATCAGCAGGCAGCAGTTATCAGAGACGAAGGAGCCTGAGTCGATTGTACATAGTGGCCAAGCTGCAGGACAGCAGGTTCTTAGAGCTCAGGAGGAGTGGAGCAGATGTACATAGTGGTCTATCTGCAGGCAGGCAGGTTATAAAGCAGGAGGAGCTGAGCAGATGTACAAGCGTCCCTATCTCCAGGCAGGCATGTTATAGAAGACGTTAGAGCTGAGCAGATTGTACATGAGTGTCATATCTCCCAGGAAGCAGTTATAGAGAGGACGAGCTGAGCAGATTGTACATAGTGCTCCTATCTGCAGGCAGCATGTTATAGAGCAGGAGTACGAGAGTAGATTGTACATAGAGGCAATCTGCATGCAGCAGTTATCGAGACAGGAGAGCTGAAGCGATTGTACATAGCGTCCTATCTCCAGGCAGCCTGTTATAACGCCGGTAGAGCTGAGCAATTGTACATAGTGTCCTATTCACAGGCAGCACGTTATAGCGCAGGAGGAGCTGAGCCGGCTTGTACCCATAGGGTCTATCTCCAGCGCATGTTATTAGGCAGGTGAGATGAGCAGATTGTACATAGTGTCTATCTCCAGCAAGCAGGTCAGTAGAGCAGGAGAGCTGAGCAGCCTGATGGTTACATGGTCCTATCTCAGGCAGAGTTAGTCGAGAAGGGAGTAGCCTGAGTCGATGTACATAGTGTCCAATCTGCAGGGCAGATGTTATAGAGCAGGGAGGAGCTTGAGCAGATTGTACATAGCGTCCTATCTCAGGTGCATGTTATAGAGCAGGTGAGCGGAGCAGATGACATAGTGGTCCTATCTGCAGGCAGCAGGTACGTAGCGCAGCTGGCTGAGCAGATTGTATATACTGCCCTAATCTGCAGGCACGCTGGTATAGAGCAGAAGGAGTGAGTAGATTGTAATAGTGTCAATTGCAGCAGCAGGTTATAGAGAGGAGGCGTTAGAGCCGATTGTACATAGGTCCCATCGAGGCAGCAGGCTTATAGAGCAGGAGAGCTGAGCAGATGTACATAGTGTCCTAATTCCAGGCAGCAGCTGTTGACAGGCCCTTCGGTAGCACGCAGGGAATCGACAGCAGGAAAGCAATCGAGCCTGATTGCCACATTAGCCTGTTGTGAGTAGCCTACTGCATGCGGACAGCGTTAGGTAAGTAATGATTAGCGCAGGAAGTAGCTGAGGAGTAGTAATGATCTTTAGTCCGACCCCTCGTGCGGCCTGCTAGTGTCCATCACTCGGCAGGTCGCAGCGCAAAGTGTTATAGACTTGCCCCTAGAGGGACAAGGTGGGGATCCCCGATCAGTACGAGGCAGAGTGACATAGAGGGGTCGACTATGCTGCAGGCAGCAGGTTATTAGAGCAGGAAGGGCTGAGCAGATTGTCTTATACTGCCCTAGCTATGCAGGCAGAATGTAAAGGAGCCGACGAGTGAGTAGATTGTAACATAGATGTCCAATCTGCTATAGGCAGCAGGTTGATAGAGCACCAGGAGGAGGGCTGAGTACAGATGTACATAGCGTCCTATCTGCAGATGCCAGCAGGTATATAGCAGGAGGAGTGAGCCGATTGTAGCATAGCGTCCTATCTCAGGCGCTGTTCTTAGAGCACGGTAGCGCCTGAGCAGATTGTACATCGTGTCTCTTCTCAGGCCGGCTTGTTCTAGCAGGACAGCGTGCGCAGACTGGTAACTAGTGTTATCTCGGCAGCATGTTCTAGGGAGCCGGCGCGTGAGTCGCTTGTACTGGTCCCCTTGCGGGCGCCGTTATCGCGCCGGAGGAGACTGAGCCGAGTGTACATAGCCGTCTCTCTCCAGGCGCATGATAGAGAGGGTAGAGCTGAGAGATCTGTAATATCGTGTCCTTAATCTCCAGGCAGAGTTCTGAGCAGGAAGGCGCTGAGAGATTGTGGACCGCCCTTTCCGTCTCGGCCTTACATTGGTTTTCTTCACTTGTGTGACTGGAGCACCTGTGGGCACCGCGACGGCGCGCGTTCTCAACCCGGTCGCCTGTTTATAGGAGCGATCACGTCGTCCCGAGTTTCGCCTTCCCAGTTGCTACGCGACTTTTTGTCACCCTTGTCCCCACAGTCAGCTTGTGTCTCCTGTGTTGCTATCCACACCATACCTCTTTTCCCCACGACGTCGGGCGGCTTTGTTATAGCTCCCTGTTCCAGCCCCCAGAGGCCGCAGGAGCAGATTTGTACATCTGAGTACACATCTCGCAACGGCCGAACAAAGACGCCTGC
Source organism: Engystomops pustulosus (assembly GCA_019512145.1). Lineage (NCBI taxonomy): Eukaryota > Metazoa > Chordata > Amphibia > Anura > Leptodactylidae > Engystomops > Engystomops pustulosus. Next base: position 210,108,136 of record CM033645.1, on the reverse strand, counting down.
CACGCGCTGTATGGCATGGGCTCGTAGATTTGTTCCCCCCGAGTGTACATTATGGTCCAATATGGAAGGGCCCGCAAGTTATAGCGGAGGAGGAGCATAGCAGTGTGTAATAGGCGTCTCCAGCCCTTCAAAATTTCGTCCAGAACACCCGTGTGTGTCCCACCTGTCCCACCCACCCCTATGTGCCGGTATCGGCCGTAGCTATTTGTCCCTAGTGTCTCTGTTCGCTTGAGGCCCTGTGATAGCCTGCTTGTGTTGCGACGGCTCTGCTGATATCGTCACCTTCCTTGTCCTATGTGTTTCATACCTCCACAGTCCCGAGGCATTTCTATTAGCGCTCTCCTCGTATAGATCCAGTTAGTAGCTGCATGTCATGATTTCTTAGTACCCCACTATGTGTGGTGCATAATGCGGCACTTGGATAGCTCAATGTGTGTGTGTGCCCCACTGCACAGGCTTTTATTGGTGACTGAGCATGATGCTGATACATTGTGTGTGCCTATCGGTGCGGAGGCTAGCATGTTTTCCATGGTGGAAAATGTCTATAGCAGTCGTGTGATCGAGTGTTACAATGGCCAGCGAGTTGTATATATGGTGCACCTATCGGCCACGGCAGCAGTCTCATACGAAGGCACGCGTCTGTGTTTCGTCTGAATCTTTGCAGATTTGTTTGTACATAGTGTCCTATATTCACGGCAGCTGATGTTAGATGAGCAAGGATGGATGAGCAGATTGTGCATAGGTCCTATTGCAGGCGGCAGTTGTATAGGAGCAGGAGGCGTTGTTGTCACGCCGCACTGGGAGCAGTAGATGTTTAGATACAACTGCGGGGTATTTATAGGGCCAATTCGCGTTTTCCCAGACCGGTTACACCGAAATTACATTTGTACCGATTTTGCATCACCCAGAGTTGTCACTGAATTGCGCCCGGGAGTTTGGCAAGCGACGCCAATAGCGACCGTGTGTTGACGCATCGGCACAAGGCATGCAGTCGGCAGAAGCGGAGAAAGCACGTCGGGGGGACGTGGTCACGATACGATAAACTCGACGGAATTAAAAAAATACCGGGCCCAAATGGATAAAAAAAAAAGAAGTGTCGTGTGGAGACCGCGTCCGTAGCTCACACTGGAACTAGGCGGGGAACTTCAGGAGCCAGAGCCAACGCTGGCTCGATCGTCGTGGTGGAATCACGGTAGTGAATCCACCGGCCCGGACCCGTCCACCGCCGAGAACGGCCACTGGAGCGTGAGAATGGAATCGTCCGGGTTAAGTAAATCTTGCCCATTATGTGTAAATGTGTGGCAGGTATAGGGATCGATAATTTGTGATATTTTTTTCATAGATTTTTTTTCCATTATTCCTTTCTTTTATAAACACTTTGTTAGAACTTTTTGTCCATCATGCGCGTTTATGAGAAGATGTCATGACCCACTAGTAAATCGCACGGGCGGGGTTCGTGTGGCGCCTCTATAACTATTCATCGAACCATTCACAACATGAGGGAAAGAAGGATCGTCCTCTCAGGTACAGACGGATGTGCAAGCGGCCCATCAGCTCACCCACAGGAAAGATGTAAAATGTAATAAAGAAAGTTTTCCTCCTGGCTACACGCAATGATCGGAGAACAATTCCAAATTGCTGTGTCAGAGGCAGACGGGAAGCCCGCGCCTTCTATTAAGTGCTTGTGCAGTTGCAGACAGGGCAGAGAACTGTTACGTATTCGTTGCCGTCTCTTGTTGATGCAGCGGCTCGGGGAACCTTAGAAATTTCTTTAACATCCTGGCAATTTTAAAAAAAAAAAAAGAATTCAAAACTATTAAAAAATAAATTTCGAGGTCATTTCTCTAAACGTGTTAAAATACAGTTCATCGCTTAGGAGAGTTAATCAACCCTTTTGTACAATGGTAGCATCTTCTACATTAATGGGGGCATATATAACCCGGGTCATTAACGAGATCTACAGACGGTTGGTTCTGCGTGTGGATTGTGGTCGGCCAGGATTCACTTAAGGCAGTTCCTCCGAGTCCCACCAGGTGGCGCTTGCTGCGCCGAAGTCCCCGTAAAGCACTGATCTTCACCAAGCGGACCGAGTGAGGTAAAAAACGATTCCTGCAACCCCTATTTTTTAAAAATGCGTTGCGTGTTGGTGCGGGGGTTTTTTTCCGAATCCGTCGGGGTTGGGTTGTTCGGCAGCGCAACAATCCGACCGCGTGCGGCAAAATCCCAGGGCAATTCAGGAAAACGGCGAAAAAATCGGAAATATTCGGTGTGGGTACAGTCGGAGAAAACGCGAATAAGGGACCTTTGTAACTGACCCCAATATGTCAGGCGGGACATAGAGAATAATGGATTGAAAATTTGGGGGGGAACAAACAGACAAAGCTCAGCTCCAAGGACAGCTGATGTGCTTAGCTGATACCTGAGAGGTCCCCAGTCATGTGAACAATATAGCCCAGCATATAGCGTGTAGTTATGAATAGCGTTGCAACTGGGATTGAAGGAGTGCAGGAGCAGTTGTTGGACTGGCCCCACATAGGATCTTAGGATCCTCCCACGTAGCATCATAGGATCCTCCACCGTAGAATCTTAAGATACTACCCTAGTAGCATCATATGATCTCCCACTGTAGCAATCATAGGATCCTCCCCCCATAGCATCATAGGATCCTCCCACCGTAGCATCATAGGATCTCCCACCGTAGCATCAATAGGTCCTCAAAACCATAGCATCAAAGGATCCTCCCACGTAACATATAGGGATACTCCCACCGTAGCATCATAGGGATCCCCACGTAGAATAATCAGGATCCTACCACAATAGCATCATATGATCCTCCCACTGTAAAATCATAGGATCCTCCCACCGTAGCATCATGGCTCACTCCCCTGTAGCATTCATAGGATCCTCCCACATAGCATGCATAGGCTCCTCCCACTGTAACATCATGAGGATCCTCAATCGTAAGTATAAAGGATCCTTCCAACGTAGCATAAACATAGATCCTCCCGTACTAAAATAATTTAGTACTCAGTTTAGTGTTGGATACATTTTGCATCTGCCCTAAGGGTTTTGAAAATTTGTACTTCCAGATCTGACAAGCAAATGCGGTAATATGAGAAAAAGACATGAACTGCTGTTTTCTTTGCTGCTCTACTGACTGTTTCTCTTCCTACAATGTGGCTGAGCCCAATCACTGGCCATATATTCATGTTTGAACAATCATCCTCTCTTGACCCACCTACTTCTCCTCAGCCCCGAGCCATCAAAGGGGTCTACTAAGACTGAAAATGATGCCTGTCTTAGTGGAGATCATTGGATGGGAGAGTTGATACTTCTAGGATTCCACAAGCGGGTTCCCCAATAGCAGCAGAAAATCAGGCTGGTTCCATACACTCTATAGTGTTAGGCTATAAACTCCCATTAGACATCTCAATTTAGATATTGTCATATGGATCCACTGATGGGTCTCTCCAATCATTCGAGATCCTCCAGCCATTTATGGTCTGTCCTTCGGATGATCATAGCTGGAGTCTTTTGGAGGTTCCACAACACCAGGTCCAATTTAGAAGTGATGTAACCAGGATTAAACCCCCTTACTTCCATACAGGCCTGTCCTATAGGAGATCATTTACTTTGCTGATCACAGAGGGAGAACACCAACACCAGTCCGCAAATTTATGGAACAGGAATAAGGCATAACATATACTGTACAGTGCTGCGGGCAGTGGACTAAAAGAATAGACGTTCTCTACTTAGCTATTTGCATCCCTCCAGTCCATGCCGGTAGAGACATCTGCTGGGTTCCTCACTAGCCATTAAAAGGAGGCTTTTCTAAGAATGACAATCAATGGTCTGTCCTTAAGATGTGCTAAAAATGGAGATCTTGGGCAGGTCTGACATACGATGCTAGTAGGATCAGGCATGTCCATCTTTCGCACACTGCTGCAGCTTATCGACTCTACATTGACATCTCTATTAGGTTATTGCATTCCCCAGCCTATTAAAAGTGTTACTTAAGGACTTCACTGCTGGTCCATACACCTCGTTCATTGATCCTCCGGCCATTATATGGCGTTTCTGAGACTGATAATCAATGGTCCGTCCTTAAGAGTGGTCATTAGAGGAGGATCATGCACGGTTCACACAAGTTCCCACACATAGTGGAGATGAGGAATCTCGGCAAGCTCCATATAATTCTACAGTGCTGGAGGATAGGACTACAGATAGAACATCTACAATTTAGGTATATGCATCTCCATTGAACATCAGCCATGAAACAGTTACACATAATATTCCTGTATCATTTAGACAGTTATGGTCTGTCCTTGAGGATGTATCATTAGCTGGAGATCTTTGGATGGTTCCACAACCAGGTCCCATAGAGTTGATACTACAAGTCAAATTGAGTGATTCTCATTTATGGCAGATAGAGGGTGAGGATCACCACAACCGGTGCACCGCAAAATTGTGAATGGAATAGGAATAGAGGCAATTTTACATATACTCTACAGCGCTGCCGAGATAAATATAGGTATGGCCCCCATTCCATATTAGGAACATATACGGATCTAGTCTTTGTTCTACCTACTATTCCTCCAGCCAATAAAGAGCTTCTGTAAGACCTGTGCTTAGGTTGGGTCATCATCTCGAGATCTTTGGAGGTTCCACATTAGGTATTGCCACTCACTCCTCCATCATCTAGGCATTAAAGTGGTTCATTAAGGATCTAGTCCTGTGTTCTCCTACTAATTCCTCCAGCCAATAAAGAGCTTTTGTAAGACATTTGCTTAGGTTGGGTCATCATCTCGAGATCTTTGGAGGTTCCACATTACGTATTGCCACTCATTCCTCCATCATCTAGGCATGAAAGTGGTTCCTTAAGGATCTAGTCATGTGTTCTCCTACTAATTCCTCCAGCCAATAAAGAGCTTCTGTAAGACCTGTGCTTAGGTTGGGTCATCTCAAGATCTTTGGAGGTTCCAAACCAAGATCCCATAGAGTGATTGGAACGTGACTGTTGTAGTGCTGTTCTAAACATGGCAGATAAGCTCAATTTAGCAATTGCCTCTCACTTCTGGATCCTCCAGGTTTTTAAGGTACTCCATTCTTAGTCACTCCCTCCAGGGGTTCTGGAAGTTCCATACGCTCTACAAGTCTTTGTTATAGACTTAGATTAGACATCTCCTTGGTGCACAGAAGGTCTTGCTGATGAGTGATCCATCAATAATGGCGACACATTAAAGACATGGGGGCACATTTACGAAGGGTCCGTGGACTGCATTTTCACATTTTTCCATTTTGCGCCATATTTAACTGGGGTTCTTGGTGAACACGATCGGATTTTGGTGCGATTGCGCCGAATTGCATGGGACACAAATCGGGGGCGCAGCCGTCGGGCAACCGGACTGAGCGCGGGATTTAACATTCAAAATTGTGTTGCAAGCCATGCACTTACATGCACCAGGAAAAAGAAGGTGAACTCCGGCGGACCTGAGCGGGGAGCGACCCATGCAGGATATCGGTGAATCGCGGCACAGTGCAGGATCATCGGGAAACGCACCTCAGGGATCGCAACTCGGACAGGTAAGTTAATGTGCCCCATGGTCTAAAATTAATCAGCAGGGAATTTTAGGTCTTAAAAGTTAATTTTAAGCCACATTAAGAACTTCCTACCGAACCAGACTGACCATATAATTCTATCAGCAGAAAGTGCAACCTCAGTTCAAGCCTCCCGGGTTTTATTGTCTCGGTTTTTTCTTTCTCTTCTCTGGAACAAACCAAATAAATGACTCCGATTAACTTCAGCGAATAGAGAAAAGCAGCAACTTTTCCACTCGCAAAGTGGTATCACATTATGTGCCCTGATTTAATGGAGCTTAGGAAATCTTGGTCTTTGTAGCTTATAAATCAGCGCCTTCCCTTCCTTGGAAATATTTCTGTTTAGAAAGATAAAATTCTAGTTAAAGCCGTCATTGTAAGCTCGGCATTGTCTTGCCAGGCTGGAAGAACACTGCAGCGTCAGCAGAAAAACCTGATTGCTGCATTTGTAAATTAAAGATAACTTTAATCTTCTGCTGCAGAGATTTATGAAATATTACTCTGAAATTATGTTTCCTACTCGAGAACAAATTGAGTTTTAGTAGACAAAAGCGATTCAAAGAAACCGATGGATTGCGGCGACCACAGCGTGGGAGGAAATGGGGCCAGTTTTAGTTTGTCAGCATGCATTAGGGAGACGTTTAAAGGGGTGGGCGTCTTCAGGTGACTTTTACAAGGAATATCTTGTGTTACAAGTGCAACACCCCTGCCAACGTATAGGCAAGGGAGTGTTTGTGAATAAGGCCCTCTACCTGTCAGGATCCATCAAGTGAGTCTGATCAACTCAACACCCAAGGAAAGTGCAGGGAGATCTCCGGTAATAGCAGCTGTAGATTCTGCCTGGCAATAGTTATAGGTGTAAGATATTAACCAATGATATTGCTGTATTGTAAACTGGAGTGTGATTGGAGAGGTGCTACCACCTGACCAGGGGGAGTATAAAACCCCTGGGTAGTGGGAGCTGTGTACAGAGAGACAGTGGGGCAGATTTACTTACCCGGTCCAGTCGCGATCCAGCAGCGCGTTCTCCGACGCTGATTCGGGTCCTGCCGGGATTCACTAAGGTAGCGCGCCCGATGTCCACTAGGTGTCGCTGCTGCGCTGATGTCCTCTGGAATTCACCTCCTCCGTCTTGGTGTATGTGAGTGCTATTTTTGCGACACAAATTTTTTTTTAAAAATTCAGCTGTTTTTCCGAATCAGTCGGGTTTTCCGAGGTCCACGCCCCCCAATTTCTGTTGCATGATAGTGGGCGTCGATGCGACACAAACCGATCGCGTGCGCCAAAATCCCGGGCAATTCGGTGCAAAATTCGGGAAACTCGGCAGAAGTAAAGTAAATGTGCCCCAGTGTGTAGCACACCTTCAGTACTGACACAGAACCCAATCCCAGGACAGAATCAGGAGACTCATAATTCAGAGCTGCAGCTTCCACAGTTTGGACACAGCTCCATTTCCATTCTCCCAGCCTGCATCTACTGCCAGGCTGGTGCTTTATTCCTGAGGACCCCTCTACATGACCACTCCAGTACCAGATCTGCTGTTAATGGTTTAGGCCCATTTCCTGCTACAAGTTCAATAAAGAACTGTGAGTTGCACAACGTTGCCTCCGTCTGATCCCTGGATACGGCTGTTACCACCACGGGCTTCCCCATCCATTACCCAAGGACTTACCTTACAGACATTCAGGGGTTTCCCCAGGAAGAACCAGTACATCAGCCTCTCCCTCCATATTTCTTGCACACACCACCTGCTGGAGACCTGCCAGGCTGTAGGTCAGCCCTCCGGTCCCCATACCAAGCACCGTGACATCAGCCCGCCCTACAACACCACCAGCCACTCCGGTATTCTGGGCCCCGGCTGCCTCCAGGCCCCGGTGGAGGATGTTGCACAAGTTATGGACAGCTTAGACATGGAAATATGTTTTTAACAGTGATTCAATAAAGTTGTTTACGTTCCTGAAATATGGACATTTGTGGACATTTGGATATTTCCTTTATGCAAACTCAGCGCTTCTTGCTTTTTTTTTTTTTAACTTGCATTCATCTATAGTGTTTTGTTATATACATACTGTGTATTATTACTGTATCTGTATAGACTAGTAGAAAGGATTCATGAACACAGAGAGATATTTCTGACTGTGTATCTCTAACTAAAGGGAAGCCAGTAATTTTCCACAGCTTTAGTAGAAATTGTTTTGTAGGAGAAAAACAGACTTGTTTACCAGAAAAGCAGACAGCCTGACCTTTAGAATGACAGGTGCTGTCTGGAAAGTTGTTTACACTTTAGAAACTTTCTGCCATTGAATATTATGGGAACTCAATGCAAGTCTATGGGAGAATGTTTTGTCTTTGTTTTTGTGCTACAATTTAACCCCTCCTCCCCTGGTAGAAGGTATAAAAAGAGAACAGTTTCAGTCCTTAGTGTCTTGCAGTTAGGGAACAGAGCTTGGAGGAGAAGACTGCCGGTCTACCTGAGCAACCAGAAGAAGAAGCTGAGATTGGGATAATCTGCCATAGACCCTGAGCTCCAGCCTGTGACCAGGGTACAAGCCTTCTTAGAAAGTGAGGGACAGCTAGCCCAGGGCTTTCCTCGGCATTAACCCTTCTTCGGCCATGGAAGAGATTTTGCTTTTATTGTTTTGCACCTAAACTTCTACAGTAAAGAAGGAAACTGTTCCCTGTAGACCCGGACTCTCTGGACGTATTTCACATTGGGGTGCACCAGGCTTTACCATCCCTTCCAGAGAGCAGCAGCACGTGGTGACTCTAGCTTAGCCTCAAGCCTAGTCTGCCACCAGTGATGGATACTATATCGCCGTTACTGGTGTCTGCCATTGGTTTCGACAATAAACAAACTATGAGTTGTCTCCTATTGTCTCCTTGTGTTTCCCAGGGTTATCCTCGTCTCTACCACCTCCCCAGGAACATCCCAACCACTGCGCAGACCAACTTCTTGCTTTGTCGCTGGATGTGCGATTGTGCTCTATGCCTGGAACATTATTGCCCCATATACCCCCTAGGCCCTGATGGGCACTTTGGGAATGTGAAGTTTGTGTGTCCAGGATGCAGCGGCCATCACTCGCTCTCAGGTATCAGCGCAGCTTCATTCCTGGACAGATTCCTTCTACATTCTAGGTTTGAGTATTTTATGTCTTCGCTCTACAATTGTAAACCCTTGTACCTCCACATAATCCATGTTTGCTGTGAGGAAGCTGCTGCCATCACCAGCTCATTAGTATTAGTATCATTCCTGATCTGCATTACAGTAATCAGAGTTACTGTACATTACATACACCCCAAACCTTGCAGGTAATAATACTGTACATTACATACACCCTAAACCTTGCAGGTAATAATACTGTACAATACATACACCCTAAACCTTGCAGGTAATACTGTACATTACATACACCCTAAACCTCACCCTGACCCTAAACCTTGCAGGTAATAATACTGTACATTACATACACCTAAACCTCACCCTGACCTAAACCTTGCAGGTAATAATACTGTACATTACATACACCTTAAACCTCACCCTACCCTAAAAAACCTTGCAGGTAATAATACTGTACATTACACTAACCTACCCACCTAAACCTTGCGCTTAATGAACTACTGTACATTACATCACCCTAAACCTCACCCTGACCCTAAACACTTGCAGTAATAATCGACGTACATTACATCACCCTAAACCTCACCCGACCCTAACTTGCAGGTACTAATACTGGTACATTACATACACCCCTAAACCTCACCCTGGACCCTAAACCTGTGCAGGTAAAAATACGTACATTACTACACTACTCACCTGACCTAAACCTTGCAGGTTAAATATACTGTAATTAACTACAACCCTAACACCATCACCCTGACCCTAAACCTTGCAGGTAATATACTGTACTTACATACACCCTAAAACCTCCCCCTGACCCTAGCAATGCCTGCCGGTAATAACTCGTACTTACATTACGACCAACCATAAACTCTCACCCTGACCCTAACCTTGCAGGTAATAATACTGTACATTACATACACCCTAAACCTCACCCTGACCCTAAACCTTGCAGGTAATAATACTGTACATTACATACAAATAACGAGCCCCATTGAAGTCAATGGGAGACTCGAGCATTTTTCAAAAGGACCAAGGCTCTGCACAGGGAAGCTTGGCCAAACACCTGGGAACCTCAGAAAAGGATGGAAACACCACGGAAATGGACAGGAAACAGCAGGGGCAGCATGCATGGATGACTCTGAGGCTGCTTAAACGCACCATTATGCCAAAATTATGGGCAACAGCATGGCCATGACAGAGTGACAGAATGAAGCAAGATAGCATCTAAAACATCCAATAATTGACCCTGACACTATAGGGGACGGCATGCAGAGGCAGCGGCAGCAGCGGCAGGCTAGAGAGTGGCATGGCGACATACCCTAAATGGACTCAGGCTTCAAACCAATGGGTGGCAGAGAGGAACCAAAGGAGGTGAGCAAGAAGCGCTGAAATAATATCGGTACATGATAAAAGTTTGCCAGTATATTTTGTGGATTACACAGCAGGGTGGCGACAAAGTTAACAACTTTGATGTGGAATCCATGAAAACAACCCAAAATTCTGCCTGACACACCTCGTTTGATAAGGGGACCATGTATGGAGGCAGCTATATGGACGACTTTTGGAGGCAACAGCCCTTCTTAGGGCTGTTGGGTTCTTTGAGAATCACTCCTGCCTAACAGTAAGCTAATAGAACACCCTAACGCTTTCCCTGACCAGCAGCAGCTCTCTCCCTAGCGGCATCCAGACACAGAATGATCCGAGCAGCGCGGGCAGCGGCTAGTCTATCCCAGGGTCACCTGATCTGGCCAGCCAACCACTGCTATCGACGTGTAAGGGTACCACGTCATGCTGGGTGGAGTGCAGAGTCTCCTGGCTTGTGATTGGCTCTGTTTCTGGCCGCCAAAAAGCAAAACGGCGGGAGCTGCCATTTTCTCGAGCGGGCGAAGTATTCGTCCGAGCAACGAGCAGTTTCGAGTACGCTAATGCTCGAACGAGCATCAAGCTCGGACGAGCATGTTCGCTCATCTCTAATCATCACCAAAAGAAAATGTGATCTGTGTGCTGTGTATTATCATCATTGAAAACAAAAACAGATTCCCACCACCCTAGGAATAGGTTAGCATAAGCTGGTGCACAAATTGTGCCCATGGCGGTACCTTTGACTTGATGGGAAAAAAGATTATTAGGCATGTGCTGAATAAGGGGAATAATGAGTTAAAAAAGAAGATTGAGTATTAAGCTCTATATATTAAGCTTATTATATAGCTATAACTCAGCCGACATAGGTGTGTATGTGTTGTGCGCTCATAGCAGCACCGTAGGAGAACTATAATAGCAAGCTGGCCAGTGAGGATTAACTGCTAAGACTGCAATATATATGTATATTCTTGTATGTTTTTTAGATACAAATAATTAAAGTGACATTTTAGCAATGTTGACCAATGGGTAGGCTGTATATATGTATTTATTCCTTGGACTGGTTTGCTGTAAATATGTATGTATTCCTGGGGGTAGGTTAGGCTGTATATATGTATGTATTCCTGGGTGTGTAGGCTGTATATACATTTGTATTCCGTGGGCTGGTAGGCTGTATAGAAGTATGTATTCCTAGGGGGGAGTGGTAGGTTGTATATATGTATGTATTCCCCGGGGTAAGGCTGTATACATGTATGTATTCCAGTGGCAGGGTAGGCTGTATATATGTATGTATTTCTGAGGGGGGTGTCTTCAATAAACTTTGTATTTACTATTTGAACTAATTTGAATTTTCTTGAGGATCTTTCATACACACCACACTGGTTTGTTTTTGATTTTGTTGTTGTTTTTGGTGTGGATCCTCCTCTATATGTCATTACTCGCATATCCTGCCACCCTCTTTCTATACTATTACAGGGCATCATGGCGCAGACTGATCTGTGGCTGGCACCGCTGAACCTGAAGCCAGGCATGGTTGTGTGTGACAACGGCCGTAACCTGGTGGCGGCTCTGCAACTCGGCAGACTGACACATGTGCCATGCCTGGCCCATGTGTTAAATCTGATAGTTCAGCGTTTCCTCAAGACATACCCCAATCTGTCGAGGAGGAGGAAATGGACAGTCAGGCCAGTGAGGGGAGTGAATTCTTACGCGTTGGTACTCTGGCGCATATGGCAGATTTCATGCTAGGCTGCCTATCCCGTGACCCTCGCGTTCAAAGAATTTATTCCAGCACTGATTACTGGGTATTCGTTCTCCTGGACCCACGGTACAAGCAAAATCTTTCCACTCTCATCCCTGGAGAGGAAAGGAGTGTGAGAATGCACGAATACCAGCAGGCCCTGGTGCACAAGCTGAAACAGTATTTCCCTTATGACAGCGCTAGCGGCACAGGGCGTACTTCTGCGGGACAAGTAGAGAGGGAGAGTAGGTGAGCAGGCAGTCTGTCCAGCACTAGCAGGGGTACGCTTTACAAGGCCTTTGCCAGTTTTATGTCACCCCAGCAAGACACTGTTACCTGTCCCCAGTCTCGGCAGAGTAGGGCTGATCTTGACAGAAAGATGGTGAGGGAGTACGTAGCTGACCATACCATCATCCTAAATGATCACACAGCTCCATACAACTACTGGGTTTCAAAGCTGAACATGTGGCACGAACTGGCACTGTACGCCTTGGAGGTTCTTGCCTGCCCTGCTGCTAGCAAGTTGTCTGAGCGGGTTTTCAGTGCAGCTGGTGACATCATCACCAATAAGCGTACACGCCTGTCGACTGACAGCGCTGACAGGCTGACGCTTATCAAGATGAATAAAGCCTGGATTTCTCAGGATTTCCATTCTCCACCAGGTGAAAGAAGCTCAACCTGAATAATGCATGCACTCCTCCTCCTCACTTTCCTCCTTCTCCTCCTCTTTGTACACTAAAGCAGAGGAAACTGGCTATTTTTTGCCAGGGCCAACTGGCTCTAGCTATAATACTCTATGTCAGTGATGGCGATCCTATGGCACTGGTGCCAGAGGCGGCACTCAGAGCCCTTTCTGTGGGCACTCAGGCTATCAGCCCAGGACAGAGTTCAACAAACAGGACCAAATCCATTAAATCTTCCTGCAGTCCTAGGCAACTTATGAGATGCTGCGCTCAGCGCTATTTTACAGCGACACTTCATTGGCTGTTTGGAACTGCAGGAAAAGTGAGAAGGTGTTGAAAGAAGTGCATTATCTATGGAGGTCCTCATGCTGGACCCACCATTCTTTCTAAACAGAGAGACCCTGGAGAGAAGCTACAATGATATTCTGAATTCGCCCACCTTCTTTCAACTGTATTGGTGTACTCAGGTGGCTGATACAATTAAAGAAGTGGAAGAACAGGTAGCAATAAGTTACTGCTTAAACTGGCACGTTGGCACATCAGGGTAAATAAGTGGATTTTGGCTGTAGTTTGGGCACTCGGTCTCTAAAAGGTTCGCCATCACTGCTCTATGTATTTAATTTTTCTGGAGGGCCACCTACCCGGTCCTCTGTTTTAAAAATTTTTGGGAGTGCCACATACTCTATGTATTTAATATTTCTGGAGGGTCACCTACCTGGTCCTCTGGTTTTAAAACATTTTTGGACTGCCACATACAGGCACTCAATCTATTTAATTTTTCTGGAGGACCACCTACCTGCTCCTCTGGTTTGAAAACTTTTTTTGACTGCCACATACAGGCACTATCCAAATTTAATTGTCTCCATAGCAGCCTCCACACGTCATCTTTATAGCTGCCTCCACATGTCTCCATTGCTACCTCCACACATCATCTCCATAGCTGCCTCCTAAAGTCGTCCATATAGCTTCCTCCCTATATTGTCCCCTTAGCAAACGAGCTGTGTCAGGCAGAATTTTGGGTTGTTTTCATGGCTTCCACATCAAACTTGTTAACTTTGTTGCCACCCTGCTGTGTTAACCACAAAATATACTACCAAACTTTTATCATTTACCGATATTATTTCAGCGCTTCTTGCGCATCTGTTTACATTCCACTCACCCACCATTACCAAGCCAATTACTTATAAGAACAGTACTACACTTGATTTTATACAAAAGTTCTTAGAAGTGCTCTTTGTAGCCCCCGCCTGCTTTGAAAATTATAATTTTTTCAAAGTAAACGCTTCTGGCCCCCAGGCCCATTTTGGGTGGGGAGGAGCCGAGATACAGGGGCTTGGACAGGCGAAAGCTCGCCTGGCAGTGGACCGCCAGCTCCATCCCAAGATTAGGCAGCCTCAGAGGCATCCATGCATGCGGCCCCTGCTGTTTCCTGTCCATTTCACCTCCACGATCCTCCACAGCGTCCACCAATGTCTCCATGCGCAACTTTCAACTGTCTATACCCCAAACGCTGGAGCGTGAGAAGAAATACCGCATAACATCCCCTTATCAAACGATCTGTGTCAGGCAGAATTTTCAGGTGTTTCACCAGATACATAATGAAACTCAGCCCATCTGTCGCTGCCATGCTGGAGACCTGAAGTTGCAATCATAGCCGCGCAATATGGATGCCCCATACTGTCGCTCTTAATCATGGAATTCGTCTCCATGGCTGCCTCCACATGTCGTCCCCTTATCAAAAGAGCTGTGTCAGGCTCATTTTTCAGTTGTTTCACCAGATACGTTATGGATAGAGATGAGCGAGCACTAAAATGCTCGGGTACTCGTTATTCGAGACAAACTTTTCCCGATGCTCGAGTGCTCGTCTCGAATAACGAACCCCCATACAGGCACTATCCAAATTAAATTGTCTCCATAGCAGCCTCCACACGTTGTCTCCATTGCTACCTCCAAAAGTCGTCCATATAGCTGCCTCCATACATCGTCCCTTTATCAAACGAGGTGTGTCAGGCAGAAATTTGGGTTGTTTTCATGGATTCCACATCAAAGTTGTTAACTTTGTCGCCACCCTGCTGTGTTATCCACAAAATATACTGGCAAACTTTTACCATTTAGGGATATTATTTCAGCGCTTCTTGCGCATCTGTTTACATTCCCCTCACCCGGCATATCCTAAACTTATAAGAACGCTACTACACTTGATCTTATACAAAAGGTTCTTAGAAGTGCTGTTTGGGGAGTAGCCTAGAGACAGGGGCTTGGATTGGCGAAAGCTCGCCTGGCAGCGGAGCGCCAGCTCCATCCCAAGATCCAACTAACTTGTGTAATCCACAAAATATACTGGCAAACTTTTATCATGTACCGATATTATTTGAGCGCTTCTTGCGCATCTGTTTACATTCCCCTCACCCGGCATATCCTAAACTTATAAGAACGCTACTACACTTGATCTTATACAAAAGGTTCTTAGAAGTGCTGTTTGGGGAGTAGCCTAGAGACAGGGGCTTGGATTGGCGAAAGCTCGCCTGGCAGCGGAGCGCCAGCTCCATCCCAAGATCCAACTAACATAGTTTTAACTGCAGCACCTTTAATCTACACCTCACCCTGACCCTAAACCTTGCAGGTAATAATACTGTACATTACATACACCCTAAACCTCACCCTGACCCTAAACCTTGCAGGTAATAATACTGTACATTACATACACCTAAACCTCACCCTGACCCTAAACCTTGCAGGTAATAATACTGTACTTTACATACACCCTAAACCTCACCCTGACCCTAAACCTTGCAGGTAATAATACTGTACCTCTGCTTGCCCCGCAGCATTGTGGTAGTATTCACACCATGTCCGTTTCTACATGTGCTGTTATCCCCAGAGTCTTCTTGTACCTGAAATCCTTGCAAATAAATCATATGTCTTGTTCCTTCAGCTTCCACTAGGGGGAGTAACTTGCATTCAGATTTAGAGTATACATAATAGAAAGATGTCAAATGTAAAATGACCTTTTAACTATATGGCACCTATGTGGACAAACAGGAAGTGTTGGGTTCTGACCCCTATAACAATATAATATACCCAAGTATAAGCTGCTTGAGTATATAAAAAACTAAGTTCTTACCTCTGGCGCTCCTCGCAGCTCCTCTCCTTTCTCTGGGTTCCTATGAAGCAGAGGGGGTTAGAGATGGGTCCATGTGCTCTATCTGTGTACACACTATGACGTGACAGTGGCACTTCCTGATGAAGGCTGCAGGACATTTCATTAGTGAGGGGAGGCTGCTAGACATTGTATTAGTTAGGGGAAGCTACTTTACTTTTCATTAATAAGGGAAGGCTGCAGGACATTTGATTAATAAGGGGAGGCTGCAGGGCATTTCATTAGTGAGTGTAGGATGGAGGGCATTTCATTAATAAGAAAAGGCTGCAGGGCATTTCATTAATGAGGGGAGGCTGCAGGGCATTTCATTAGTGAGTGTAGGATGGAGGGCATTTCCAGGGTCGGACTGGGGTGCCAAGGGCCCACCAGTGAAATTAATTCTGGGGCCCACCAGCTGCTTCATGGATACGTGCGAGCCACCCCCATGTATATTTTCATTGTGTTTCTGAACGTGCTGCAAATGCAATGTGTAAATGCAGCCTGTGGCCATGTTCACACATTGTGTTTTTTGTTGCGTTTTCAAAGCTTAGTAAAGACAATCTGTTCCTCTTCCATTTGAATGCAGGTCTTTTTGCAACAAAAAAAACGTAATGTGTGAACACAGCCTCAGGCTTTCTGCACACTACACTTGTGCAGCTCTTGGGATGCAAACACTGGTCCCATGGAATGATGTTTGAGGGTTGCTTGTCATCGGGATGTAAGTACATAATAATAGCCTGAACTGCAAACATGGTTAGGACCTGCTCTGTCATTTGCAGCTCAGGCATATTCACAGCCATGTGCAGGAGCCCATAGAAGTGAATGAGGACGTGTAAAACAATCCTGCAGAAAACAGGCCTCATTAACACCTATGGAGCCTGAGCCCTTCAGGCCCAGTTGCATAAATTTAAAAGACTTAAAAAAAAAACAGGGAATAAGAAGCCAAAAGAAGGCCAGAACCTGCCATGGGGGCACACACCAGTATGTCCGTGTGCTTGGTTTACAATCCTTGATCTGGTGATAGATGTCCTTTAAGAACTGCACATGGTACATGTATGTCCTTAACAGGTTTCAGGTATAGGCAGTCCCCTACTTAAGGACACCCGACTTACACACAACCCCTAGTTACAGACAGATCCCACTGCGCACTGTGACCTCTGGTGACCTCTCTGGATGTTACTATAGTCCCAGACTGCAATGATCAGCTGTACGGTGTCTGTAATGAAGATTTATTGATAATCCTTGGTTTCATTACAGCAAAAAATTTTGAAAATGTAATTGTCACTGGGGCAATTAAGTACAAAGTTAAGGAACCGATCTTGCAAATAACCCAGGGACTGCCTGTATATGAAGAAGGTTCACAGGCTGAGTCCTCTTCATACATACTGGGGGGATGTATAAAGAATTTGCGATTATAAAAGCAGCTATGCCACCTCCATGACATGTGGGCATGAAGGGGTGAAGGTTGGGCGCGGGGCGCGCCTGAATTATTTTGAAAAAACTGTTTGCTGTTTTTACACAAAACTACACCAGGTCGGACCAGGCATGGTTTTGCCGGGCGGTTAGGGTTTTGACTCCGATTTGTAACGGATTCAAAACGCACTGGGGCGGCCCACGACCAATTGCATATTTGTTTGTATAGAAACAGATGTGATAGGCAATCCGTTGTCTTGTATTTCTTAATCTGCGGGGTCTCAGCACTGAGACCCCACTGATCGGTAAGTTAAGCCCTATCCCTTTTCATCACTTTTTACTCAAATGTTTGTGTGCATTGAAATGGTGATAAATCTACAATTTGGACACCATGACGGGTGGGGGTGGGGGGTTCGTTGCTAATACTGAGGCTGTGGTCACACGTAACGTGGGTTATGCTGGTAATACTGCGGCTGCTGTCACACGTAACGCGGGGTATGCTGGTAATACTGAGGCTGCGGTCACACGTAATGCTTGGATTCCTTCAGCATTTGGACAATACAAGACACCGGGTGCAGGTTACCCATCGCAGGCGTTTGCATAGAAAGGCATGGCTCTTTCCCCCACCCCCGTACACTTTGATTCCATTTCTAAACACAGTCAGCGTAACATGTGACATCACTGATTATTCTACATCAATACTTAATACAGTCAAAGTACTACAACTTTCAGTATCTCATTCAACTGCTGGGAGTTGTAGTTCTTGAGTCCACTGTTATTCTATATGTATATACACATTGCAGGGATGTTATGAGGTGCACTGTGTGTGTGTAAATGTTATGCACTTTTATTTTGTACCTTTTTCTTGTGCTGGAAACCATCATGGGGGGAGCAGCAGCTCCTCATCCATCCTGAGCTCCTGTGCACATGAGGGCAGTCTGTGCTGTGCCAGGGGGAGGACACTCAGCAGCAGCTCCTCATCCAGCCTGAGCTCGCACACATGAGTGCAGCCTGTGCTGTGCCAGGGGGAGGACACTCCAACAGCAGCTGCTAGCTGATTGGTGGCCCCTGATGTCATGACCAGGAGGAAGGGGGCCCACTGTGACAACTAGGGGGCCCACGTCCTCTGGTCTGTAATTAGTGACAGCTCACTGTCTGCTCCTCCAGTGAATAAGGGGCCATGTTCTCCTGCAGTGACTCAGGGGCTGAGGTGCTCAGTGCAGGGAGGAGGAAATGTCTTACTCACTGCCCCAGCGCAGCTGTGAGAAGAGCAGAGAGTCTCTCCCTCTTGCAGGACTTCATAGTCCCCCCTGCTGCCCCCCTCCTCCAGCCTCAACTGAATGTGCCTGCACAGACACAGGCAGGAGATGGTGACTTATGATAAGGGCCCACCGGGGTTTTGACCGGTATCCCGGCAGGCCAGTCCGAGCCTGGGCATTTCATTAATGAGGGGAGACTGCAGGGCATTTCATTAGTGAGTGTAGGATGCAGGGCATTTCATTAGTGAGTGTAGGATGGAGGGCATTTCATTAGTGAGTGTAGGATGGAGGGCATTTCATTAATGAGGGGAGACTGCAGGGCATTTCATTAGTGAGTGTAGGATGCAGGGCATTTCAGGGGAGGCTGTGGGACATTTCGTCAGTGAGGGGAGGCTGCGGGACATTTCGTCAGTGAGGGGAGGCAGAAAGGCATTTCATTAGTGAGTCCATAGTCAGTGTTAGGTATTGTCCCTGGAAAGATTGTCCCTGGAGAAACGTATATGTTGTTAGTAGCAGCAGGGCTGTGAAATGTTTATTTACAGTATATTCCAGGATTGTAGCTCCTCAAAGTGCAGACACACAATTCTCCAGGAACAATATCTAACTTGCACTACTGCATGGTCATACCGTTTGTAGTAAATAGAACTGAAATCTAATGTACAATGTGGCACTTTACAATAACGTCACAGACTACTATCAACTCCTCTATTAACCCCCTTGTGCTGTTGGACCTCATCATTGAGCTGCTCCACAAGCCCCTTCTCTCTGCTCTGAGTAAAGGTTATAGTTGAATATGTCAGCAGTAACTCAGAGAATAGAGTAAAGGTGATGGGAGAGCAGTATGAGGCTCAGTGGTGGATACCAATATGGGCACTTTGGGGCTCCTGCCAAAACCACCCATCCAGGGGTGAGTTTATATTAATTCTTCTCAGCTCTCCCATAATAATTGTTGATTTAACAACCAGTTTAGGGAAACAAGAAGAAGCTGAATGCCAGAACTCTTAACCGGACCTCCCTCTTTGCTTTCATGCAGTGTGAGGGGTATATATGATATATTCGGGGATGTCATGTGGTCAGTTGTAGTGTGAAGGGTATACATAATAACAATGTGGGACACAATGGGGCAGATTTACTTACCCGGTCCATTCGCGATCCAGCGGCGCGTTCTCTGTGGTGGATTCGGGTCCGGCCGGGATTCATTAAGGCAGTTCCTCCGACGACCACCAGGTGGCGCTGCTGCGCTGAAGAGCATCGGAACGCAATGGAGTTCACCGGCCTATTCCTAGTGAAGGTAAGTGCAAGTCTTGCGACACTTTTCTTTTTTTTAACTGCGGCGGTTGTGTGCGCACCGGTGCAATACAGGGGAAATCGGCGCAAATCGGAAATATTCGGGTAGCACGTCGGGAAAACGCGAATCGGGCCCTTAGTAAATGATCCCCAGTGTGGTCAGTTGTGAGGACAATATATTATTTAGAAGTCTAGTGTGGGTCATTGTTGTCTTCCAGACGACTCCACGTGATATTTTCAGGTGCACAGTGTGGAGATGTGCTTCTAGATTCTGGAGACATCTGCTCATTACATTCTGTATCTGATGGAGCAGATCTCGTTTGAGTTACTGGATGGCATTTCTGCATGTGTCTGATCAATTCTATACTTCTATAATTTCATAATTCTATATTTTTTTACCACTATTGGGTGGTACTGTATAATAGGAGATTTATTAAAGATTTGCCTGATATCTTTTATGCCAGGGGGTCAGGAGGAGGCTGCTGTATCTATGTATTTTACACTTGAGATCACTTGGGGACCTACTCTCTCTATACAGCCCAGGGCACATGGCAGGTTTAATATACCAAGGTGAGGGCAAACCCCAAAGACAATGGAGCTCATTTACTAAGGGGCCGAATCACCGAGTTTCCCGAATATTACCGATTTGCACGGGTTTTCCCTGAATTACCCCGGGTTTTTTGGCGCATGCGATCACATTATGTCGGCGCCGTGACGGAAATCGGGGGCATGGCCGTCGGGAAACCCGACGGATTCGGAAAAAACGCGGTATTTTAAAAAGAATTTGGGATGCCTGACACGCACTTACATACACCAAAGAGAAGAAGGTGAACTCAGGGCGGACCTCAGCGCAGCAGCGTCACCTGGTGGACGGACCTTAGTGAATCCCGGCAGAACCCGAATCCTCATCGGAGAACGCGCCGCTGGATCGCGTCTGGACCGGGTAAGTAAATGAGCCCCAATCTTGGAATATAAAGGCATTTTCACAGTCCTGCAGCTACCAACAACATGTACTAAGGTATGATTGCACATACCAACAGGGGAAATGACACTGGCCGCTGCTTTCTACAGTCAAAAACTGCTGACAGATTCCCTTTAATAAAACTAATACAAAAACTGCAGGCTCAAAAATGTCACCATCCAAAAATATAGCTCATCTTGCAAAAAACAAGCCATCCTCCATCTAGATCCAAAGTTCTTTTTGGGTCATTGGGATGATTATTGTACCAGTTCTTGGTCCCACCAAGGACCCTTTAGTATAGCGGTGGGTGAGTGTGACCCTGGTCGTATAGGTGTCTTATATTGTCTTGTTTCCCGCTTAGCGAGAGACAGTTTTAAGTTCTCTATAAAACCCGTTTCTTGCTTGTTTTCTAATTATTTATTTCCGGATTGTTGGCAGTTCACCAGACTTTCCGAGCCATTTTCTAAAGAAGTGTTTTGACAACATGCCAAAATATTTTATGTAATTCTCTTGTTATACCATCTGGTCCAGGAGCTGCGATCCACGTGAAACAGCGGAGAAAAATAAATGAAATTTCATAAAACAGATTTTTGTGCTTAATCCTGGAATACTTGTCAGCTTGTATGAAGCTCTCTGCAATGAGAATACAAAGGGCAGGCTTCTCCAGATATTACAAGGAGCCGTCTTCTCCAAATGTAAACAAGCGCATTCAATAAAGCATCGAGCCGCGGAGGGACTGCGAGACTGGAAGTGGATTAGACCAGGACCACGTGCAGATGTAGAGTCTAGAAGGTTATTTGTGAAAATAATGACTTCTGGATCAATGTGAAGTATGAAAAGAACATATCCAAGAGCACAGATCATAAGGCCCTCGGGCGGCCACTGGTGCCGCCCTGAGAAGTTCTGCAGCTAGGGTCAAACTCCACAATACAACTTCAAATACCAGTTGATGAAGCACTCCGATATGTATACACCATATTTTTCGGCTATAAGAAGAAACTTACTATAAGACCCCAGATCTAGTCATCCAAAAAAACAAATATATATTTTACACT
The DNA here is from genome assembly GCA_019512145.1 of Engystomops pustulosus. Classification (NCBI taxonomy): domain Eukaryota; kingdom Metazoa; phylum Chordata; class Amphibia; order Anura; family Leptodactylidae; genus Engystomops; species Engystomops pustulosus. The sequence goes on along the minus strand of CM033645.1, from coordinate 210,086,520 downwards.
GATTAAATATTCCCTGTTGGTCACGCACAAGAGTTTCACACATAGCTCTGCTACATCCATTTACTCACTCAGGTCTGCTATATACATTCACTCACATGAACACACTCTGCACTACTATACACATAGCAACACACTCATCACTACTATACACACACAGCAACACACTCAGCACTGCTATGTACACACACCGGAACACACTCAGCCCCACTATACAGACAGCAACACTCACAGCACTTCTACATACACACACAGCAACACATTACTGCAATACACACAGCAACACTCACAGCACTGCCACATACACACACAGGAACACACTTATCACCGCTATTCATACATCAACACACTCATCACTTCTACATACACACACAGGAATACATCACCGCAATACACACAGCAACACTCACAGCACTACTACATACACACACAGGAACACACTTATCACCGCTATTCATACATCAACACACTCATCACTTCTACATACACACACAGGAACACACTTATCACCGCAATACACACAGCAATACTCACAGCACTGCTACATACACACACAGAAACACACTCAACACTGCTATACACGTACACATGTACATACTCAGTACCATTATTCACACATGTAAACACATTCACCACTGCTATATACACACATAGCAAAATAATCATCGCTGCTGTAAACACACACAGGAACACACTCTGCACTGCTATATACACACACAGGTACATACTCAGAACCATTATACACACATGTAAAAACACTGAGCACTGCTATACACACAGCAACACACTAACCATTGCTATATACACACACAGGAACCCTCCTATCACTGCTGTAAACACACACAGGAACACACTCATCACTGCTATATATACACACAGGTACATACTCAATACCATTATACACACATGGAAACACACTTATTGCTGCAATACACACACACACACACACACACACACAAAGGAACACACTCAGCACTGATATATATATATATATATACACACACGCACAAACCTCTTCTTACCCAGTCCCAGCCAGCAGTATGATGCAGTGATGCAAGACACATGTGATCATTCACATGTTTCTGTGTTTCTGACATCATTCAAGGTCATGAAGCAACGTCGGGATGCATCATCCAGAAAATTTACTTTGAAGTGAGATGTAAATTGGTTGTATAACGTCAAGGTATCACAAAGATTCCCATAAAAATGGGAGTTACCACTGATTAATAGACAGGAGACTCCTTCCCCTGGTTTATCATGTTTCATTTTGATGGTAGATTCCCCTTAAGGGCTCGTTAAATAATGAAGTAGAAAGTTAGAATCATACTGGAGCCTCTAGTGTTTTCAAGCAGGGTTGCTATAGGACATATGTTTTTCTTCTCTAGCTGCCCATGTGATGCTGTGCTGAGACATCTTGGAGTTAATAACGGAATGCACAATGATAGACAAATATAATAGTTAAAGGGGTATTCCGGGAATATGAACATCTGACACAAAAACCCATGATGCTATAAATAAATGAGTACAACAATACTCAATGTCATTAGTCACAAAACGGAGCTTAAATAGTTTGATTTTATGATTTACAAAATGTATGGCCTCTCTAAAGTAGGTGGAGTTATCACTAAGATGGCCGCCACTGGAAACTACCAGTTCCATGATCCTTTAGTTCTCAGTAACTCCTCCTACCACTTATGCTCTGCTCACGGTGATGATGTAACAGGTTTTCTTGCTCCGTTACCATAGTAATGATGTGTAACTGCCATCACCAAAACACTGACCATACTGGATGCACTGCAACCAACCGACTACAGCCAAACGTAGTGGTGATCACATGACCTGCCAAGGCAGGTGCAGGACATGTGATGTGGACATGTGACCAGCGGCCATCTTCTGTCCTGTGTCTGCTCCGCAACGGACCACACGGAGGTAATTAACGGACTGATTAAAGGGCCAGTAGCGTTTTAATTCTTCTGCTAATTCTAATTTTCTGCTAAGGGGAGCACAATTTTAAATAACAACTAATTACACACTAACTTATATTTTGAGTGCCCATTTGTATATGAATTATGCTTATTCCTGGAATAACCCTTTAAGACATGATTAGAGCACAAAAGAGGCTGCACTGCTGAAAACTGAACTTCTCTCAGAACCTGCACTTAAGTTTTGCCCATGGGGGACATTTACTAAGGGTCCGAAAGCCGCAATTTCGTCGGGTTTCGCGATGATTTCCTTTTTGTGCCGAATTGCCCTGGGTTTTTGGTGCACGCGATTGGATTGTGGCGCATCGGCACCGGCTTGCATGCGACAGAAATCCGGGGGGCGTGGCAGTCGGACAAACCGTGGAATTTTAAAAAGGAAATGTGTCGCAAGATCAAGCACTTACAAGCACCGGGAAGAAGAAGGTGAACTCCGGCGGACCTCGGCACAGCAGTGACACATGCAGGAGGAACTCGGGCGCACGACCCGGGACCGGGTAAGTAAATCTGCCCCATTGTGATCAGGTTAAGGGGCCAGGGGTGGTCAGGGCGCGATTTTGAAGTTCCATTTTCGATGTCGCGTGACTCATTTAGGTGGGAAGCTTGTCGCTAGGGTGAAACGTGGGATCAAGGTGCCCTATTCATGCGATAAGTAGAGTCCCTAAGGATTGGATACCCTCTTATGGAGTCTAAAGCTGTAAACATGTAAAAGTCTTACAAATTTTTCTAATTTGTTTTCCTCTACTTTGTCAAATCTGCTAAGTATTCTCCGAAACAGTATGTGATCAAGCAATCTACAAAATAATAACTCATTTATTGCCTATTATTAACTGTTTTCACACATAGAGGCGAGCGCCTCCCCGGCTGTGCCCTCGCTATTTTCTGCATTATTTATCACAATGCACTTTTTTATATCCCGTTTTGACAAATGTTACATGAATCGCACACAAAACGGGGGGGTCTGCCATGGAAAAGCGCCTTGTTTGTCATCACCAGTCAAATGAACTACAGTGTTTCCCCTAATATATAGCATTTCATATAACGGGGTCTATTGTGTCGCTGCTTTGTTTGTCTGTTTTTTTCACTTTTGTATTCGTTTGTTTTTAAGGGAAAATGTCAAGGTTTTTATGAAAAGTGAATAATGTGTAACTGCGGAGGATGGGAAGCAGAAGAATGGAGTAGGGTTTACAATAGGGAATTGAAATGTGTAAATAATGGGGCATCTCCTCGGAAAGACTCTGATGTTTGTTACTTTAAAAAAAATCCAAATTTGACAAAATGTGCATTTTTTAAATTTAAAATGGAACCAAATTCTGTGTGGATAAATTCTCTTTTACATCACTACAGTTCGACTTCAGGTTCTAGTACCGATTTGTACTCCAGCAAGTCTCAATCTAGGGGTTGGGATTAATGAGGAACCAGCATCTCCTGCCCTGGCCTTAAAGGTCCTCATGAATGGACTCCAATTCATGGTCACTAAAACAACATAACTTTGGCAGATCAGGGAGACGTAGACACTTTGCTCTACCTCACAGTTATGGATTAGAGGGGTTTATAGATGTAACTTTGCTTGGGGCCCCAAAATACGGATCTCCTCCTAGTCATGACTGACAGATCATTGTTGGTCCAACAATCAGATTCTTCAGCAGATCAGTTGTCTTGGTGTTAAAGCTTATCAAGTATGTAAGACCAGGTAGACAACAGAAGATTTTGGTCCATATTTCGATGTCACCTTAATTATCCAATACTAAAATTTTCCCTTGTACCCGTGGTGGGAGAACAACACAGTGTCAGGGACCACCGTGGGAGATGGTACTAGCCAACACCTGGGACCGGAGTCTAAGTGGCACCTGGTCTTCACCAGAGCCCGCCACAAAGCGGGATGGTTTTCCACCAGGTCGTTCCACAGGTGGGACTAGCCTGCGGTGGCAGCCAAGGTCGAGGTACCTTTGCAGGAGACAGTCTCGTGGTCAGGTTCAGGCACAGGGTCAGGGCAGGTGGCAGAGATGCAAGGTCAAGTCCAATCCAGGGTCAGCAACGGGAGATGCAGGCAGATGGGAATGGGAACACACAGGAGCAGGAACGCAGTAACACGGGAACAGGAATACAGGAACACACAGGAGCACGGGAATGGGAACACACAGGAACATAGGAACAGGAACAACCAGGAATTTTCCGAAAATGGCCAGAGCCAAATAACGGTACGCTGGCCCTTTGGATCTAGAGAACCTGGCGGGCGCACGCCCTAGGAGCCGGGAACGAGCTTGCACGGCAGATGAAGAGGAGACAGCAGCCAGGATAGGTAAGGTGTGTGGGCGACGCGCTGCCAGGGGCAGAGGGGTACGGGTGAGACTGCGACCCGCCATATGGGTACCACCCATAACACACAGTATATATTTGCCACAATGATGTGTATTTAATGAAGCATACCCTCTTAGGGCCTCTGAGATTCTGTTTTTGTACTGGGTTTGTAAGGTAATAATTTGACTGAGAGTCAAACTTTTGGTATGGAAAGATTGATCAAGAGTTGACGGCCATATTTGCAGTCAAAAGGTATGGAATAATTGATGTCCAATCATTGGTTTTTGCCTTCCAATAGATTAACACTATGGAATTATAGGTTGGAAATGGATTTCGACTACAGTTGAGCGGACCTGAACCCCAATGTTCGGGTATGTGATGGACACTGTGAGTTTGGGTCCCCGGAAGTTTCAATTTGGACTCAATGTTCAGGCTCAACCACATCGGTAACACTTGAGTTGGGTGCTGACATTTCAATCTTGCTGGTGGCTCTGCCAGAGACATTTCAAGGGCAAAAGCCTGAGCACCAGCACCAATTGTGGGTCTTACCAACAATTGGTTTACCATGTAGCATTGCAGTATATAGTAGAAGAGAAAAGAACCTGTAGGTTTGTGTACTGGAACTAAACTTTTATGCAAACCCAAACGGGTCCGTCAATTGTTACTTCTGACCCTTCCTTATTAGAGAGAGGTCGATAGGACTCTCGAGTAGGACAAAAGATCGTCATGTTATTCTTATTCTTGACATCCACCATCAGAGGAAAGTCTAATGCCCCAGAACACTCTGCATGAAGAAATTCCAAAAGGAAGGTTTGCTCAAGACGTAGCAAAGAAGTGACGATAAATCGATGCCTTAGGACAAAGCGTCTCCAAACAAAGATGCGTAGACTTGCGCCCATCAAAATTCAATTCAAAATATATGGAGTCAAATTTAAATAGAAACAAAATGAAAGAACAGGGGGGCACATTTACCAAGGGCCTTGCGCCAGTTTTCTGCCGGACTTTGCACATTCTTTCATGTGTTAACTGAAATGGTCGTTCCGGTGATCAGTCCGACAGAAGTGTGTCGCACTGACCCATGTTAAAGGTGCACCAAAAAAAGTTGGTTCACTCTGTCGGGGGGCGCCAGATTCATGAAGAGCGTGCACCAGAAATCCTGAATCTGGCGCCCCCTGCACTTTACACAGGCAACTGCACACAGCACAGACTGCACTCTTCTTAGTTAATGTGCCCCAGTGTGATTCGTAACCAGGCAAACTACATAACTAAAAGTGGTCCCCTAATTAAGAACACTCGACTTATAGACGACCCCTAGTTAAAAAAACGGACCTCTGGATGTTGGTAATTTATTGTACTTTAGCCTTAGGCTACAATAATCAGCTATAACAGTTATCACAGGCGTCTGTAATGAAGCTTTATTGTTAATCCTGGTTCTTATGACAACCCAACATTTTTAAAATCCAATTGTCACAGAGACCAAAAAAATTCTGGCTGGGATTACAATGATAAAATATAAAGTTCCGACTTACATACAAATTCAGCTTAAGTACAAAAGAACCTATCTTGGATGTCATTTTTTTCATCGCCATCCAAAGTGCATAACTTTTCTTTATTTTTTTTCTGTCACTGTCAATGTATGAGGGGTTGTGTTTTGCAGGAACACTTGTATTTTGAATGACAGGGGAAAATCCTGCAATTCTGGTCCAGTTTTATTTTTACATAGGGTTGGCCAATCCTAATTTTCCATAAATTTTTTCCCAATTTTTTTATTTTCCCCAATCCCAGAGCCCCTTTCCTACGACAGTGTAGCACAACACATGACATGGTAAGACGAGATAACCTCCTATTCACATACATCACCCAGAGTCACGAAAGATATTATAGCCCTCGTACAAAACAACATAGGCGACACATTACTCGGAGAAGAAGAAGAAGAAACACGACTTTGTTTATAAAATATCTTTCTCCGAGTGAAATACTGCTTTATGGTTCCCGCATGCAGATGAGATGGCGCCGATGATTTATGCACATTTAAATGTCAGATTTGCATTGCTGCCTGTTTGGGTCCTTGTGTAACATCAAGTAGTCCTATTCTACTTTGACTAATGCTCTCTGATAAAGTAATTTTCATTGACTAATGCTACATTAAGATTAATACCTTGTCGATGACAGTCGCGAGCTCCGTTTATGGAGTTAAATGCAAATGAGCGAGCGATGCCGGCGTCGGCGGTTTATTTGATATATATCACTTGACTAATCTGCTCCGTGCTCTGTCTTATGTAAAATATGAATTATGCAAACTTGTTACAAGCGTTCTGGAATTCCGAGAGCTTTGCTTGCTTCTTTTAATTTCTATGTAATGGATGACGGATAATATTCTCCATCTTTATTAGGGAATAAATTCCAGAGAAGTATTCAAAACAGGGTCTAATAAAAGCATATGGTTTACCAGCGCCGGTGCTCCATGCTCCAGTGATAGCGACAGAGCCGGAGATATGGAAAGTCAGGCAGAACTGTAGGAAGACATGGGAAAAATAATAAATCTTCCACCTATTCCTTCCATGCGGATTTCCATCATTTGTGTTCAGGTCCAATATTATCCGCTGGGTATAGAGGTTTTCCTTACTCACACGGATCCCCAGAGTAAATATATGTAATTTACTATATTATAATTTTTTTTTCTTTTTTCCACATTTTTTAGTATTACAAAAATGCATTAAAAAAAATATATATATATATTTTTTTTTACGGGATTTATTACTAAAATTTTATATACATTATATATATATATGTATATATATATATGTAGGTTCATTTTTTTATATTCATTTTTGGATAGTGGTTTGATGATTGGTTTTAGATGGCATGAGCTATAAAATATTTATATTGCTGTATATATTTATATACAGGCGGTCCCCTACTTAAAGGGAACCTGTCACCAGGGACCTCATTTTTCACTAAAGACAGATTGTAAAAGCCCATGACACCTGCAGTGCACATCTGCCTTTCTTCCTTTTCTAAGCATTTGCATTACAATATAATTGTGTGTTATAACTTACCTTGCTCCCTGACAAAATCCTGGGGTAGTCACAGGGGTTGGGCTTTGGTTTGGATGCATTTCAAAAAACAACATGTGACTTGTCTGAGCTGCAGGCTGCCTCCATCTTTGTGCTCCTGTACAGCTTGTCCCTCCCCCACTGATGTCAGGCTGACCAGGCTGTGACCTCCGAGACGGAGCCGGTAGGAGGAGCTGTACAGGAGCACAAAGGTGGGGGCCAAGCTCTGAGGAGTGAGTTACACAGACAAGCCACATGTTGTTTTTTGAAATGCATCCAAACCAAAGCCCAACCCCTGGGACTACCCCATGATTTTGACACAGAGCAAGGTAAGTTATAACACACATTTATATTGTAATGCAAATGCTTAGAAAAGGCAGAGAGGCAGATGTGCACTGCAGATGTAACGGGCTTCTGCAACCTGTATTTATTCAAAATGAGGTCCCTGGTGACAGGTTCCCTTTAAGAACACCCGACTTACAGACTACCCCTAGTTACAAACGGACCTCTGGATGTTGGTAATTTGATGTACTTTAGCCTTAGGCTACAATAATCAGCTATAACAGTTATCACAGGCGTCTGTAATGAAGCTTTAGTGATAATCCTGGTTCTTATGACAACCCAACAATTTTAAAATCCAATTGTCACAGAGACCAAAAAATTTTTTTACCTGGAGCTACAATTATAAAGTATGCAGTTCTGACTTACATACAAATTCAACTTAAGAACAAACCAGCAGAGCCTATCTTGTACGTAACCCGGGGACTGCCTGTATACCGTATATAAATATCTATGTAATAAAGAATAAGAAAACAAGAGCAAAAAATAATAAGAGTAGTTGACTTCACTGAATTGAAGAAATGTAAAGTCCCTTTAATGCCCTTTAAAGTGTCCATGTCTTTATGTATACAGGCGGTCCCCTACTTAAGGACACCCGACTTACAGACAACCCCTAGTTACAGACGGACCCCTCTGCCCCCTGTGACCTCTGGTGACCTCTCTGGATGTTACTACAGTCCCAGGCTGCATTGATCAGCTGTAAGGAGTCTGTAATGAAGCTTTATTCATAATCCTTGGTCCCATTACAGCCAAAAAAAAATGTGAAAATCCAATTGTCACTGGGGCAAAGATTTTTTTGTCTGGATCTACAATTATAAAATATACAGTTCTGACTAAGTAGGGGATCACCTGTATATTATATATTTTTTTAGTCTTTTGACTTTTGACTAGATTTTTGAAAAAAAAATTTAAGGGTTGAATAATGGATATAAATTTCCATTAGAATTCAAGACAAGATTTGGAATATTTATTATATGTTTTAAACGGTTTGTGACTTTGATAACATAAAATGGATTCACCTGTTCACAACCAGCCTATTTTGGACTTTTAGGATCAAGCACTTTTTTTTTTTTTTTTTTCTCATCGCCCTAAAAAAATTTCTCAATTTTTTTTCTGGCGCCGTCCATGTATGAGGGGTTGTGTTTTGCAGGAACGCTTGCATTTTGAATGGCAGGAAAAAAATCCTGCAATTCTGGTCTAGTTTTATTTTACGTAGGGAAAATCCAGCCTGGGAGCAGAATGATCTGCGGAAAAGTTTTAGACTGGTGGTACACGACTGTGGTTGGTCTTTAAAAAACGAATCATGCAATGGCCAGATTTCACGGACTGACCACATAGCAGAACTACATTCATGATTACAGTGTCGGTGCCAGTAGTGGATTATAACACAGGCAGTTTGGGCGGTAGACCGGGGCTCAAGCCCTCTAGGGAGCTCATGGCCACCCAAAACACCCACCATATGTTATACTCGGAAAGGACCTTCATCCATGATATTCTTGTATATCTGTTCTTGTTCTAGATACACATGAGCCATTTCAGAACCTTTCAGAACCACAGAAAGCAGCAGAAAGGACATATCCACTGTCTCCCAAGAAGCCAATTCTGGTACCAGATGTAGGAAGTGGTTCCAGACTTGTAGGGGCCATAAAATTCCTACAGCCCAGGGCCCACGACTGTCTTGATCCATCACTGGTTGGAGTTGTCGTTTAGCCAGGAAGAAGGGACTCCATACATCATAAATTGCACAGAATACCATCCTCTGCTCTGGAGTCCAAAAAATCTGGCTAGAGTATGGTTAGCTTTTTTACTGACTTAAGGTGTCACTTTAATTGGTGTGATATGGAAACAATTTTTGCAACTTTTTAGATAAAACCTCAGATTTAATAGGCTACTCCAACCATTTCCCAATCACCATATCAAAGAAGAGTAATAATTTAGAATGACAGATGCTGTCTGGAAAGTTGTTTACCTCTTTATAAACTTGTTCCGACATTGCCATAGAATAATATAGGGACTTATTTCCCTATAAGGGATGGTAAGCACGACGCCTTACCATCCCTTCACGAGAGCATCAATATGTGGTGATACCTTGACAGTGTCCGAGGAACCCAGGGTAGCACTGAAGAAAACCAGAAACTGGGCATTGTACACATTGGGGCAGATTTATCAAGCTGTCTAAAAGCAAGAATGTTCTTAGTTATAATAATAATAATTCTTTATTTATATAGCGCACACAGATTACACAGTGCTACACAAAGCGAAATCGGTCCCTGTCCCCAATGGGGCTCACAATCTAATCATCCTACCAGTATGTTTCGGAGTGTGGGAGGAAACCGGAGGCCCCTGAGGAAACCCACGCAAACAAGGAGAGAACATACAAACTCTTTGCAGATGTTGACCCTGGGACTTGAACCCAGGTCTCCAGTGCTGAAAGGCTGTAATGCTAACCACTGAATCACCGTGCCGCCCCTTACCCATTACCAATTACAGCTCAGCTTTCATTTTACCAGAGCTCATGAATATTTTAAAGGGGAGCTGTAATTGGTTGCCATGAGCTGCTAAGAACATTCTTACTTTTAGACAGCTTGATAAATCTGCCCCATTGTGACCATCCCGTGTAGAGGCCTACCAGGTTCTGGACTTTTTGTGTGGTTACCTCGTCATCCCAGTTATCATGTTGGATACATCAACATTTTGTCAATTAACTAGAAGTGAATAGAAAGGGTTGGGGGAAGGGTCACAAATACTGTACACCCCATTGCTCCATTCACATGGAATGCTAAGGGACCTCAATTATTGTGACTCCGGGGGTCCCACCAGTTAGACCCTTAGCAATCAGACACATCCGTATCCTGGAAAACCCTCACTTGGATGAAAAAACCCTTTGAATCGGTTTTCAGGGCACTTCTGTTATTTTCATCGCCGTTGTGCCACCACATGGGGTAAAATGCAGATATCTCCATCCACAATATAAATGTGAATATCAGAGTAAACATCATGGGTGACATGTATCTTTATTTTGATCTGTTTTTTGTCTCCTCCTTTTGCAGGTGGTTTGATTCTTTGGGACTTTTTAGGTGCATTTTTGCGACTAAGGTCTTAAGAAGTTAGCCGGAGGTTGTGTCTGTCACAGTGTTCCTAAAAGTATCTTTCCAAGACAGATGTTTCCTTTGTTTTGTGACTTTTTAGGTGCAAAACAAAGTACAAATGACACCATGCTTAGCACGGTGGCTCAGTGGTTTGCATTACAGCCTTGCAGCACTGGGGTTCTGGGTTCTAATCCAGGTTAAAATCTGCAAAGCTTTTATGTGGTTTATTTACTAAGGGTCCACAGATTGCATTTCCGTCGAACTCCCGACGTTTTGGGGATTTGCGCACTGGGACAGGTATTTAGAAGGGGATTGTGTCGCACATGCAGGATATCGGGCGCATGATCTTAGTGAATCGCCGCAGAGTGCGGCTGGTCGGACAATGCACATCAGGGAATGCGCCAGGGATGGGTAAGTAAATGTGCCCCTATATGTTCTGTGTTTGAGTGGGTTTCCTCCTGGTCCTCCAGTTTCCTCCCACACTCCAAAACATACTGTTAGGTGATTAGATTGTGAGCCCCATTGGGGACAGGGACCGATTTGGCAAACTCTGTGCAGCGCTGCGTAATCTGTGTGCTCTATATAAATAAAGGAATTATTATTATAATCAGAGACAAAGAAATAAAACAGATAGATACATAGCGCTGCTAAAGTATCCCAAAAGTAGCAAAGGAAAACATATAATTCGTGTGGCCACATGCAGAAAACGTCTATATAAGTTGACAATTTGGTTTGACCCGTCAACGGTGCGTGTCCTTATTCAATCAGTGTTAGAATGTAAAGTGACCTGTCCGAAAGTATTAAAAAGAACGAAGTGTAACACCCACTTGTCAATTAATTCATACAGAAGAAGAAACTCTTGCCATGTTATTTCAGGGGAAATATGAGAATTCACCATAACAGACCTGTAACGACTCAGGAGAGGAGACACGAGGAGGCGGAGTGTGTAGCGTCCCCGTTTCCCGCTGCGCATAGTAATAAGATGTGAACGGTACATTATCTCATGTTAACAGCTACCAACCATCTCGTCCGTGTGATCATCGTTTTGAGCAATTCACAGCGAGTGCCTATCGATTCCCGTCCTCCCTCCGAAAAACGCTCTGTTTTTTGTTTTTTTTTCCCTGCCGAAATCTATCTATTTGTTATTTCCTCCTCTCTTAATAATTGTGTCGGCCTCCGACTGACATGTTTGTATCTCACGCCAGTGCATTAAATATGGAATTTGCGGAAAGGTCAGCGTGTCTCCCGAGTTGTGATTACTTTTTCATGTTGACATTTATTGATTTCATTACATTCATGCTCATATTTCAAGATGGTTTTTTTATATATTTATTTTATTTTTTTTCCCTATAATTTTTTTTTTTTCATTTTGTTACCGATTCATAGATGACAGAAGAACTGCACCTTCCTCTGCGTTACAACGAGATGTAATTAAAATCTGTAGCGAGGTTCACGTTTCATCAGGACTTCACTGTCAGAGCCATCAGCATGGGCCGGTGATGTGTGGGGGCACCGCAGGCGGGAGGGTGATTAAAGGGATTATTGTAGGAAGGTGGCGGAGGCCCGGAACTTGTTTTCATTGTGTTTGCCCATCGCATTAGTTGTACTTACGTTGTATCTGTCTCTCGGTAATCACAGGACCTTGTATATAAACATTTTTCATTTGTGATTTTTTTTTTAGGAAGTCATTAGAGATGCAACGACTCAACGAGGCTCCTGGGCACTAAGGCAAACTACCTTAGTATAAAGCATTTGGGTCCATATGATACAAGATACACAAGCTCCCACGGCTGCACTTTCGTCAGGTTTTTTTTTACGTTTTCTGGATTTGCGCGCTGGGACAGGTATTTTACTAGGGATTGTGTTGCACGCGAACGGATTGTGGTGCGGCAGCGCTACTTTTATGCGACAGAAATCAGGGGCGGGCAGTCAGACGATCCGACTGATTTGGTTTGAGCGCGGGATTTAACGTTTAAATTGTGTCGCAAGCCAAGCACTTACATGCACCGGGAAGAAGAAGGTGAACTCCGGCGGACCTGAGCGGGGAAGCGACACATGCAGGATATCGGGCGCACGATATTAGTGAACCGCAGCACGGTACATGATCGTCGGACAATGCACTTTGGGTAACATCCTCGGACCGGGTAAGTAAATGTGCCCCGATTTGTTTGTCTTGTATCTAAAAAGGGTCATGTGGACCCGAAACGCCTTAAACTAAGGTCACTTTTATTACGTTTTTCTACACCCGCTTGACAGGAGATACACGTGGGATCCTATCCTCTCCCTACCCGATGGCACTTTGAATCTGGAGTTGTCGTTGCCTTACGGCCTCATTGATAGATATTTTCAGCGTCTATATTAGATTCATGCACACGTTTTACTCAACCTCTATTACCGTATTGGTATGATTTCTACTATTTTAAGAGTGAAATATTTATTTAGTACATGTTACAGGATACACTGACTACAGTGACCCCCAAAAGAAAAAAACAAAATATAAACTTTTTTTTCATATTCTCATCCTTTTAATCAATAACTGTCAACTCTTCCACATGGAGATGACAGCGACCGCAAGAAAAAACATTACAGAAACTTTTCTTCTTGTTATCATCCCTGTAATCCATCACGACAACAAGTGTCCTTTCTCTGCCTGTACAATTTAGGTGAAGAAGAAGGATACAGAATAATTTCTTCATGTTATCAATTTCAACCGGTTACTACCATCTTTTCTCTGTACAGACTACAGTGTCCCAAGGAAGAAAACAATGCAGGAACTTTTCTTTATATTATCACCCCTCCATTACCGGCATCTCTTCCAGGTTCCCATTGCAGTTATTGTTAATAGACTATAAATTTTCCCTCTGTCAGGCACCTGGGGTAGTGGACCCACTGGACCACCACGGACGATGACATAAGCCGACACCTGGGAGTGGAGTCTAAGTAGCACCCAGTTTTCATCAGAGCCTGGACTTGTTGGACTTGCTGCGGCATGGTACCACCAGGTCGCTCCACTGGTGCAACTATGTCCGCAGTGGTGGCCAAGGCATAGTACAGTATCGTCAGGCAAAACCATGGTCAGGGACAGGCAGGAGGTCAAGAGGATCAAAGTCGGGATGCAGCGGAAGGTCGGGGCAGGCAGCACTGGATCGAAGTCAATAAAAGAACCGAGGTCACAATAGGAAATCGCAGAATAGGCACAAGGCATAGGAACAAGCTTTCTCAATGGCTATGAGGAACAAAGATCCGGATGGTTGGGCAGGAAGAGGCTGGCTTATCGGTAATTCCGGTAATGGCCAGCGGGAGCCGGAACAGGAGCGAGGACAGGTAAGTTAGATCACCGGGGCACAGAGAAGGACACTCCCTTTGTAAAGTCACCCAAAAAGGAAGGATACAGAATAATTTGTTCAGTAATCACCCCTCTTATCAATCATGACTAGAGATGAGCGAGTATACTTGTCCGAGCTTGATGCTCATTCGAGTATTAGGGTACTCGAAACGGCTCATTGCTCGGATGAGTATTTCGCCCGCTCGAGAAAATGCTCGAGTCAAGGCAAATTGTCTAAGTTAGCAGATGTATGGAACATCTGCAATGTGTTCTTCAGTGAAGAACACATTGCAGATGTGTGCAGATGTGTTTCACTGAAAGAACACAGTGAAGAACACATTGCAGATGTTCCAAACATCTGCAATGTGTTCTTCACACATATTGTTCTGCACATACTATTGTTCAGAACACCGTTCTGCACGCGTGTCTTCCGATAAGTTAACAGATGTACGCAAACATCTGCAATGTGTTCTTCAGTGAAGAAGAGATTGCAGATGTTCCGTACATCTGCTAACTTATCAGAAGACATACTTTCTTAATAAAATAACACATTTTATTGCCGAGCTTTGGTCCCTTTGAAAAATGCTCGAGTCTCGCATTGACTTCAATGGGGCTCGTTATTCGCGACGAGCACTCGAGCATCGGGAAAAGTTTGTCTCGAATAACGAGCACCCGAGCATTTTAGTGCTCACTCATCTCTAGTCATGACCCATGTGTACTATACAAATCCTAGAGGAATCCTTAGTTTAAAAAAAAAAACAATGCAGAGACTTCTTCATGCTATCACCTCTTCTTTCCATCCCAGACATCTCCACTTCCATGTTCAGACTACAAAGACTCCACAGGAGAAAACAATACAGGATCTTTTCTTCATGTTATCTCTCTGTGAATCACAGTCTGTTACTGGCATCTCTTCTATGCCTAGACTACAGTGACTCTAAGGGGAAAAAAAGTGTTTTCATGCTCTCATCCCTTTTATCAAGGACTGTTGCTGTCAACTTTTCCATATGCAGATTACAATTGCAATATCTTGGGCCTGATCTTATGGTGAGCTGGATTCTCCTGGTACCTGAGTGCAGCCTAGCGCTCGATGGGTCACAGGCAGCTTGGTTCCGGCCTCCATCCATGCTGGCCAGGGCCAACAAGGGGATGCAAGAAGAGGAGTAGGCCACAATAAGATAGAAGTGTCACCTCTGAGGCTTTCCCGATGTATGTGTAATGAAAGGATCCCAGGGTAGATGTAGTGGGGGGCCTATGGTGTTAGCGGCAGCCAGGGATCACACATGGAGAAAAGGTGAAGAACTGCACAGTCTCTATTCCAAGACTCCAAACACAGTAACTGTTACAGGCTGAAGTAATGGTCCTATCTTCCAGGTCTGAGGTAGCTGATGTTAGATGCAGTCTAGTAAAAGCTCACAGCCCAGGCTCTTTAGGTTAGGGTGGGATCTGTAAGGAGAGTCAGAGCTGCAGGCCTGATGGAGGGAGATTGCCCTCACTTGGGAGACAGCAGCAGCAGGCCTAGTGATCTCTGTAAGAACTCTGTGAGAACTCTCTGGAGCTTCAGCCAGAGGGAATATTAATAAACTTCCACTCTGGGAGGAAACAAATCACTGAGCTCGGTGCAGATGAGGATTAAGAATATATAACATGAAATATGCTCTAATATTATCCCTATCTCATGTTATCCCTCCTCTTATCAATATCAACTTATCACTGTCATCTGTTCCATGTGAAGACTACAATGTCCCAAGGGAGAAAGCAATACATGTGGAATATTGCTGTCAATCTGTGGAACGGCCTGTCTCAGGCGCTGGTCACAGCAGGGACAGCAGAGAGCTTCAAGAAGGGTCTAGATGCCTTTTTACCCCTAAATAACATTGACAGTTATGTTATATAGAATTGTCTTCCCTAAATCCCTTCCTCATCCAATCCCTTCCCTTCCTTGGTTGAACTTGATGGACAAGTGTCTTTTTTCAACCATATAAACTATGATACTATGTTCTTCAGGTTTTCACCCCTCTTATAAATCACAACCTGTTGTCAGCTGAACTATGTACATCCTGGAGGAAGCCCTGGTGAATGTATAATCCGTAGCTTTCCTAGCAGGAATGATGAAGTCTATAGATTTCTTACATTCAATACAATAAAATCAAGTCATTTTAGTGATTTTATGCTAAAAACTTTATTTTCCTATAATGTTTAGTGATCCCTTATGTGATCCTCTCTCTGTCACTTATACAAACATCCTGTGAACTACTCAAGGACTCCCCTTGTCCGGACTGATTTACCTTCTCCTTCTCATTACTCCGCTTCTGGGCCATGGATTTAATGGAACTTATCCATGCTTAAGCTTTGCCCTGTATGAAAGTGTCATTAAGTCAGACAGTTTCTTCCATCCTCATTCCGGATGGAGATTTTTCTTCGGAGGTTTTCACACTTGTCAGTCTCGATTTGTTATTTATATGCTCAAGTGACATTTTCATTGAATGGATCGGAGAGTCCACTAAAATATGAAGGATCGGCCCTCACAAGGTACATTAGTGCTAATGGTCAACTTTATACTCGAGGTTCCCCCTCCCAAAAAAAAATCACAGTGTTTGAAAGGTGACTTACTTTATAGCCAATATCAACATCACGGAGCTGTGCCCGGTGCCGGAAGACTAAACCCCCATAGAAGGAGAGGACATTCCCATAGTCGGCCATTTGTATTCCGGTTATAGGAAGCCTCACATCCATATTCCTTCTCTTTATCGTCATCTGATCTTTTCTTTCCCTAGTTTGTTTTTCCCCAATTCTCTTATATTTATTCCCCTATTTCTTCCCTGTTCACATTTTATCTTTCATGCCTTTTCCTCTTTTTTTCTTTCCTTCCAACTTCCTTGTCTTCCTCTTTTGCTTCTTTACTCACCATTTCCTTCTCCGTTGTCTCTATCCTTTCCTTCCACTTCATTTACTTTACTTCCCCCATATTACTTCTCTTCCAATTCTTTCCTTGTTACCGTATATACTTGTGTATTAGCCGAGTTTTTCAGCACAAAAAAAATAAACTTACATACTCACCTTTCTGCACCCCCGATGCCCGGTGCAGCTCTTCTTCTGTCTTCTCCGCGATGCTCCAGTCCCCGCAGCTCCTCTTCTGTCTTCTCTCTGCTGTAACAGCCCGCAGAGACGTGGCCATGCGCTCTGCCGGCCGGCGCATACTATGACATCATCAGCATGTGTGCACCGGCCGTTACAGCAGAGAGAAGACAGAAGAGGAGCAGTGGGTACCGGAGCATCGCGGAGAAGACAGAAGTGGAGCCGCGCCAGGCATCGGGGAGCCGCGGCGACATCGGGACCACCCAAAGGTGAGTATGTAAGTTTATTTCTTTTAAGTGCTGGGCAAACTGGGGACTGGCTAATAAAGGGAGTTGGCTGGCTGTATACTACAGGGGGCTGACTGGCTACATACTGGGGGGCTGTGACCACTGCATTTCCCACCCTCGGCTTATACTCGATAATAGGTAGATAGGTTTTCCCAGATTTTGGTGGTAAAATTAGGAGCCTCGGCTTATACTCGGGTCGGCTTATACTCGAGTATATACGGGACTTTCTTCAATTTTCTTCCTTCCCTTTTGGTTCTTTCCTCACATTTCCTTCCCCTGTGTATCTTTTCTTCCATTTCCTCCTACTTTACTTTTTTTTTTATTTGTTTCCCAATTACTGTTTTCTTCACTTTTCCCTCCCCTTTGTTTCTTTTCTCCCTTTTTCTTCCCTTTGTCTCTGTTAAATCATTTCAGCTTTACTTACTTCCTTACTTTCCTTTCTTTACTTCCCTTTTGCTACATTCTTTTCCATACTTCCTTTCCTTTTTTTCCTTCCATTTCTTTCTACAATTCTTTTTTTCTTTCATTCCTGCAACTTTGCTTCTGTCCTCGCACTTACTTCTTATTTTCTCTTCCCCTTCAATCTCTCCACATTTGTCCCTTTCTTTATTAAATTTACTTTCATTTCAGCCCTAACAACCCCCCCCCCCCCCCCTCTCTCCCTTTCTTCCCTTTTCCCCCCCTTGTTTTCTTTTCTTTTACACCCCCCCCCCCCCCCCCTTCTTCATACTTCTTTTATTTTCCACTTCCTTTATTTTCCTGTTCTCTCTGCCTCCCTTCTGGGATTTTCCTTTACTTCCACTGGTGTCATGGTTTCTCTTCATCTCATTTAATTTTCATTCATCCCTTGTCTTTCCCTCTTACCTCTATCCCTGTCACGTCTGTACCAAGACTTCTCTCTGTCCGCGGATGGCAGATTAGGTGACTTTATTTCCTCTTTTGTATATTCTGTGTGTGAACTGGGGCGTAGGTATCAGTCGCTTCCAGCAAAGGGTTACTGGAGTGATGGACAGCCCCTCCGCTCCACTATGGGAGCTCCTTTATATACCTGCCCCGTCCCATCAGTCCTGGCTGCTTATAGTCTTATATCTCAGCTCTGAAGTTTTTCCGGTGCTCACTATTAGTATTCTATCGCTTACTCTGGTTATCTGATCTCGGCTTTGTACTATCGACTATCCCTCTTGGACCTTGATTCTGTACAGTACCTGCTATCTTGTTGTGATCCGGACCCCTGACCTCGCTTTCTGTGTTGCTTGTTTGTCAGTCTGGTTTCATGTCTGCTTAGGGAGGGACCATCCTCGTGGTTGTCCTGTGCCACCTTTAGGCCACGTGAGGCCAGTAGGCAGGTGACAGTTTGGGGCGGCTCAGTTTAGGGCTCACTGTCCCTGTGCCATCCTTACAATCCCCCTGTATTTCATTTTCTTTCTTTCCCATTCAATTCTCCTTCTTGTATCCAATTTCCTTCTTGCATGTATTCCCCTTCTACTTCATGTTCTCCCTTCCCTTCCATTTCTTTTTTTTTTTCTTCTTTCAATTTTTATTTTTTATTATTATTTTCCAGCCTCCATTGCCATAAACAATTTCTTTTTGTCCTTCAATTATGTATGTCCTTTTCTGTTCTGTGTCACTCCTGTCTTATTTTAATTGATTTTTTTTATTAGTGTATTTTATAACTTTGTATTTACCATGAAAATATATCTAGAACTTATGAAGAAGCAATCTTAGTCATTTTTTTTTTCATTAGTTTTCCATACACAAAAATACTCTTCTGATAGAACTGACAACATGGCATTTAGTATCATTTTAAAGACCCCTCCATCATCTATGTTTGTGATATTGAATATCGGATGCATCAGAAAAACAAGGGGCAGAGGACCAAATAACGCGCTTCCATATTTCATGACCTTTTATTAAATGGTGATTAATATTAGTAAGATAAAACCTTTACACTTAAAAAAAAAAAAAATCACCAAAATTTGTATCAATAGAAATAACAATAAAAATAACAACAACAAGAATTGATATTATTAATGTCGTTATTATTATTTATTATTATTGCTATTTTTGTCTTTATTAATAATCTAGATTTCATTTTAGATACACTTCAGTCGATTTCAAAATGGTAGCAGCTTCTAACGCGAGACCTTGAGTCAAAGACAAATCAAAAAGTTTCCACCTTCAAAGCGTTTCCTAGTTTTCCAATTCTTTAATACGAGTGTGAAAGATGAAATTCCAATTGTTCTGACTGTCAAGGACACCAGGGCTGTAATGGTAGTTGCAGGCATCAGGGTGAAGAAAATGAAAGCCATGTTTTTCAAGTTTTTTTCTACTTTTTCCAAGACAAATGAATAGTTATTCAAATATCGGAACATTTCTTGTAACAGGGATATTTTCTACAATTTATTTTCCCTTTTTTTTGCTTTAAAGCAACGTCTAAAAGATGAACTGTAGTATATAGTAACACTAAATAAGGCAATAGACGCATGGTTTTCCTGCAATTTTTTTTTTCGAGCAGAACACGACCCCCCTGTGACATTGGTGGAAAAGAAAGCCCTGATTAGCTGATGACCTCTGTCCCTGCCTACTTGCCAGCCCGGCACTAAATACCAGAAAGACACTAGGTGGAGATCCCAAGACTGGTAACTGCACAGCAACAGAAGTGAAATACAACAAAAAAAAACAAGGCAGATAAATTAAAGGCAATGGTTCCTAGCCAGAACAAAGATGGCGGATGGAAACAAAATCAGTAGGCAAGAGAATGGTCAAGAAACAGGCAAAGGTCAAGTATTAAGTAGAGAATCACTGAGGCAGAGCAACACAACTAAGCTAGAAAAATATAAATGAAGTGCCTGGATGCCACCTCAGCAGATGACGTCTGTCACTCCAATTGGCACCTGTGACGCAACCCCCACAGCCAGGATTTTTGGCATACATGGAACCCACTGAGACCAATCAGTGGACTCAATTGGTCCTTCGATTTGAAAAATGCTACATGACCAGTGCCCTGCATGACCACTGACACTTCCAACCTAGCATTGTTTACCAGAACACTGGAACTATCCTTGTCTGGTTCCCAAAGGGTTTTCCAAGATTCTCAGAAAACTCTCTCCAGGTTATATTCACATGGCCATAATATTTCATACTACATGCAGTACTACATTTCACCCAATTTCCTTCACATTCATGGTTAAAATATCCAAAACAAGCAGCATCAAAGGGATCTGATTATTAGTCATGTAAGCTGGATGAGATTTGTGGCCTTCATATGGTCCATAAAATATGACCATACAAATTCACCCTTAATTTCTTCCATTAAATAAGCCTACGGATGAATCCATTGCTAAATCCCGGGGAACTTCTGGTCATATTTTCTTGAGTCCGTTTAGACATAGTGGGGCTCATTTACTAGTGGGTCCGAATCGCGCATTTACGTCAAGTTTCCTGAATATTTACGATTTGCACCGAATTACCCGGATTGTGGCACATCGGCGCCTGCTTTCACGCGACAGAAGTCATGGGGCATGGCCGTCAGAAAACCCGACAGATTCGGAAACAACGCCGAATTTTTTAAAAAAATTGTGTTGCAAGAATAGCACTCACAAACACGAAGGAGGTGAACTCTGGCGGACTTCAGCGCAGGAGCGACATCTGCTGGATATTGGACGCACGACCTTAGTGAACCCCAGCAGACCCGAATCAACGTCGGAGAATGCGCCTGGATCGCGCCTGGACCGGGTAAGTAAATGAGCCCCAATGTCATGGTTGAACAACAACCCTGTCATCCTTGCATCACCATTATTCTGATGTGTTCCTGAAGGCTACAGTGGGGAATTTCTTTCCAGTGGTCCTCTTTTAGGCTGAATCTGTGGGGAAATGAAGCCCAATTTTCTTCAACTCAACGATTATTGACCTAGACCATCGAGAGATGATAAAGTTTGTTGAGTTAAGAAACTTTACAGTCACTTTTTTGAAGTTGTTTTAAAAGTTTTAAAAGTTGTATAGACACAATGGGGCAGATTTAATTAACCGGTCAATTCGCGATCCAGCGGCGTGTTCTCTGCGGTGGATTCGGGTCCGGCTGGGATTCACTAAGGTAGTTCCTCCGAAGTCCACCAGGTGGCGCTGCTGCGCTGAAGTTCCCCGAGGCCCGCTGGAATGCACTCAAGTTCACCGGCCTATTCCTGGTGAAGGTAAGTGCAAGTCTCGGGACACTTTTTTTTTAAATGCGCCGGTTTTTCCAAATTCGTCGGGTTTTCGTTCGGCCACGCCCCCCGATTTCCGTCGCGTGCATGCCAGCGCCGATGCGCCACAATCCGATCGCGTGCGCCAAAATCCCGGGGCAATTCAGGGGAAATCGGTGCAAATCGAAAATATTCGGGTAACATGTCGGGAAAACGCGAATCAGGCCCTTAGTAAATGACCCCCAATGATGTTCTCCAGCTCCATGATGTTCTCCAGCTCCATGATGTTCTCCAGCTAATAGAAGGAGGCCATAGATGATAGCTCCCCCCCCATTATGTTCAATAACGTCCCATTTGTTATTAATTCTTACATTGCAATCTATGACTTGATGGACTAGAAAGAATCTCACCTACCTGAGCAGAGTGAATTTGTATGTTCAAAGGAGGTGCCATGTTCTTGTAGGTCTCGAGCTGATGGACGATTTGTTGGATCTTCCACATGTAAAAGCAGATTTGTCCCCTAGAGGCTGAGAGAACAAAGAACAGAGAGCTGGAATCTTTCTATGGATAAATCTTCAAAGAAAACTTAATAAAGCTTCAAGGGAGCCGTCTGCCTCTGGGGGGAACAGATCTTTCATCTTAGAAATCGCTGGAGGCTTACAGGTAAAAAGACACAATCTAGTCTCACCGCGAGGACCTGTTGGGTGTTCAGCGCCTACCGCAGCGGAAATCCTGGAAGTTGATCATCTGATATTGAAAGGATCAAGTGGAATGGAAGTAATGGCTAAAGCTGATATTGGAATATTCAACCCCTTAATGATGAGGCCTGAAAGGGTTTAATGACCCAACTCTTTAAGTAAATTTGAGGACATAGTGGTTTGCCGGTCATAACTAAATTTGTTTGTGATCCTTAAAAATTTTGGGCTGTTTTATTTTTGGGTGTCACACAATGCTATTTAAAAATGAACAAATGTTAAAGGTTTATAACGTTTATAACCCTAGTATATAACCAGCACTCCCCTCTCCCCAGTATATAGCCAGCAGCCCCTGCCCCCAGTATATAGCCTGCAGCCCTGCCCGAGTATATAACCAGCAGCCCCCTCTCCCCAGTATATAGCCTGCAGCCCCTGCCCCCAGTATATAGCCAGCAACCCCTGCCCCAGTATATACCCTGCAGCCCTGCCCGAGTATATAACCAGCAGCCCCTTTCCCCAGTATATAGCTAGCAACCCCTAGTCCCCAGTATATAGCCAGCAACTACTGTCCTCAGTATACTACCAGCAGCCCCTGTCCTCAGTATATAGCCAGCAGCCCCTTCCCCCAGTATATAGTCTGTACCCCCTGCACCTCAATATATAGCTAGCAGCCCCTTCCCCACAGTATATATCCAGTACCTTCTGCCCCTTAGTTTATAGCCAGCAGCCCTTGCCCCCAGAATATAGCCTGCAGCCCATGCCCCAATATATAGCCTGCAGCCCATGCCCCAGTATATAGCCTGCAGCCCCTGCTCCCAGTATATAGCCTGCAGCCCCTGCTCCCAGTATATAGCCTGCAACCCATGCCCCAGTATATAGCATGCAGCCCCTGCCCTCAGTATATAGCTTGCAGCCTATGCCCCCCCAAGTGTATAGCCTGTAGCCTCTGCCCTCAGCATATAGCCAGCAGTCCCTGCCCCCAGTATATAGCCAGCAGCCCCCGCCCCCCAGTATACAGCCAGCAGCCCCTGCCCCCAGTATATACCCTGCAGCCCCTGCCCCACCAGTATATAGCCAGCAGCCCCTGCCCCCCCCCAGTATATAGCCTGTAGCCTCTGCCCCCAGAATATAGCCAGCACCTCCTGCACTCAGTATATAGCCAGCAGCCCCTGCCACCCCAGTATATAGCCTGTAGCCTCAGCCCTCCGTATATAGCCAGCACCTCCTGCACTCAGTATATAGCGGGGGGGGGGGGGTTGCGCTAGGGTATTGGGGGTTATATCAATTTCATTTATTTATATATTATGTGTGTGTTTTATGCTATAGATGTCCCCCCACAAGTTCATAAAGGACTTCCGGGGGACATTTTCACAATTTTCTTCTTAATTTTTTAGTTATTTTACAGGTTTTCTACTTTTCATTTATAATAGCCCCAGTTACAGATCAGAGCTGACAGAGCTAGGTCTGATAAGATCCAGCCGCTCTGGTAAACCTCTCTTCCCAATCATGTGACTTCGGGTCTGTAGAGGCGTCTGCATTGCCTTTCTACCTTCTCCATAAGGTCTGTTGTGGTCTCTCAAAGCGATAGACCCCTGGTGGTCTACGCAGGAGCAGGAGAAACTGCAGCAACTTCTACAGACGATGTTGTAGACTTGAGCCCCGCATTATCTGCCGTCAAAGTCGGTGGGCAGTGGGGAACGAGTTGAAGATTATATCCACAAAACAAAAGCCAAAAAAACAGGAAGTGCAGCCATATTGTTTGTCTCTTCTTAGCATCTCAGAAATGTATTTTATACCAAACCTTTACAGCATGCATCTACTGACATTGCTCGGCCTCTGATATCGGAAGGATCAACTGGAATGACTCTTTCCCCAGAATTGCACCACACCCCCCCCCCCTCTGCTCTGAGTAAAAGCCGTAAAAAGGGTTCTGGTTGAATACTACAGCCATCACTCAGAGCAGAGAGGAGAGGCTATGGAGAAGTTCAGAGGAGAGATCTTACTCCACAGCAGTGTGAGGGCATTTCTTGTAAAATTTTTTAGTTCATTTCAGCATGTGTTGGATTAGTACATCAGGGATTTTATTTTCACAATCTGTGTAAGACTTAAGCCACAAAAAAAAGGGAGGAAGACACATTTCAGGGGGTAAAAAATAAAACGGCATAAGAAAAGATGAAAGTGGGGGAAGCATCTGATTGGCTGAGAGTCTACAGCACAATATAAAACCAGGAACAGAGGAACGAACCATTAGAAAAGCTCCTTATCTCCGAATTCTAACGTCGTGCACAAGAGACTCGACAACTGAAGGAATTATGTGAGAATATCAACTCTTCTACATCTGTTTTCGTCAAAATAATAAGTTCCATGAAACCGAGTCAAATCCACTAATTTCATTTATCCCACAGTCTGTGTTCTCTTGATTTGGCTTTGCTCTCTCCTTTCTAACAGATCTTCTTTGGAGGTTTCCAATCTTTCCGAAATAAAAGATAAAAATTCTCTGAGCATAAACCGGGCACATCATTTTTTAATTGCTTGCAATTACTGGGAAATAGATGTGCTAATTTCTATGAATTATTTGCATTTTCATGAATTAATTTGTGCTGTAATGAAACGTATTGTAAGGGGTTCAAGATGCTGAGAGAAAGGAAAATACGAAATTTATTCTACAGACTTGGAAACTTGGAGACTTTGACAATAAAACTTGTTAGAGAGTAGGCTAACATTTGGAGATCCTATGCTAATGGGAACAAGGGAACTGCATAAATATACACTCTGTATTCAACACTCACAAGCAGATATAATCTGTATCAGGGGTGCAGAGGGTGCTCCGACCAAGAGCCCTAGGGGGCCCATAAGGTATCGCATAAGGTATAAATCCCGAATGCCTTTAACACAAGACACCAACCTATAGCTCCAGTACAGGAGAGCAAATGATTAATCAAGATTAGGGATGAACGGACCTAAAACCACAATGTTTGGTTCCATGCCGAACATTGTTGGTTCGAGTAGCCGGACCCCAACTAGGATTTCAGAAAAAAGTCTGGGTTGGGGTTCGTCGATCAGGCTCAACCCCCCGCTGGTAACACATCGGTGCACACCCCATTTTCTTTAGGACCATTGCTCCCAAGATGTTTCCGATCCAATCCGAATTTGCCTGGGGCACTTAAACAGTTGACAGCTGTGACCAGTGCCGGCACCAAAGGCGGGTGTTAACTGTAAATGCTACTGGCAAAGCCCGATCAGATCAATAGTGTCACATAAGTGACGATCCAAAGGATCGACCCCAATGCGGGTGTTATCGGTAAGAGTGAGCATTTGTGTTTGGGTGACAAACCAAACTTTCAGTGTCCACTCATCCCTAATCAGGATGTGATATCTCCTTGTGCTTCTAGTCCACCAATCCACCGATAAACATGTGATGCGGCACATGCGGGAAATTGAGGGTGAATAGAGGCAAGAGGTAATAAAATTTAATAAGGGGGGTTGCCATAAGAAAAAAGTTTTGGAGTTC
Source organism: Engystomops pustulosus (assembly GCA_019512145.1). Classification (NCBI taxonomy): domain Eukaryota; kingdom Metazoa; phylum Chordata; class Amphibia; order Anura; family Leptodactylidae; genus Engystomops; species Engystomops pustulosus. The sequence continues at coordinate 210,060,682 of CM033645.1, read as the reverse complement.
CTCTAATGTTTGGCAGTCATTCTGCTGTTGATGGCCTCCTGGTTGAGGATCCTATCCCGTCCTTGGTCTCGTTACGTGTCCTGTGGTTGTGAGTTTTGGCTCTTGAGTGACCCTTATAATGACGTAAGGTCTGAATATTTCCTCTGTTTTATCTTTGGAATTGTTTGCAGGTTAGGAGACTCAGACTCCAATTTCTGATCATCCTATCAGTGATGATTCTTGGCTCCCTTAATGACCATGCTAATTTCAGATCAATGCCCCTGCTACCAATTCATGTCACCAGCTGGAGGATCTATGTGCACCCAGTCTTTACTGTGTTTTGTGGTATAAAGGCTTGGGCAGCATTTAGTATTGTTGGCCTACACTTTGAATAGATCATCAATACTTGACCGTGGTGGCCAATACCCAACTCTTCATGATCAGCTGAAAATCATGAGACAAAGAAGCAGAAGCAGTTGGCTCCAGGTCCCTGTATTGGTGGAAATTGCACCTAAAGCCGAGGCCATGAAAGTGAATATGAGCCAAAGCTGTGATTACTGCATCCACCCAATCCAAGGGCGCGGAACCAACTGCTTCTGGTTTTGTGTTCATGTGACAACCCCTTTAAGGTTACAGATTATAGATTCATAAAATTCAACATCCCATATACAAATGGGTATTGCACAAATCTTTTGACCAGCTCCATACAGGTATGAATTTTTTGTTTTACTAACCTGTAGAACCAATCAATAGAACGCAGAATGGAGATGTGCCCTACGCTCCAATAACATCTATGGGAATTCCGAAATTTGTTGGTATGAGGCAGGTCAGGGGGGACTTGCAGTCTCACATTCTACGGAGCGTGGGGGGTCTTGGACGTTGGACCTGTCATAATACGGTGGGTAGGGGATCTTACACTTGATATAACTTAGTAGTACACACATTTTAATGTTGCGTTGTATTCGAGAATTTTGTTATGTGTTATTCGAGTCATAAGAATTTCCTCGGACACCATCTCCAACCGCTCTCTGACCGGGGCTCCCGGGCTTCTCATTTTATGCCTGTTCCGGAGTTCAAAGTATCCAAAAAACTTACAATTTATTTCTGCTTAGAACTTGAATGACTTCCAAAGTGTTATAAATAAGGTGACATAATTTATGGCCTTTATATTAATATGTCTCTGACATTCTATTTTCCTTCTGAAAAATCTCATCTCGCCGAGATTAATTCCGGATACAATTATTATAAACAATTGAGTTTACAGCTGGCGCTCGTGCGGAGGGGCTCCTGGACCAGACTCCATATAACTCATGTCATTGGATGAATAATTTGGCTACAACTCCATAAAATGGAAAGTTTCTTGTAATTGTAGCAGTGAAGACTTCAGCCGGGGGAAGAAATATGAGACTATGAGATCCGCACCAGATTCTTTCCGGTAGATTCTAATGGCCACTGTGCTTGCGATGTAAATGCCGATGATTTTCCAGACATATTTATAAATCTGTCATAACTTGGGTAACAAAATAAAAAATTACTTGAACCAAAAGGAGTGCGGCTTATAAAGGGGGTGTGGTTACACTGGAAAAGGGGAATGGCCTCAGCTGTGCTAAAAAATATGCAAATTATGCACCAACATTATGATGCATTTTTAACATATACATTGGGACACATTTACTTACCTGGTCCTGTGGAGTTCACAGAAAGTGCATTGTCCGATGATCCTGCCGCGATTCACTGAGACCGTGCGCCCGATATCCTGCATGTGTCGCTTCCCCGCTCAGGTCCAACAGAGTTCACCTTCTTCTTCTTGGTGCATGTAAGTGCATTGTCTTGCGACACAATTTGAAAGTCGGATCGTCCGATGATACACCCCCGATTTCTGTCGCATAAAAGCCGGCATTGCTGTGCCACAATTGGATCGCGTGTAACACAATCCCAGCGCAAACCCGCTAAATAACTGTCAATGCTGCGCAAATCCCAAAACCGGCGAACAGTCTGACGGATCCACGACCCTTAGTAAATAAGCCATGCTGAGTTCACTCCCTGTGTGCAGCATTTGGGCCGTGTGATCCCGGCAGCATGCGTTGTGAGTGTGATGCGAGTTCATCACATCACACTCGCAAGTGTGGAACGGGCCTTACTTTTTCATTTTGTTAAAGTGCTATTGACGCAATGCTAACATGGTGTTTACATGTAGGGGCTCATTTACTAAGGGTCGCGGTTCGCACTGTCGACGGACTTTGCTGGTTTCGGGATTTGTGCAGCTTTGACAGGTATTTAACAGGGGTTTGCGCTGGGATTGTGTCACAGCTGCGCTGCTTTCATGCAACAGAAATCGAGGGCGGCCGTCGGACTACCCAACTGAAACGGATTCAAATTGTGTCGCAGGCCCAAGCACTTACATGCCCCGGGAAGAAGAAGGTGAACTCCTGCGGACCTGAGCGGGGAAGCGACACATGCAGGATATCGGGCGCACAATCTTAGTGAATCGCGGCACGGTGCATTATGGTCAGACAATGGGGGAACTGCCTTCATGAATCCCGGCCGGACCCGAATCCACCGCAGAGAACGCGCCGCTGGATCGCGAATGGGCCGGGTAAGTAAATCTGCCCCAATGTCTGTGAACTCCGGTGACTGGGTAAGTAAATGTTCCCCATTGTGTTAACATCTAGTTCTGTAAATCCAAATGTAAGCAATGTAATTATGTAACCCTCCTCTCCGCAGATCTTTTATTAATAGTAAAATGCAATGTAAACACCATCGGGAACATTTACTTACCCGGTCCGAGGAGTTCACAGAAAGTGCATTGTCCGTGTATAATGCCCTGTGCCGCGATTCACTAAGATCGTGTGCCCGATATCCTGCATGTGTTGCTTCCCCGCTCAGGTCCGCCGGAGTTCCCCTTGTTCTTCCTGGTGCATGTAAGTGCATTGTCTAGCAACACAATTTGAATCTTAAATCCAGCGCTCAGTCCGAATCAATCAGATCGTCTGATGGCCGCCCCCTAATTTGTGTCGCATGGAAGCAGCACAGCCGCGCCACAATCCGATCGTGTGCGACACAATCCCAGAGCAAACCAAAGCCATCAAATCCTGAAAACTGTGACAATTCCGACAAAGGTGCGATCCGCGACCCTTAGTAAATAAGCCCCCATGTGTGAATGCAGCCTAAATATAATAGACTTACCTGACCGGTCTGTTCCAGGGGAAGTCACTTGTAGGTCACCAAACCAGAACACAAGCAATCACTGGCCTCAATGGTAACCTCATGGTATACACATGACCGGCCTCAGCAGTGACCTGCGGTGTGTGTAGGGGTCTAACTGCAGTAGTGGCCGTCCCAAACAGGGGATGGTACATCCTCTTTAACCCAAAAGAGTGGACCTGTTTATGTATACTGTACTATGTGGAGTATCCCATAATACCTACAGTAGGGAGGATTAACCAGAACCTCATTACTCGTCACCAGGGGCCACGTTTTACAAGCAGGTAAGTGATTTTCATGTATCCACCAGCTGTATAAATCCTGCAGCAGGCGCAGTACCACATGTGGCCAATAGGTGGAGATGTGGCTTGAAATCTGTAATTTTTTCCATATTTGAATTATTTTTGAACACTTTTTTCCTTGTATTTAGACGCCTTTGTGTTTTGCTACTTTATATAGGTGAAAAACTGAATAGCTGGATGTGCGCTGAGCCCACGTATATTTAACCCCTCATCCGCCTGAGACGCCTTTTCTAATAATATCTTATTTCTAATTGACTGAATCTTCGCGGTTTGTGATGTTTGTTGGCTTTGAAGTAGTAATTAAGAGGCAGATAATTGTGATTCTTCTTCTTATTAGTTGGCCCTATGTCTGTTGTATGGAGGAGAGGGGCCTCTGGCGTGCGGGCGGGCGGGCGCTGCCGCCTGCTAATTACTCCTATATATAGAGGCTGTACCTGCTATTATTTCATCAGTTTTTCTTACTAAAATTACTTTTTTATTTCGCAGGTATTAGATCATATTATCATCTCTATTTTTATATCCAATATGACCGCATCATCTAGTACAGAACGGATCAGTACAGTAAAAAAGAGGTATATGGAATTTATTATAATCCAGTTTTATTCATATTTACAGTATTTAACCACTTCATCACCGGCCTGTTTTCCTGTTTTTCCATTATCAATGTAACTATAAGAGAGCTTGTTTTTTGCAGGATAAGTCATATACTTTAAGGGCACCATTATAGTGTGTGTGTGTGTATATACAAGATCGGTTCCATAGGTTTGTTCTTAAGTTGAATTTGTATGTAAGTTGCAATTGTATATTTTATAATTGTAGATCCAGACAAATTTTTTTTCTGTCCCAGTGACAATTGGAGTTTCAAAATTTTTTGCTGTAATGGGACCCAGGATTATCAATAAAGCTTCATTACAGACACCTTACATCTGATCATTGCAGCCCTGGACTATAGTAACATCCAGAGACTTCACCAGAGGTCACAAGGGGCAGAGGGGTCCGTCTCTAACTAGGGGTCGTCTGTAAGTCGAGTGTTCTTAAGTAGGGGACCGCCTGTATATATGATAAATACTACAATTTTTCTTTCACAAATTTTTTTTAAAAAACACATAAATGTCACCCCTACTTTGTTGTACTTTTAAATTTTACCCTATTCACCTTGTAGCCTAAAAAAACATGAATAATTACTTTTTTGGGCCAACAGCACTACAGAGATACTTAGTCACTTTTAGGTTTGGTTATGTTTGTTCTTTAAGAAAAAAAAATATGTTTTTCCGACATCTGTAACTTTTTGTTGCACAGCTTTTCGTTTGCAGGCAGGACCTGACTTTTTATTAATGTCCTTTTTAGAGAAGGGAAGTCTTCATGGCTGCTGGTTTTTAATATGTGTCTGTGACAAAAACAACGTTGTGGTTTTTGAAAAAAAAATAACTTTTTGCGGTGTTAAGTGGACATTTTATTAAAGGGGGGCATCTGCGGTGGACATTTCTGTAAAGGGGGACTCTGCTGTGGGATTTCCATTAAAAGGGGGCATCTGCTGTGGACATGTCTTTTAAAGCGGAGCTCTGTTGTTGACAATTCTTTAAGGTGGGCTCTGCTTTGGACATGTCTTTAAACATGGGGGGGGGCTCTGCTGTGGACACTTTATTAGAGTAGCAGCTGCATTGTCCTAGGGCTTATACTCGAGTTAATAACTTTTCTCCCTTTTTTTGTGGTAAAATTAGGAGCCTCGGGTTATACGCGAGTATTTAAAGTATGAGGGGGAGTTGAGCTGCCGAGCACAGAGGTCGGGCAGCCAGGGGTAGCATCCACATCTCCGACACTGTCTGGCAGATCTGGTCTGGCCGGTAGTCGGGGTGGAGGGTTTCATGCAGTTAGGGAATGTGATCGGCTTTCCTAAATAGATGGGGTATAAGAGCAGGGGTGAAGTTCATCGTTAAATTAATTTTATGATTTCACAAGATTAAGGCTTTAGAGGACATAGAGTATAAAGAGTAGTACATAAAGGAAACCTACCATTGTTCGCATGATGAAATCATGTGAGCAGACCACCCGGTAGGCTATCTAATGCTGATGCCGGCACATACTTTAGTTAGGCACGGCAATCTTTAGTTAAGCTAAAACAATGATTTTCTTACATATGTAAATATCCCTCCGGTGCTACCCCTACGTCATCTTCGGAAGGTTGATGGCTTCCGATCTTTAAATATTCCCGCCTCCTTCATTGTAGCCGTCCTCCTTCGGGTACCGTGAACCGTGACGTCACCAAGCTCTCGGCACCTATCACGCGTGCGCAAACACTAACTCTAGCACAGCCGACCGGCGATAGGTGCCGAGAGCTTGGTGACGTCACGGCTCTCGGGAACCTGAAGGAGGACGGGCACAATGGAGGAGGAGGGAATATTTAAAGATTGTAAACCATCGACCTTCCGAAGATGACGTAGGGGGTAGTTACATATGTAAGAAAATTGTTTTTTTTAGCTAAACTAAAGATGCCTAACTAAAGTATGTGCCGGCATCAGCATTAAATAGCCTACGAGGTGGTCTGCTTGTATGATTTCATCATGCGAGCAGTGGTAGGTTTCCTTTAAGTCCTAACATCCGGGCACATGTTGGTTTGGACGCTGGAGGGGCCCTAGTCGAGTGAACAGCCCAGGGCCCATGGGACACTTAATCTGCTTGATAGTATTGCCCCACGGTAGCCAATAGTCACAGTGCCCCCCACAGCAGCCAATGATGGTCTCAGTGCCCCCCAACAGTTATTCACAGTGCCATCACAGAAGCTGAGATACAGTTTAAACGACAGCAGTGAATACTAACAGTGCCTCCACAGAAGTCAATGGTCACAGTGCCCCCCACAGTAGCCAAGTTACAAAGCCCCCCCTATGTTAGCCAAGTCAAGGTGCACCCCATAGTAACCAAGTCACTGTATCCCATATACTATCCAAGTGCCCCAACAGTAGCCATTGGTCCCACTGCACCCCACAAAGCTCCTAATTACATTGTCTCCCACAGTAGCCATTATTCCCAGCGCACCCCCCCCCCCAAAAAAAAAAAAACTAACAATTCCTCCATGGATTAAGGAAAATTTTTTAAAAAACACACTTACATCTTTGCCTTGTTCTTTCCTACAGAGCTTCACCGTTCCTAAATAATTTTTGTGTTTAGTTATCTTTCAGCCATTAGAGATTGCAATTTATTCCTTGTTTTGTCCTTTGGAGTGTTTTGAAATTTGGTTTTCAGGGTTCGTTCTCCAAGCCGACCACGGAAATAAGACTGAGGAAAACATGTCCTCTAAATTGTCAGGTCATTGACGTAGGATTCTGTCTCGCCGGAGCTGATTGTCTATTGTTTTAAAGAAGTATGTATGTGTCAAGATAGGAGATGAATGTGTGACCATGGGTGGTCCCACAGAAAAGACCTCACCTCGATCCCAAGTCTCCCTAACCTGATTCATACTATGGAACATCCATGTCTCTGTTAAAACCCACAGAAGTCAATGGTTCACAGAACAGTTGACCACAAGTTACCTGACCTGCTCCAGACCAGCGAGACATCCGGTTGTCTTGTCTCGTCTTGTAAGCCAATCAGAAAGTCCATTAGAAATCAATGGAACGTGTGATGGGGCTACTATAGGACAAGGATAGGAGATAAATTTGTGACCATGGGTGGTTCAACAGAAAAGACCCCACCACGATCTCAAATCTCCCTAACCTGCTTCATACCACGGAACATCCATGTCTCCGAAAACCCACAGAAGTCAATGGTTCACAGAACAGATGACCACAACCCAACCTGCTTCAGAACAGCGAGACTTCCTGTTGTCTTGTCTTCTCGTCTTGTAAAGACTTCCTGTTGTCTTGTCTTCTCGTCTTGTAAGCCAATCAGAAAGTCCAATAGAAATCAATGGAACGTGTGATGGGGCTACTATAGGAAAATTATAGGAGATAATTGTGTGACCATGAGTGGTCCTACTATAGGAAAATTATAGGAGATAATTGTGTGACCATGAGTGGTCCGACAGAAAAGAACCCATCTCGATCTCAAGTGTCCCTAACCTGTTTCATACCATGGGACATTCATGTTTCAGAAAACCCATCGAAGTCAATGGTCCACAGAACAGATGACCACAAGTTACCCGACCTGCTTCAGACCAGTGAGACTTCCTGTTGTCTTGTCTTCTCGTCTTGTAAGCCAATCAGAAAAGACTTCCTGTTGTCTTGTCTTCTCGTCTTGTAAGCCAATCAGAAAGCAATGGAACGTTACATTGGGCTACTATAGGAAATAGATAGGAGATAATTGTGTGACCATGGGTGGTCTAACAAAAAAGACACCACCTCAAACTCAAGTCTCCCTAACCTGCTTCATACCATTGGACATCCATGTTTCAGAAAACCCATAAAAGTCAATGGTCCACAGAACAGATGACCACAAGTTACCCGACCTGCTCCTGACCAGCGAGTTCCAGAAATTACATTTCAAATCAATGGAACGTGTGATGGGGCTTCTGTAGGACTTCCTAGTCCATATAGGGTCCACCATTCTGCAGGTTGTGGGAGGTCAGGGTTGTTGGACCATGCAGGATTATTTATTTTCCCTCTGAAGGGGTTTTTATAGAATTTGTAATTGAGGGCCTTTCCTTAGAACATGCACCAAAAAAATGGTCCGGCTGTTGGACTATTATGACAAGTTGTGTTGTTTATAGGGAAAGCATGGGGTTAAAGTGCTTTGACATACATGAAAAAAAATGACAGAAAATAGAAGGTACAGAGATCATACAGTCTCCAACAACACCAGAACTACATTCCCGAAATAAGACTCTATTTATTGTAACACACGCTGGTAGGCAATGCCTGCTCGAAATAACATCAACAAAAAGCACCGGATTATGGGATATTATCACTAATTTTATGCATTTGGAATTATTTTGGGCACCATATCCCAACAGAATGACCACGGTAAGCAGAAGACATGTAGGAGACCCTTTAAGGAGGTGCAGCGGTCACTGAATGTACCTTAAGTTTGTATTCTTGGACTTTAAAGAAATCTCACATGGAAATCCCCTCTAAAGAAGACCTGTCACCAGAATTTTATCCCTCACACCAGTAATACCTGCTGGTAAGGGGTTAAAAGTCCTTCCCATATCACCTTATCTGCCACTAAAGCTCTGTAGCTTAAATACAGGCATTTTTATATTCCTGTACATAGGGGGCAGTATTATAGTAGTTATATTCTTGTACATAGGGGGCAGTATTAAAGTTATCTGACTTTTTTCAATAGATTTTGTAGTGTTTAGCTAATGTGTTGTATATGACAAATGTACAGCATGTAAATATGCAGAGTAATTATCTCCTCCTTACTCTCACCTCCTCTCGGTAGAGGTAAAACGCTCTATTACGGGTACAGAGGATATGAGATTTTAGCTCCCCCCACCCCCCTTTCCCCCAGGCACTCATTTCATACATACGATAGAAGATCCGTGCTCAGCACTTTACAGGTTGGTGTTTCTTTAAATGCAATAGACGGCACATCCAGAGCTGAAGAATGGCTCCTTTCCGTTGCTGTTGTAGAATAGTCGTTTTATTCTATCTCATGCGGTAAATGGCGCGGTACATGCCCTGCATTGTTCCACCTCTTTCTACACAAGAACCTGGTATGAAAATCCCTGATAGCTTCCATTCAGATCAGTCCGGGGAGAGTAGATTATAGCTTACAATACATGTATGGGGATTTCATTTAGATTATATTCACTCTAGTATTGTATCTAAAAGAGCGAATGGCAAAAAAACGTGTATTGGCACAGGTGCCCTGCGTGGTGCGCCGAGCCTTTCATCCGAGGACTGATTTCCTATTCCAGGTATAATTGCTACGTTATGATGTAGCAGAGCTAGATGTGAAAACTGTTATGTAGCTGATTGGAGACTTCAATTTTCAAGAGAATTTGCTGAAATCAGTTGTCACTATGTGTGAGGAGTAACTCTACTTCTGGCCGTTATGTGACTTGTATTCAGCATTATTTAGCAGGTCTTGTATCCCTCTCTTGAGAGATTGTTGACGTTTACAATCTTAACTGGTTTGCAAATCTGCCTCACAATCATTTCATTAGGCAGCTATAAAGCTTCCTTGGGACTGGATTTCTTTGCCAGTGATTTGATGTATCCCATTTAGTGTGTTTATTCTCCTTTGTCTTCTCACGACCCTATGCCTCTGTATTTTATTACAATTTATCTTGGTTCAACATGTCTTGGCATCTCTGCTTTCTTAGTTTTTCCCTTCTCCATATCCCGCACATTATTTTGTGTAAGGAACGTCACCCAGTTGTGGGTCATCATTTGGGGCGATCATTAAGTAAACAGGGACAGAGGGGGGTTCTTATCAGGACTCACTCTTCCGCTCCCCATCCTGACAGCTGATGGTTCCCGACTTGCTGCTTTGTTGCACAGCTGTTGGGTCACTCAGCTCCCTCACAATCATTTCATTAGCCAACAATAAAGCTTTCTTGGGACTGGATTTCTTTGCCAGTGATTTCATTTATCCCATTTAGTGTGTTAATTCTTCCTACCCTGGATTTGTGTTGCCTACCTTCTGCTTTGTCTTCTGACCACCCTATGCCTCCGTATTTTATTACAATGCAGACATCTCGGTGCAACTTCTCTTTGCATTTCTACTTTCTTAGTTTTTCCCTTTTCCCTATCCCTCTCATTATTTTGTGTATGGGACGTCACCTAGTTGTGGACCATCATTTGAGGTGATCATCAAGTAAACAGGGACAGAGGGGGGTTCTTATCAGGACTCACTCTTCCGCTCCCCATCCTGACAGCTGATGTGTCCCAACTGCTTTATTGCTGTTGGGTCACTCAGCTCCCTCACATTCATTTCATTAGCCAACTATAAAGCTTCCTTGCGACTGGATTGCTTTTCCAGTGATTTGATTTACTTGCTCTAGTGTTTTTATTCTGCCTTCTCTGGAACCGGGTTCTCTAACTTTTGCTTTTTTTTTTGACCACCCCATGCCTCCTTATATTGGTGCGACTTACGTTTGCATCTTTGACTACTTTCTTCATTTTTTCCTTTTCCCTATTCCTCCTAATATTTTGTGTAGGGAATGTCACCCAGTTGTGGCTCAACATTTATGGTGATCGGGTGTCCTATCAAGACTGAATTTTCCTCTCCCCTATCGTGACCTGACAGCTGGTGGGTGGAAACCTAACAGAAATGACTGACTACTCCCCCTCCCCTCTCAATAGACTTCAATGGTACATGAAAACTCAACAAGCTTCTGTTCCCTTTTATGGAACAAAGACGCAGTACCAGATACAACCTAAGGACAGATGCGGCGCCACTAAACATCTTAATGCACTAATGAGCTCAATGCTGTAATTAAATGGTATCTGATGACAGTGCGTTGCATATTTTAGTTTTATTACCATTCTATATAAATATCTGGAAGGGAGGAATATTCCTTTATGTCACATTATTATCTTTTCCATGCATTTGCTGCACATTTTTCTGGGTGACTAGATCAGTCTACATGTCTGAGTATTATAAATAGAAAAGAACTTTTTACCATTCCTGTCCCCGAACCAAAGCAGCAGCGACTGCAGACATCGTGACTCACTTCAAGCTTTGAAACCATCTTCCATATTTGCATATTGCAGTCCTTCCTCTGAGGATTAAAAAGAGTAAAATTCTATTTCCAAAGACTACATAGTAGGAATGTTTTTTTTTTCCTCTTAAAGTAGCGCCACATCTGTCAACAGGTTGCTTATGGTATTGCAGCTTAGGTCTGTTAAGTTATTAAGTTAATTGAGTTGGACTGCAATACCGGACAGAGTCCAAGGACAGGAATTACTTGTTTGAAGATGTTTGAAGAATGCTTCAGCTGAGCCCTCTCCAAACAGACCAGGTGTTTGCTGCATTATGCAGCAAATAACCCACCGTTAAGACCCATGATGGATGCCGGCACCATTCACAGGTCTTAACGTGTTAAATGCCGCTGGCAAAGCCGCGTGGCACACTGTTACAGAGCAAGATCAAGATTTCCATGCATCGCAATACAGTACTATTGCAGTATATAGTTGGAGTGATCAGACCCCCTAGGGTTAAAATACCCTAGAGGCTCTACAAATACAGTAAAAAGAAAATAAAAAGTTCAAATCAGCCACCTTTCCCTACAACAGACAGCATAAAGTTATGTAGGCCCCGGCTGCGCAAAGGAGTCCCAGCGTGCATGTGCAAGATTTTTAAGACTGACGGTTAACGTCATCCGGCTGTGTTATCTGTATCCAGAAACAGGACTCATTAGCATATTAAATGAAATCATTTTTAGGTTACTCGCACTGTCCCAAGATTTAATTAAAACATTATAGGAAAGGTGACATCTCGTGAGTAAGTACAGTATAGAACTCTACCATCAGTATTAACTCTCCAAAAAACAGTGTGTTGTAATCAGCGTCGGACTGACATGTGTTGGGTCTACCAGAAGTGGTGACCTTGAGGGCCCACCCTTCAACCATAAAATACCATAAAAATCATATCTTGTAGGATGTATCGTGAAAAACATCTAATAATCTATAATATCGGAATTGTCCTATATGAAATAGATCATAATATCCAATGATTACTCCATTCACTTCCAAATGAAGATCTTTGTGGCCCATTATAAAGTGTGAAACCCTGGGGCCCACCGGAGGATCCTCTGATTCTCTGGTGGGCCAGTCCGACACTGGTTATAAATAAATAAATAATAACGCTATTATCCCAAAGGGAACTTAAAGTGTCACAGAAAAAACAAAATAACACACACAATAAAATAAAATAACACAAATAAATTGCATTTCTAAAATATGAAAATTCTATAACAGGTGGAAGAGACTGTGGGGCAGTTCAATGTACAGAGAGCTAAGAGCACAGCAGTGTGAGGACATGTCTCAAGAAACTACAATCCTGGATAATAAATCCGTATTCCACAGTCCTGCTTCTACTAAGAACAAAAAATTATGACAAGAAAAAGATATGACCACACATATCTGCAGGGTCAATACCTAACACTGTTTGCAGCTTTTTGATGGTCAAAACTACTGAACGAGTCAGACATTGACTTATTGAAAGCTGCCTATAGGTGGAAGTAGAAAGACAGAGCTAATTTACATATCTTTACCCAGAGAGCATTGCTACAGCAGCTGGTGTCTCCACAAGGAGAATCACTACCCCCTGAGATCTACTGTCTAGTAGATAAATCTCCATACATCTGCTCAAACCTTCTCGAGTTCCTCTACAGATTCATCCAATGCAATGAAAATTGGAAATGATGATGAGCGTGATAAACAAGTCATAAGGTCAGCTGCACGAAATAATTTCTTTTTTTTAATTTTCCACTTTGTTAATTAAGCAGTCATTCAGCTGTTAAAGCGGCATTACCGGATGATCACACGAAAGGTCAATGAGGAGCGCGGTGTAAAAATACACATGGAGATCAGTTATTGAAGTCGCTTATTTTATCACTACGGAACATATTGGAGATTTGCTAAGGTCAGATCAAGAGCCGGGGAATCATTCCAGAATTAATTACGGATGCTAATTTTTATAAACATAAAATAACACAAAAGTGATATAAAAAAATATATAAAAATAAGCAAGAAGAATAAATAACATTTCTGTTGTATATGTGAGAAATAGAAGTGTAGGCGGAGCTTAGAAAAGTCTCTGCAGCATGGTGAGGCAGTCTGTCATATAGCAGAGAGAATTTCCTAAGATAACTTCCATACTGATTATCTAGTCTACACTTACTAAACATTTCTTGGAAAACTGCTATTATACAGCAGTACAACTATCCCTATACTGTTCCTCCCCATGCCTGTAAAGTTATTTGACTCACCAGTATCGTCTTTACTTTGAACTAAGTCCAACATATTCATGTCATTCCTCTTCATCCACACCTCCAGCACATTTCCCCTCCCTCAGGAATAAGAAATGCTGGCTGTGTTACTCACTGAAGAGAATTCCTGGGGGAGGGGTGAATGAGGAAGCAGATTTCTTTTCAGCAAGTTGGTCACACACAGCCAATGTCTCTCTCATTCCTGAGGGAATGGGTGAATGATGTAACAGAGCCAAGCTCACTTGACTGAAAAAAAGCTTGAGGTTTGAAGAGCATAATTATGTATAGATGGTGAGTCAACTTTATGAACATAGTGTGGAACTTTACCGGCATGGGGAAGAACAATATAGGGATAGTTGGGTTATGGGTTATTTTTACATCTTAATTCATTATGGGGAGCTGTGTTTGAAATAAATATAAAATAATATTTTTTTTAAGGTATCAGGCAATGGGGGGAGGTGTCAGGCACTGTTTATAACCTTACTAATTCAGCAGGCAGTGGAATGTATATTATATAATTAATTCAGAATAGGGCTCTGTGTATAATGTGATTGATTCACTATATACTTCTTCTACTTCTAAATTTTACTATAACTTTTATATGTGGGGGCTCAGCATGGTCAATTGTGTTGTCAGGGGTAAATCGATTATTTAGGAGTACAGTGTGGGGCGGCTGTTACCCACGGGATACTGTAAAGCAAGCAACTATGGTATTTTTAGGGGCGCTGTGTGGAGATGTGCTACAAAGAGCTGAAAACATTTGGGAAAAAATATGAGAAATTTTTTTAATGAAATTCTGGACCTGAGGGAGATGTCTCCTATAATTTGCTAAATATCAATTCTAACTTATCTGATCAATACTGCAATTACTGATTAACCTTCTAGCGAGCCTAGTCTAGATTAAAAACAGCTGTATAAACAGCTATGAATTTAACACCCCCTAGTGGTGGCTGTAGGTGGCCAAAATCACTCCCTAAATACCACTCCCTAATGTCTTCTTTTGTCTGTATGTATCCCCCATGATCTGTACAGCGCCGAAGTATATGATGCGGCTATAGAAATAAAGATTTATTATTATAATAATTATTGTTATGGAAAATTCCAGGGGGGCAGGGCAGCAAAATAAAAACTAAAACTAAATGTCTATTTACAAAGCAAAGGCAACAGGCCAAGGTACCAGTCCAATCTGTCCTGGGTTGCTTTGGCAGCAGGGTTTGGGCAGGCTCTGGTAAGGGTTCAGAGCTGCAGGCCATTGTAATATATATCTTATTATTTGTAAATGAAATAACAGTTCCTTCCAGGCAGATATTATGCAGCTGCAATACAAAATATAGACAGTAGATGGCGCACAGAGGTGATCAGTCTCTATGGACATTTGCAATCTAATAGGAGTGTAATATTTTGTGATGTCTGCACTGGCAGGGCCGTTACACTATGACCTCCCTTCATGAAGAGGTTTCTCTATGATAAACTGATCGTGTGCTTCTACTCTCTGCAGCGCCACCCCTGGAGAAAAGAGGTAGTACATGCAATCCATTGAAAGCAATTAGTTTGATTGTTATGTACAGACCACTATGTCCTCCAGAGGGAGAGATACTGCACTTCTTCAATTATTTATGGGGGCTATCAATGAGGGGCTCTCCTGTATGTGTGTGTATATATATATATATATATACCTGAGCAGATGAATGCTGATACAGAAGCTCAATTGGCTGGAACATGAGTGGAGAATCAGGACCATAGGACCTGCCGTCTGTGATCTTTTTCTGCAAACTACTCCTTAAATGGTTAATTAATTTTCCAATTACAAATCACTATAGGAAATCAATGGCATTAAGAGATGATGCGGGTCTCGCAACAAGGTCAATTGACAGCCTATCGGCCTCAATTTCCACCATTCCCCAGGTGACCAAAGTCACAAGAGGAGACTCATTGTTAGAAAGTGGGATCATAAAAAAATTACTAAATTTTAGTATGAAGGGTCTGATTACTGATGAGGAATTGTTTTCCCTACACCCTGTAACACCAGATTATCCCTATGGTGTCCTGCTTCTGGGATTCCCATCAATCCCTTTCTATCTGGATGGTGGAAGGTTTGTATGTCTTAAATTTCTCTTTAGCGCCACCTCTGGAGACATGAAGTATTGCACGGTCTCCATTAAATAATTCGGCTATCCGCTTTATGCATGGTCGAGATAAATTTCATGTGTTCTTACATGCCACACATCTACTGGAACCGTGGAATCTTCTGTCTATTCCATTGGAGGAACATTGGATACATTCCCTGTGTATAATACTGGTGCCATAGAGAACCCATGCCAGGTGTTTCCATTCATTCTAGAAATAGACCCATCGTTCTCATGATCAGTGGGTGCTCATTGGTTGGATATACACCAATCAGAGTGATCCTGTGTGTGGAACATAACATCTACTATCAAAATCCATTATGATAAACCAGGGACATTAATCCTAGATCCAGGCACCGTGACTGTGTTATGTTCTTATATTTGTTATCCATGGCCTCCTTCCTCCTCAAATCAACTTTTAAAATGATGTTAAGTAGCTAGAAGGGCATTACCAGACCCCCAAACATGCTTCAGATTCACAGGCTGTTACACTGTGCAGGAGCACTTTTCCCTGCCCACTGTTTGAGATTACATCGGGCAGAGGGAGGAGGAAAGTGCTGAGGGTGCAGAGGGAAGGGGGAGACAGTGTAATAGTCTTTAAAGCTATAGCTCAAAAGGGATCTGGTAATACCCCCCAGAGGAGCCTCATCCAATCTTTCTACTTCTCTACTTTGGCTACAAAAATCATTATTGTCCATGTGCAAGATATCAATGACAAGAGGAACCTTCTAACGTTTTTCTACTTCACTGTTTAGGCTGCGCAAGATTTCAACATCCAGAGGAAATTTTGCTTATACTTTACACTTCGCTGCTTTGGCTGCCAAAATTGTGAAGCGCATGCACAAAATTTCATCTGCCAGTAAGCTCTGGATTAAATATAAACTAAACATGGACTTATAGGTGAAGCCTCCTGCATCAAAAGCATGACTTTCCTGAGAAAATTGTATTTATATGCTAATGAGAATTGCGATGCGCTATGGGTGTGGCCACAATCTTCAGTGCATGCTCTCTTACCGAGTTTCATCACCTATCGCCTTGATCAACCCTGCACTGCTAGTTCCAGAAAGAAACTGAGCTAGAGAGAGTGCAAGACCACACCCACAGTGCACCAAAATATTTAGAAATTGAAATACAGGCGGTCCCCTACTTAAGAACACTCGACTTACATACGACCCCTAGTTACAAACGGACCTCTGGATATTGGTAATTTACTGTACTTTAGTCCTAGGCTACAATAATCAGCTATAACAGTTATCACAGGCGTCTGTAATGAAGCTTTATTATTACTCCTGGTTCTTATGACAACCCAACATTTTTAAAATCCAATTGTCACAGAGACCAAAAAAGTTCTGTCTGGGATTACAATGATAAAATATACAGTTCCGACTTACATACAAATTCAACTTAAGAACAAACCTACAGACCCTATCTTGTATGTAACCCGGGGACTGCCTGTATAATTAAGATACATATAAGATTCTCTGCATTCAGGCCACAGATTTTCTCTGAAAAGACATGTGTATGTTGCCGGAATCTCATCCTACAAAGTCATATATTTAGTCTCCATATGATGAAGAGCTTTAAATCTAGGGACAACCCCTTTCAACTCAGTGTCGGACTGGCCCACTGGGTCATCAGAGGATCCTCCGGTGGGCCTTGGCTTCAATCCAGATGAGTAGAATATAACCTTATTTGAAGGTGGCTAAGGTCTATGTACTAGGGGTTGATGGATGATCAGCCCCCAGAATAATTTTATTAGGTGGGCCCAAGGACTCCAGTGTGACACTGCATATACTACATGATGACTAGATGATATTACAGGGGCTGGCACCAGCACTGGGCATAACTGGGCAAGTATTGGGGCCCAGGGCTGCTGGGGGGCCCGCATAAGGCATGGAGATGGGGGAGGGCTGTATATAATGAATCCACAGGTGGTGAGGGGGGCTTATATAAATTAACCATGAGGGGGCTGTTTGGTATGATGAACTAAGGAACAGGAGACTGTTTTAGTTTCTCAATTTTTAATGCCGCCACGTTAGTTCACTGTAAAGGGGCCCACTAAGGCGCTGTCGCCCAGAGGCCTGCTGAAACCTGGAGCCGACTTGATATTACTGTACCTTTAAGTGATGCTGTATCGTTTTTGCAGACTTCATACCTTCTCTTAGAAAATTGTGCGGTTCTCCACAGTCTGGGATCCCCTGCCCTGCCTTCATATTAACAGTAAGTGTCAGGACCATCATCTAATCCTCCGATAACACGATTTTTTTGTGGTTTTCCTCTGCGGCAGAGTAAGCGGCCTGTTCTCTCTGCTTCTATGTGAGAAATAATGACTAGTATTGATTAATTTAGCGAAGGAGAGGGAGATTGGAGATAGACAAAGTGGTTGCATTTCAATCCTATCTGATGTAACAATCTCCTGGTTCTGGATTACTTGACCTCTGCCTACAATGGGAATATGATTGCTTGATAAGATCGCCTGCGAGGCGCTCATTGCCCTGAATGCTACAGATACGTGTAATACAGGACAACGCGGCCAAAGTTTTGTTTATGAATACGAGCATTTCTTTCATGTCCTGGGGTCGGGATAATGGGGAGCACCAGACACATTACACTCAATTACCGAAGGGTCAACCAAGGACTCACTGGGAATTGTAGTTCTACAAGAATTATGGATGTATTTCCATAAATTACCACCAAAGCAAATAATAACCTATCTATAGGGTATGTGGGACTGCCCGAGCAGAGTACGGTAGTTATCAATCCATAAAGGATTGGTGGTGGCTCCAACGAGTTATGATATATTTTTTTTGATAGGTCATATGAGACTGCTGAATAAAGCCAAGCCTATATCCAACTGTACCAAAGAAGACTGATTGTGGATGGGTCATACTTTGCTTTGGTGGCACAATCATGTTAAGAGGAAATTAAAACTAGAAAACCCCAAAAGTTAGTCCTCATGTTTTTGATTGATGAGCATCTGAACGGCTTAACTTAATACCTTTTGGCTTTCTAGAGATAGGGGAAAGGCTCCTGCTGCAGTCAGGTCGGGCAATGGGGGGGCAATGGGGAGAGGCTCCTGCTGTAGTCAGGTCGGGCAATGGGGAAAGGCTCCTGCTGTAGTCAGGTCAGGTATGGGGGAGAGGCTCCTGCTGAGACTTCCTGTTGTCTTGTCTTCTCGTCTTGTAAGCCAATCAGAAAGTCCAATAGAAATCAATGGAACGTGTGATGGGGCTACTATAGGAAAATTATAGGAGATAATTGTGTGACCATGAGTGGTCCTACTATAGGAAAATTATAGGAGATAATTGTGTGACCATGAGTGGTCCGACAGAAAAGAACCCATCTCGATCTCAAGTGTCCCTAACCTGTTTCATACCATGGGACATTCATGTTTCAGAAAACCCATCGAAGTCAATGGTCCACAGAACAGATGACCACAAGTTACCCGACCTGCTTCAGACCAGTGAGACTTCCTGTTGTCTTGTCTTCTCGTCTTGTAAGCCAATCAGAAATTTTTATAATTTTATTACTTTTATAGATTTTTTACCAGTGCTCTTAATATATTTTCAACTATATATTATATGTGTTAATTTACTATGTTACAGTTTTTAGGTTTGAATGTATATGAGTTGTTTGCCATTAGATTATCTATTTTATTATTGTATCATTATTGATATTATAATCAATAATCGATTGTTTATATTGTTTCATGATATTATGATTAATTATTATTATTATATTTTCAAGTTAAGTATCTGTTATATTTTCTATAGTATTAGTACTTACTGGTAGTACCTTTGTCTACTTTATTATTCATTTATATTATTATACCATAATTATTCTATATATTTATTATTACTATATTATTATTAAGTATTGCCATTACTATAGTATCATTTATATATTATTTCTTTTCGTATATCATTATTATGACTATATGACTAATTACTGTATAGCCCAACTTTATTATATTTTGCATTTGCATGTATATTATTATGATTATTCTATAATTTTTACTATGTTGCTATCACACATTTGCATGCGATTGTGCAACGTTTGCGTAATCCTGTAGGCCTCGATATAAATAAAGGAATTATTAATATTATACTTGTATACTATTTTTATGTAATTATTATTTATTATTATTTACTGTATTACCCTCACTATATTTATACAGGTTTATACTTTCTTGCTGTTTTCTTTCTCATAATTTTCCTATAATATTATGAGGTATTCCATTAAAGTTTTCCATGCCTGGATATGGTCACTCTTTTATTATTACACACATGATACAATATTGTCACAGACTATTAACTGCCCTGTGTTACTAATACTAATTCCCTCCCCTTGCTGTGGATTGAGGCCAGTTCGGAATTCTGGTCATGCCTAATTTGGGCGTGGATATGATCCATGCTCTGCCACTGGGATGCTGCTTTGCTGTTAATACTGGAAGGGCTGGGAGTGGCAGGTGGTAGCAGAGAGAGGCAGAGACAGGAGAGGAAGAGGTGGGGGTTGGAGGCATGGGCCAGTCACAAGCCCCCGCATGCGACACGAGACACTAGTAGATGGCACCATGCAGACCACACTTGAAAGTTAAGCTCAGCAGAGAGTGTGCATTGACTGGGCAGATGATTCTGCTGTCCTGCATGCCTCCTCTAGGCTTGATCTGCTCCTCCACAACCAAAGACTAGCCCATGACATATGATGCTGCTGGAGGGCTGAGCTTTGCACTATTGGAAGGAGAATGAAGGGACTTGCATTAGCATTGACAAGGCAGAGTTTCCTATGTGTGTCAATCCTGCATGGATGATCCCTGGATGGCACTGGTGTACACACATTGCAAGCGTCGCATCTCATGGGTGACAGCTGAAGTGATCATGTCACTTAGATTTTGATTGTGCTACTGCTAAACTGGGATTAGCG
The DNA here is from genome assembly GCA_019512145.1 of Engystomops pustulosus. Classification (NCBI taxonomy): domain Eukaryota; kingdom Metazoa; phylum Chordata; class Amphibia; order Anura; family Leptodactylidae; genus Engystomops; species Engystomops pustulosus. The sequence goes on along the minus strand of CM033645.1, from coordinate 210,040,274 downwards.
ATACCGCCTGTGCTGCCAGGTGGGAAAGTGTGCAGCCTCACATCATCATCGTCACCTCTCGCACACGAGCGAAGGGTTTCCTGGCTGCTCCTGCCCAGCTGGCGCCTTTTTCACTTGAATCTGAGCTCTGGATGCATGGCTGCTAACCTGGCACCATATGCCAATCTACCACACATATGAGAGATGTGAACGTTATGTACATCTGCTACTAACCTATTGTCATTAGCCCACTCAGTCCTCAGCCTGGGCAACTTTCGTAGTAATTAAAGAGTGTTCCGGGGCTCTCCCATAGACTGGACCACCTACCGGTAACAGCACACCAGTTTATTATCCATTATTTACCTTTATTGTATGTGATGTGATGTTCGTGTTGTTGTGTTGCTATGGATAACAAATTGGTAGCAAGTGTGATTGGCACATTGGTGGGGTAACACCTCCGTCATGCCAGGGTTATGTTGGCATCAAGATGGCATGTTGATTGAACTTTCGCCTTGTATGAATCTAACAAAGGGCCAATGTATTCAATACCCGATTGGCTAACCCTGGGCAGCGGTCAAGTGGTAGCTAGCGGCGTACTGACTCCAGTATGTTCTCTGCCCAGGCATCAAAAACATGATATTAACTGCCATAAATTGATCTGCACTGAACTTGCCAGAAGGTTACTCTGTATATCAGTATTACTAGATGCAGGCGTGCCACTGTTACACCAGGGATGCGTCCCATGTAGCAAATCCGCTATGAAGAGAAGACAACTTTTGTCCTGTTAGTTTCCGATGCCCAGGTGTCCCCTTAACCAGGTGGGCAATCTACAACAATCAAGTCATACCGGGGGTCTGAGGCTTACAATGGCCTAAGCATCTCCCAGATAAACTCAAAAGTGAAACCTACCTTCACATTTTGACGCCTTGCTTTAAATGTGCTGCTTGTTTATACAGGAAGGGGTTAAAAGATGTTGCAATATTTTTGACATTTTGAAATTCAAATGTAAACGAACCAGGCAGGTGGAAGTGGGTTCTATTACGAGTTCGAATCTAAATTGTATACTTTTGTGACGTGGGTGGTTAGGTCCATGATCGTTATGGTGCGCGGTGCTGTGTTTGCGTTGCTTTTGGGTGGAAATCTTTGCGTTTTGTTCAATTTTTCTTAAATAAAATTTAAAGTGACAACTTTGGAGATTTTTTTTTACTACAATGATTAGAAGCACCCACCATACATAGTGGAGAGTGTCTATAATCATAATTTCTATATATATCAAGGATGATTTGTAATAATTTATAGTCACAACTTTCGCCTTGGGACTCGCTGAAAACCTCCTATAATAACCACTGTGGTTTGTTTTACGCATTGTGGGTTTCCTCTGTAATGTTGACCACTTAAAACTACTTGTAGCGGCGTTTGCCACATTCCAAGTGGCATCTAATAAAGCCACTTTCTCGTTACCGCAAGTCCCTCCTTAAAGCTACTTAACACACACTGCCACACATTTAGAGAACAAGCTGCTATATTAAAACAGCTACACAACAATGGTATTTTTACTGACTCACCTGCTTTTTTACGCCATACCTACCCCCCCCCCAGCCCCGTCTAATTGAAGAGTTTATACTTGTTGTTTTTAGGGCTTGACAGGTCAGATGTAGCAGAGTGAGTGGGTCTATGATAATATACTTTGTGATTAAGGGATCATTACACCACACTGATGTAACTACGTTCTATACATTCTTGTTTGGTACTACAGAGTAGAAAGCTCACAATGGTCGCGGTGTTACAGAGGTGTCGCTCCATCCCTCACGCCGCTAGATTTTATATGATCAGTTATGCGGACTGAATGTGAAAACATACACAGAATATTTTTGTGCAATGTAAACTGTAGGGTAACATTCACCAGTGGGGGCAGGCAGACTCCTGGATGACTTGGGCATGTGATATCTATGTCTCAGTGTCTATGTGGGCGTTCACGAAGTACATGACTATCTATATACATGTGTAGATCCTAGAACATTGTATCACATCTACATCAATATCCTATATACTATTGTATCCTATATACATGTGTATCCTATATACATTGTATCTTCTATATACATTGTACCTTACATCTACATCATATCTATATAACATTGTATCCTATAACATTGTATCACATCTAAATCATTCTATATCACATTGTCTCATCTACATCATATTCATATACATTGTATCCTATAAACATTGTATCCATCTACATCAATACATATCTATATACAGTGTATCCTCATAAACATGTATAACATCTACATCACTATATCATGCTATTACATTGTATCTCTATATATCATGTAATCACATCTACTTCATATCCTATAATACATTTATCCTATAAAACATTGGTATCACATCTACATCATATCCTATATACATTGTATCACATCTACATTGTATCCTATATAAATTTAATCCTATATACACTGTATCACGTCTACATTGTTTTATAGCTAAATTGTATCCTATCTACATGGTTACCCATATACATTGGGGGTTATTTATCTTTTCCTTCCGTTGGTGTCCTTGCGTCTTTTTGCTGCATAATGACTGTTTTGCGCCTATTTTGCGCCTCTTTAGAGATGTTTGCACCCGCTTTATTGCGCCTATATGGGCGCCACTTAATGCCAGTCCTGACCATGCTTAGGAAAGGCAATGGTGTGAATTGTGCAACAAATGGCGCCTTTTTTAAAAATTTGTGTCAAATAAGGCGCAAAAAAATCTGCATTTGACAAAGACCCAAAACAACAAAGACAAATGAGGTGCAAAAAAAATAGACTCACAACAGGCGCAAAAAGAGCTCAGAGAAGGGGGAAATAAGATAAATGACCCCCATTGTATCCCATCTACATTGTATCCTATATACATGTTATCCTATATACATTGTATCCTATATACATTATATCACATCTACATCATATCATATATACATTGTATCACATCTACATTGTATCCTATATACATTGTATCACATCTACATTGTATCCTATATACATTGTATCACATCTACATGGTATCCTATATACATTGTATCACATCGACATGGTATCCTATATACATTGTATCACATCGACATGGTATCCTATATACATTGTATCACATCTACATGGTATCCTATATACATTGTATCACATCTACATGGTATCCTATATACATTGTATCACATCTACATTGTATCCTATATACATTGTATCACATCTACATTGTATCCTGTATACATTGTATCCTATATACATTGTATCACATCTACATTTTAACATTCTGCTCATGGCTGTAAGTCACAGTCTCCTCTTCTCCTCTTCCTTAGTTTTGCAGAATCAAACTTATACGATAATAGTGAAGCCGTCCTGCTATAGGTCAGTGCCCGGAGCCTCCGTCTGGTCCCACAAATGACTTATCCTGAAGAGTAAAGTGTATTACAGAAGACTGTACTTTGCTACATCAACTTTTTCGAAGGACACTTGGATTCCATGAAGTGTCGCTGGCCCTTTAAATGTTATTTTTGGGGACATACATGATAAGGGCTTTCCTCATGCAAAGTTAACGGCTCCTAAACTTTTTGCAGCATGTTTTTTGATTTTGATACATTGGTTTAGACAGTTCCTGTTTATGGCAGCGTGTATCATGTCTATGGGGCGGCTGCTGCCAACAGAGATGCCTGTCACTCTATGGAGAGGAATATATTATATAGATAGATAGATAGATAGATATGAGATAGATAGATAGATAGATAGATAGATAGATAGCTATGAGATAGATAGGAGATAGATATGAGATAGATAGATAGATAGATAGATAGAAAGATAGATAGATAGATAGATAGATAGATAGATAGATAGATAGATAGATAGATAGGAGATAGATATGAGATAGATAGATAGATAGATAGATAGATAGATAGGAGATAGATAGATAGATAGATAGATATGAGATAGATAGATAGATAGATAGATAGATAGATAGATAGATAGGAGATAGATAGATAGATAGATAGATAGATAGAAAGAAAGAAAGAAAGATAGATAGATAGATAGATAGATAGGAGATAGATAGATAGATAGATGCATATAGCGGTATATCTGTATATACTGTGCATATAGCGGTATATCTGTATATACTGTGCATATAGCAGGGAGAGGCTCCTGCTGCAGTCAGGGCGGGCATGTGGGAAAGGCTTCTGCTGCAGTAAGGATTTAGAAAACACATTATTAGATAAGCAATAAGAACTTTCTCAAATATTTGTTGGGATTCATCCATTTGAGACCACCATCTAATCTGGTTCCTGACACGCGGTTTCTAGGGGGCCCAAGGCCACCGTAACTACCCACCAAATTTTATATTGAGAAGGACCTTCCCCCATGAAATCCTCAAACGTTTGTTCCTGCTTTCAATTCACATGTACACAAAGGCCTTTTTTGGACCTATGAACATCCTCCAAAGGTCCTTAAACCGCAGAATGAGAGCAAGCACATCCTCCATTCTCCAAGAAGCTTGATTCTAGTACCATATGAAGGGAATTCCAGACTTGAAGTGGCTACAATATTCCACAGCCAATGGAAGTCTTAATCCACCCCTGTCCAACACATGTAGTTCTACAAGGGCATACTATTGATCTCAAGAAGCCTCGTGTTATGCTTTACTTTTCCTGTGTGGGCGCTGTAAAGGGATCAAATATATAATGTGGGAAGCAGATATTGGATTCTAGATAAGAAAGTGAGCCCTGTCACTGAAGCCATCAAAAGCCCTGCCTACTTGCCTCACGTACCCTAGATGGTACAGGACAAGTAGAAGGAAATCCCTCCCTGCGCCAAAGTGCAGAACACAGACACAAGGACAAACAATATATAACAACAGATTTGAATGGTCACCAAGCCAGGTCACAACAAGAATTACCAAAGATGGAAGTGAACAGGAGCCAAAATCAGGAATACAATAAACAAAGTTTCAAAACCTGTATGGAGCAAGGCCAGGAAACTTCTTTTACCATAAGTGAATGAAGGATAGATGGGACATATGCAATCTCAAAGCCCCGGTCACAAAAGCAATTGGGCCAGAACTCAGAGACCCAGACAGAGCAGGTGACTGTTATGCAGGCTGTAAATCATCTTGAGTTAACTTTTTTGTTTTTTACCATGCTATACACTTAGCTCCTCCTCAGCTGTATACTACAGACAGAAGATGATGCCGACGCAGATGTTACAGAGTATTCGGAAGTCGCTAAAATAGTTTATTTCTAGGATTAAAAAAGAATGACCTATCCTTAGGTGATCAATATCGGATCAGGGGGAGTCTGACACATGGAATCCCCGCCGATGCTCGATGAAGCATCTTGGTTCCTGTAAGCCCAGTTCCCACATTCAGCATGCTCACTCCATCCTGTACAAGTAAATGGGTCTGAGCTGCAATACCAAACACAGCCACTATACAAGGTATGGCACTGTGCTTGCTAATATTCTTAGAACTTTAGTTCTGATAAATCCCTTTAAGAAATAGTTAAAATCTTAAGAAGAGTTTATCATTTTCCTCACAAATCAAAATATTTACTAAAATTTGTGGGCACAATCTGATAACCCAATGTTTTCAGTTGAGCTGCAATACATGCTACAGCCAGGTGTGGCGCTGTTTCCGGAAGAAAAGCAGATCCTTTACACTATACAGGCAGTGCCCTACATAAGAACACCTGACTTACAGACGACCCCTAGTTACAAACGGACCTCTGGATATTGGTAATTTACTGTACTTTAGTCCTAGGCTACAATAATCAGCTGTAACAGTTATCACAGGTGTCTGTAATGAAGCTTTAGTGTTACTCCTGGTTCTTATGACAATCCAACATTTTTAAAATCCAATTGTCACAGAGACCCAAAAAATTCTGGCTGGAGTTACAATGATAAAATATACAGTTCCGACTTACATACAAATTCAACTTAAGAACAAACCTACAGAACCGATCTTGTATGTAACCCGGGCACTGCCTGTATATCCCCCTTCACTCATTTATATAGTAATATTTTTTTCCTATGTTGCTTGATGACCACTATTCCCCCCTGATCCCGGGGGAGGGGGAGTCGCACTCTTTAAAAAACCCATTCTGCTAGATTTGCAGTTTCCCACTTGTCCTCCGATGGATTCCTACATTATTTACATCCCATGGATCCTGCACCTGGAGATTTACAGCTCCGCGGCCGCACTGACAACAAGGATTGAGCTGTTTGTCTCGGTGATATAAAGTCATTGTTATGTGAGCACATACGAAGCCTGTGACGTCCTCGCTGCTGCTGTGACTGCTGTGTAGGGGCTTATTCACACAGAGGATATGGGAGTCCATTTCTTACTCCCAAATAACCTATTTACCCTTATGGATAGGGGCGTAACTTGAGCAGGTGCAGAAGGTGCGGTTGCAACTGGGCCCAAGAGGTTTAGGGGGCCCTTATGGTGTCACTTTCCCATATGAGAAGACTAGTACTATATACCATACATTATAGTTTGGGGCCTGGCACAGACGTTACACTGGGGCCCATCTGCTTCAGGTTTTGCCTTTGCTTATGGATGTTGATTGTCGTTTTTCAGTAGACCGAAGGAAGCCCGGCCTGACCCAAGCCTCACCCTAAAATGCGTCAGTAACCGCAAGACGCCACAGGCTTCGCCTATATCTATGGAAGCAAAGAATGAGGCCACTAACATGTTATACTCCATTCATATTATCCAAATCTGATGATAAAAAATGGAACCTCCTCTATAACCCGTGTATGGGGACCGACTCCAACATTGCACAGTTGTATTAGTGACATAAAAGTCTTAAAGGGGCTCTTCCACAACAGTCCATGAGTTGAGTCTGGTATGGCGACAGGGCCAGCGCCAGCACAGGGCATATCTGGGCAAGTGATCAGGGCCCAGAGCTGCTGGGGGGGGCCCACAATAGGCTGTATATAAGGAATCCATGGGGTGAGGGGGGCTTTATGGAAAGTAACCATGAAGGGGCTTTGTTTGGGATGATAAAATAGGGAATATTTTAGGGAAAGGGAGACTGTTTTAGTTTCTGAATTTTTTATGCCGCCATGTGAGTTCACTGCAAAGGAGCCCACTGAGGCTCTTCTCCCCGAGGGGCTAATGAAACCTGGAGTCGACCTTGTATGACAGTATAAAGGGCTGGGCTGTGATATTACACTCAACTTGTGGACAGGTGTGCTGCTGTTTTTGGAAGAAAGCAGCCATGTTTGTTTAATCCTGGACAACCCCTTTAAGATGTACATAGCGGTGCATACAGTGGATTATAATGAAAGAACTAGACAATGGCCATAAATCAGATTATTATTATCTCTCCTATCCCTTAGATTTAATTACCTGATGTCATAGAATTAATAATCCTCTTATACGATCCCCGGAGCGGCGGGAGGGCGAGATTATTTATTCATGGTAGACGCAGGATATAGTCCTAGACAGCGTCCGACTGATTCCTACACATGTATATACATCTATATACCTCCTCCATATATACTGATGTATGGAAATGTACATACAAATTACATCATACGTCCCCCTTTAAGGGGAAGTGGCCCTAGAACTCAGAATTTGGGGTAACAAAAAGGAACAATAAACTAAAAACAATTACAACTTATTTATTGTTCTGCCATTTAAAGGAAATCAAAATCCATCCTGATAAACCAGGGACATTACTCATAGATCCAGGCACCATAACTGTAATAATCGTCTTATATTAATTATCCACGGCTTCCTTCCTTCTAATATCAACTTTTACAATCATGCTAAGGAGTCAGAAGGGCTCTGGAAAGGTTACCAGAGCCCCTCCATGCTGTATATGCACAAGCTGTTACACTGTGCACATGGGAGGGGGAAGTGCTCCTCCACAGTGTAACAGCCTGTGAAACTACGGCACAGAGCCCTTTGTGCTCATTAGAATAATGTTAAAAATTGATTTTAGAAGGAAGGCGATAACAAATAAAGATCCATGGCCTACTGTTTTTAAGAACAAGCAGTAAAGTCATTTGTAAAGTTACACACACATGGAAACCAATGATAAACCCAGGACACTTACTCATAGATCCAGGCACCGGGACTGTGGTTTCTTCTTAAATTTGTTATCCATGGCCTCCTTCCTTCTAATATCAACTTTTAAAATTATGCTAATGAGCCAGAAGGGCTCTGGGGATTTTACCAGAGCCCACCCATGCTGTAGCATCACAGGCTTGTATTTTGTGATACCTTATGATATTTTTTTATTTTTTTTATAATTTTATTACTTTTATAGATTTTTATTACCAAGTTGCTCTTAATATATTTTCACTATATTATTATATTAGTTAATTTACTATGTTACATTTTTTAGGTTTTGAATGTTATGATTGTATTGCCATTATTATATTATTATTTATTATTTTATCATTATTGATATTATAATCAATAATAGATTTTTATATTGTTTTCATTATTATTATTATTATTATTATTATTATTATTATATTTTCAATGTTATTATCATGTTTATATTTTCTATATTAATAGTACTACTGTAGTACCTTTTCTATTTTATTCATATTATATTATTATTATCATTATTATTCTATATATTTATTATTACTATTATTATTAATGTATTGCCATTACTATAGTATTCATTTATTATTATTATTTTCTATATCATTATTATGACTATTATTATTACTGTATAGCCAATACTTTATTATTAATTTTGCATTTGCATGTATTATTATTATTATTACTATTAATTTTTACTATGTTGCTATCACCAATTTGCCATGCTTTGTGCAACGTTGCGTAATCTGTAGGCTCTATATAAATAAAGGAATTATTATTATTATTTTTTCAATTTTTATGTATTATTATTTATTATTATTACTGTATTGCCATCACTATATTATACATTTTGACTATTCTTGCTGTTTTTCCTATACTATTTCTTATATTTTCTTATAATATTATTATTACTGTATTGCCATCACTATATTATACATTTTTACTATTCTTGCTGTTTTCTTTCTCATATTTTCCTATAATATTATTATTGTATTACCATAAAGTTTTCCCATGGCTGTGATATGTGTACTATGTATTATTACACACATGATACAATATTGCACAGCTATATACTGCCCTGTGTTACTAATCATAATTCCCTCCCCTTGCATGTGGATTGAGCCCAGGTTCTGGTTCTGGTCCATGCTATTTTGGGCTGGATTGATCCATGCTCTGGCCAGCTGGGATGCTGCTGCTGCTGCTTAATACTGAGAAGGGCTGGAGCTGGCAGGTAGCAGAGAGAGGCAGAGACAGAGAGAAGAGGTGGGGGTGGAGGATGGAGCCAGTCACAAAGCCCCAGCATAGCGACACAGAGACACTGAGTAGATGGCACCATGCAGACACACTGAAAGTTAGCACAGCAGATGAGTGGCATTGACTGGGCAGAGGATTCTGCATGCTGCATGCCCTCCTCTAGGCTGGATCTGCTCCTCCACCACCAGGACTGCCCATGAATGATGCTGCTGGAGGCTGGAGCTTCTGCACATTTGGAAGAGAATGAAGGGATTGCATTGAGCATTGCACAAGGCAGAGGTGTCCATATGTGTCTATCCTGCATGGACTGATCCCTGGATGCGCTGGGACCACATTGCAAGCGTCAGCATCTCATGGGTGACAGCTGAAGCTTGATCTGTCACTTAGATTTTGGATTGTGCTACTGCTAAACTGGGATTAGCGATACCGCCTGCTGCCCAGGGGGGGAAAGTGTGCAGCCTCACATCATCATCGTCACCCTCCGCACACGAGGAAGGGTTTCCCTGGCTGCTCCTGCCCATGGCTGGCTCCCTTCACTCTATAATCTGAGCTCTGGATGCATGGCTAGCTAACCTGGCACCTATATGCCCGATCTACCCACATATGGGAGACTGTGGAACGTATGGCGTGCTACTACCTTGTCATTAGCTCCACTCATCTCAGCAATGGGCACTTTCGTAGTATTAAAGGAGTTTTCCGGGGGCCTCTCCATAAGACTGGGACCACCTTACCGGTAACGCCGCCGTTTTATCCTATTATTACCTTATTGCTATGTGATGTGATGTTCTGTGTTGTGTTGCTATTGGATAACAAATTGTAGCAAAGTTGATTGGCATTGGTGGGTACACCTCCGTCATGCCAGGGTTATGTTGGCATCAAGATGGCATGTTGATTGAACTTCGCCTTGTATGATCTAACAAAGGGAAATGTATCAATACCCGATGGCTAAACCTGGGCCGGGCGAGGGAGCCGGCTGTCTGCCAGGATGTTCTCTGCCCGGCAATCAATATACATGGATATTACTGCCATATTGATCTGCATTGAAACTTGCCAGTAAGGTACCTGGATATCATTATTAATAGATGTAGGCGTGCACTGTTACACCAGGGCATGCGTCCCATGTAGACAAATACAGCTAGGAAGAGAGAGAACTTTTTGTCCTGTAGTTTTCCATGCCCAGGATGCCCCTTTGACCAAGGTGGGCATCTACAAAATCAAGTCATACCGGGTCTGAGGCTTACAATGACCTATGGCGTCTCCCAGATAACCAAAAATTAACCTATCCTTCCAATTTTGACGCCGTTGCTTTAAATGTGGCTTGTTTTTACAGGAAGGGGTTAAAGATTGTTGCAATATTTTGAAATTTTGAAATTCAAATGTAAACAGAACGGCAGTTGGAAGTCGGATTCTATGTATCGAGTTCTGCATCTAAATTGTTACTTTTGCTGACGTTGGGTGCGTAAGGTCACATGATCGTTATGGTGCGCGGTGCTGTGTTTCGTTGCTTTTTGGGTGAAATTGGTTGCGTTTTGTTAAATTTTTCTTCCATAAAATTTAAAGTGACGACTTTGGGGGTAAATCTTTTTATTAAATTGATAGAACCACCCCCCTACATAGTGGAGGGTGGTCTATAAATCATAATTCTCTATTATCGGATGATTTGTAATAATTTATAGTTCAACACTTTCGCCTTGGACTACGCTGAACCTCCTATAATAACCCTGTGGTTTGTTTGCATGTGGTTTCCTTGTAATGTGACCACTTATAACTAATTGTAGCGGCGTTTGCACATTCCAAGTGGCAATCTTAAAGCCACTTCTCCTTTACCGCAAGTCCCCCTTAAAGCTACTTACTACACAAGCCACACATTAGGAACAAGCTGCTATATAAACACTACACATCAATGGGATTTTACTGACTCACCTGCTATTTTACGCCAATAGGCCCCCCGCCCCCCCAGCCCCCCGGTCTATGAAGAGTTTTATACTTTTGTTTTTAGGGCTTTACAGGTCAGATGTAGCAGAGTTGAGTTGGTCTATGATATATACTTTGTGATTTAAAGGGATCATTACAATACACACTGATGTAAATACAGTTCTACTACATCTTGTGTTGGGTACTTAGAGAGTAGAAATCCACATGGCGCGGTGTACAGAGGTCTGAGTTATCCCCACGTCCGCTAAGATTTATAGATCTAGTTATGGGACTGAATGTGAACACATAACACAGAATATTTTTTGTGCCATGTAATACTGTAGGGGCATATACACAACAGTGGGCATGGCAGACTCTGGATACTTTGGGCCATGTGATATCTAATGTCTCAGTGTCTATTGCGTTCCAAGCATACAATGTATCCTATATACAATGTATCCTATATACATTGTATCACATCTACATCATATCCTATATACATTGTATCCTATAAACATTGTATCACATCTACATCATATCATATATCACAATTGTCTCATATCCTACATCATAGTTCATATACATTGTATCCTATAAACATGTTCCATCTACATCAATATTGCTATATACATCTAGTATCCTATAACCATGTATAGCATCTACATCAGTACATCATGTACTATACATTGTCATCTTATATACATGTAATCACATCTACTTCATATCAATAATATACATTGTATCCCTATAAAACATTGATCACATATACATCATATCATAGATACATTGTATCACATCTTACATAATATTCCTATAACATTGTATCACATTACATGTATCTATAGAAGTACAATTACTAATTCCTATATACATGGTATCCGATCTACATTGTATTATAGCTAAATTTCCGTATCCTTGTCTACATGGTTTCCCATATACATTGGGGGTTATTTATCTTTCTTCGTTGGTGTCCTTGCGTTTTTGCTGCATATGACTGTTTTGCGCCTATTTTGCGCCTCTTTATAGATGTTTGTTCCACCCGCTTTTGCCCTATAGGGAGCCATTTAAGGCAGTCCCTGACATAAAAAACAACTATAGGAAAGGCCAATGGTGTGATTTGTGCAACAAATTGGCACCTTTTTTAAAAATTGTGTCAAATAGGTGCAAAAAAATTGCATTTTGACAAAGACCCAAAACAACGAAATGACAAATGAGGGTGCAAAAAAATAGACTTCAACAGCGCAAAAAGAGCGTCAGAGAAGGGGAAAATAAGATAAATGGACCCCCATTGTATCCCATCTACATTGATCCTATATACATTATATCACCAATCTACACTTGTATCCTATATACATTGTATCACAGCTACATTGTATCTGATATACATTATATCACACTCTAACATTGGATATCCTATAGCTACTATTGTATCCTATACATTGATCCTATATACATTGTATCACATCTACATGTATATCACATCTACATTGTATTCCTATATACATTGTATCACTCTACATTGTATCTCTATTACTTGTATCCTAATACATTGTATATACCATCTACATTTTACATTTCTGCTCATGGCTGCAACGCTCACAGCTCCTCCTCTTTCTCCTGTTCCTTAGTTTTGCAGAATCAAACTTATACATAATTGAGCAGTCCTGCCTATAGGGTCAGTGCCCGGCTTCCGTCCGGTCCCATATGATCTTATCCTGAAGCGATAAAGTGGTATTACAGATGACTGTACCTTGCTACATCAACTTTTTCGAAGGACACTGGATTCCATGAAGTGTCCGCTGGCCCTTGAAATGTCATTTTTGGGGGAATACATGATTAAGGGCTTTCTCATGCAAAGTTAATGGCTCCTAAACTTTTTTGCAGCTAGTTTTTTCGAGTTTGATAGTTGGTTTAGACAGTTCCTGTTTATGAGGCCAGTATCATGGTCTGATGGGGCGGCTGCTGCTCAACAGAGATGCCTGTCACTCTATGGAGAGGGAATAACGTAAGATAGATAGAAGATAGGATAGAAGTAGATAGATAGATAGATAGATAGATAGTATAGATAGATAGATATGCGATAGATAGATATGAGATAGTAGATATGAGATACGTCAAGGAGTAAAATAATAGGCGAATAAGATCATTAGAAGATAGATACGACGATAGTAGGAGATGATAGATAGATAGATAGATGTAGTATAAGAAAAAGATAGTAGTGGAGAATATAGAAGATAGATAGATGTAGATAGATAGATATAGATAGATAGAGATACGATAGATAGATAATAGTCAGATATATAGAGATAACGATAGATAACAGATATAGCGATATGTAGTACGTTCACGAGCTAGTACGACTACGCTACGCTACTCCGAGCTACGCTCGCGACTACTGCTCGTTTGACTACGTTCTCCGCTTGCCTGCCGCTCCGCTCTAGCCCTGTCTGCTCCGCTGCTTCCGCATCTCCGTAGATAGATAGATAGTAGATAGATGTATAGAAAAATGCAAAGTTCCAAGCAGCACCACAAGCCAGAATTTTAGTAGTTGGTGCAAAACCGCCGATGATCACCTTGGACGTGGCGTCTTGATATAGCTTCGTCAAGAGGCCAGCCTCAAGTGAATTGTCGCAAAGTTGTGAACTTTTATCCATCACAAAGCATGTGTGATGGAACATAAAGTTCAACTCATCACTTTATACTAACTTCATTGAGTGCGGCTCTCTCACTACGTAGATAGATAGATAGATGATAATGAGGAGATAGATAGATAGAAGAATAGATAGATAGATAATAGAAGATAATAGATAGATAGATAGATAGGAGATACGTAGATAGCTAGATAGGAGATAGATAGATAGATAGATAGATAGATAGATATGAGATGATGATAGATAGATGATAGTGAGATGATAGATGATCATGATAGATAGATAGATGATAGCATAGATAGATCGATGGAGATGATCGATACGTGCTATGAGACGCAGATAGAATAGCTACGATAGATAATATGATAGATAGTATAGATTAGATCATGGAGAGAGTAGATAGCATGATGATAAGATAGATAAATGATAGATAGATATGAGAGAGAAGAAGATAGATAGATAGGCTGTCAGAACGATGGGTAACACACGAAACGTCCCCAGTTTTGTAATAACTCTTCTTCACTTTTACCGTTGGTTTGGAGTGTTGCTTCATTTTATGGATTTGTAAGTAGATAGATAGATACAGGTTTGTCCCCTACTTAACGAGACACCTGACTTACAGACCACCCTTAGTTCTACAGACGGACCTCTTTGCCCCCTGTGACCTCTCTGGATTTACTATCGTCCCAGGACTGTAATGATCCAGCTGTAAGGGTCTTGTAATGAAGCTTTATTCATAATCTTTGGCTCCCATTAAAGCCAAAAAATGGACAGAACTCCATTGTCACTGGGGTCAAAAAACATCTGTACAATTAAAAAAATATGGCAGTTTCATTACTAAGAAATTCAACTGAGAACGGGACCTATGGGCTTATCTTGACGATACCCGGGGGATGCCTTATATATATATATTTACTATATCTTATAGGGGATATTATACACTACTATGGAGCATTGTAAGTGTGTTGGTCTTGACTATGAAGATTTCCGTTGAATGAACAGCAAGCAGGATCCAGCAATTGTGCACAAAGTATATTATGGCCTGCATAACTTGTCATTATACACATCATAAGTCTACTTGCTGAAACGGCGATCTCCCCTTTGTATGTCAGCTGTCTTGACAGTCTACGAAGAAGAGTTAAACACCAAAACTTTTCGGGCAACACCGTATGAATGTCCCATATAATGAGCCATTAACGAGGGAAACCGTTGCACTTTTGCACCCGAGATAACAATTTCATCACTTCTACTCCGTATTCATAAGTACGCAGTCCCTGGCGGTCCGGCCGGCCTGGCCCGTTCTGCCTGTACCCTCGAGCGTTTTATTGCTGACGCACTCGCACCACACTGTGACTGTTCACACACATTTACATACCGCTTGATGCGCTCATTCTGTGCGACGGGCCGCATGCACACACGAAAAAAAAAATAGGCAAAGAAAAAAAAAACAACAGGGAAACTGCGGCAGCAGCATGAACATTACAGCGCCCCCCCCGCTATTTGCTTGCGTGCTGACCAGGAGTTCCTAAACTTGCCCGCGACAAAAAAGCATAGAACTTTAAAACAACAAAAATCACCCTCTCCCCCCGCATCCCCTGACTGCACGAGAAAAAACAAGCTGCGCCTCGATCCACTAATCTATAACCTACCTCTGCATATCTATTCTCCGCTACTACTATCATATCTCTCTCTTATCTAACGATACCGGACGAGGCAGCCGTACCCCCCCGATCGTTACAAAGGATGGGGCTCATGTCTTTCTTCCCTCCGCGCCGTTTCCGCTCCTTAAGCACCGTTTTCAAGCTGTAGGAGCTGCAACAGTAAGTTATGGAATAAAAGACACCACCCACCATTTGAAACACACTTGATGAAGAGATGCATGCCACATTTCCTGGATTAAATTAGATACAGTCCACCTGACCTGGGGACTGACGACTGGCAACCACCGAAGTTGGAAAATAATAGCTGCCTAAACATGTCTTACACATTCTCCTCTCTCCGTCTCTATCTCTCTCTCTCTCTCTCTCCTCATTCTCTCCTCTCTCTCTACTCTCTATTCATACTATTCTATCCTCCTCTCTCTCAGTTCGTCTCTATCTACTCATCTATCTATCTAGCTATCTCTCTCTCTCTATCTCCTACACTATAAACTAAGCATTCTCTATCTATACTCTAATTACCTGCTATCTACAGCTACTACTACTTTCCCACTCCGATCTCCTCTCCCTCCTCTATCTCCATCTGTCACTCTGCGTATCTCTCCTCCTCCTCTCTCACTCTCTCTCTCCTCTCCTTCTGTAGTCCCCAGCCTCTACACACTCAAGTACCTTCTATCTCTACCCACTCCTCTCCTCTCTATCTTCCCCTCTATGTCCATTTACTTAACATAAACGCCGGATATTCCAACGATTACCATTTTGCTTTGCTTTTTTAAGCAGATTGTTCCGCGCACAATCGGATTTTGGCACAAATTTTTGGCACCGGCTTTCATGCGACACAAATCGGGGTCTGGGCCTTTGGACGATCCGAATGATTCGAACTGAGCGCAGGATTTAACTTTTAAATTGTGTTGCAAGAGAATGCACTTACATGCACCAGGAAGAAGAAGGTGAACTCCGGGGACCTGAGCGGGGAAGCAACACATGCAGGATATCGGGCGCACAATCTTAGTGAATCGTGGCACAGTGCATTATACACGGACCATGCACTTTCTGTGAACTCCTCTGGACGGTTAAGTAAATGAGCCTCATTATCTGTAGAATAAACCGAACGCTAGAAGCTGCACTCACAGAACATCCCGTAAATGGAAAATTCCACTCCGAATTCCAATCATGAAATATTTATTCCAAGGAGAATTTCCCCCATTGAATTGTTAACAAAGTGAATCCCTGTGTAATTATCTGTACAATTTTCCTTTCTTGTGAGCTGAATCATTGGGAAATAATAGGGGATTAAAGGGAAATAGTGGTGGCAGAGCTCGGGGGGGAGAAGGTAATGGTCTGTGGGTAGAGAGAATGGGATTTACGCCACTTCAGCAGTTCTGTACATTCTGCAATTTGGGATTAGGTGACTATAACAATTCTCTCGTCCCTCTTCTGTGTGTTTTACATTTCAGGATTTCCACCTATAGAGATATGTTCATTAGAGATAAAATGTAATTCATGGAATATTCTAAACAAGTCTAAAGAGTTTCATATCCGTAATATTCTGTATAATGGGGATTTGCTAATAGGGGATGACAATTTCAAGATGTCCTATGGACGGAATTACGGATAGATCTCCTGTGTAAGCGCATGGATAGCAGATGTAGGACTTATACACAGTTTCAGAACTTTTTCACCAAGAGTTTTCATAAGTAACACTAAGGGGCTCATTTACTTACCCGGTCAAGTCGCGATCCAGCGGCGCGTTCTTTGACGAGGATTCGGGTCTTCCGGGATTCTCTAAGGTTGCGCGCCCGATATCCAGCAGGTGTCACTGCTGCGCCGAGGTCCGCCGGAGTTCACCTTCTTCGTCCCGGTGTATGTGAGTGCTGATCTTGTGACACAAATTCTTTTTTAAATTCTGAATTCTCCGAATCCGTTGTCGGGCGGCCACGCCCCCAGATTTCTGTCATGTGAAAGCCGGAGCCAATGCGCCAAAATCCAATCGCGTGCGCAAAAAACCCAGGGCAATTTGGCACAAATTTGGCGTAAATCCTCGGGAAACCCGACAAAAGTGCACGATTCGGACTCTTAGTAAATGAGCCCCTAAAAGTTTTAGTCCATCAATGGAAAATTTGACCAATTTCTATGTATGGAAAGTTCTCTTAACAGAATGTTCTAAGTGATAATAAGTTAATAACAAAACAAAACCAATACAAAAGTGATGACTTATTCACTAAATCTACAGTAAGATAGATACAGGGGGTCTCACAACTGGGACTTCCCCTAAATGCTTAACAATTGGGACTCCAGGTTCTATTCTGTACATCACTCCCACAGTTTGATTGCATTGGCTACATCTACACTTGACCCACAATAGATTTTTTTTCCAGGAGTATCCTCAACCCCTGGCCCCAGCCATTAACCTTATCTTATTAGGAAACATGTCTGCCATATTGGATTAAAGGGCATCCACCACCAGGATGAAGGATTGCAAACCAAACACACCGACATACTGATGTGTGCCCCCTCTGGCAGGATCTGCTCTTCTTTTAGCTTCTTATGTCCTGATTTTTAAGAAAAAAAAATAGCTTTCAAAATTATGCAAATGAGCCTGAGGGGCTCCAGGCTTCATAGAAGTTAATGGAGCCCCTCAGGCTTATTTGCTTAATTTTAAAGCCCTTTTTTTCTTACAAACAAGGGCATACGGAGCTAAAATAACAACTGGTCCTGCCGGAGGGGGCGCACATCAGTATGTCTGTATGTTTGGTTTACAATTCTTGATCTGGTGATAGATGTCCTTTAAGAGACAAGTTTTTCCAATAGAAAGGAGGCATGTAGCAGAATTGCCTAGAAATTGCTTGACGCAATGAAATATATATAAAAAAATCAGGTCTCTATAGGTTTTTTTTTCTGGGAAAATTCAACCTATTTCCGGAGTTGTTTCTTTTGGAATACACAGGGTTTCCAAATTGTATCTTTTCGACACCAAACTGCCTGCTCCGGTTTTATTGTTTAAATACTGGCTCTTCCAGACCTTGTTTCCGAGCCTGAGCAATTCCCGGTGTGACAGCTGTTGATATCCGCGACACTGGAAAGAATTGGATGCTCGCAGCTGTACCGGGCCTTGATTTACCTTATACAGCTTCACCGCCAAAGCTGATACTCACTCATCCGCGGCCTTGTACAACTCTCACTGTAAACGCATTGACTTACCGTGAAGTTTCAGTTATTTTTGTCCATACGTTGCTGAGCTTAAAAATACTTGGTATTAACACACAAAAAAATTAGGGTTTTTTTCATAGTTTTTTATAGATGTCAATGTAGGCGCCTTCTGGCGACTTTAGCATTTGGGGTGGCTGGAAATACATTACACATGCTGTCACGGTGTAGTTATAGGCCAAACTGATAAAGGACAGAGTTTGGATTCTTATTACAGACAGTCCTCGGGTTACATACAAGATAGTTTCCATAGATTTGTACTTAAGTTGAATTTGCATGTTATCAATAAGTGTATATTTATACTTGTATTTAAATACATACAACTTCTTCATGCCCAAAAATAATTAGGGGGCAGTAGAGACCCAACAAGTATAAGTGCATTTAGGCTTCAGTTTTGGTCTACTAAATATTGCTGTGGCCCTTTGAAAAATCAAAAACAAGATGGACCCCAACTTTAAGGGAAATATAAACCCATCATGATAAACCAGGCACACTTACTAATCGATCCAGGCACCGTGACTGTGGTATCTACTTATATTTGTTATACATGGCCTCCTTCCTTCTAAAATCCACTTTAAACATTATGATAATGAGCCAGAAGGGCTCCGGGGGCATTACAAAAGCACTTCCAAGCTCCAGTTTCACAGGCTGTTACAATGGGTACGAATGGGTGAGTGCCTAGCTGCAGAGTGGTCCTGCATGGAGCATTCCTACTACAAGGACTAATGCAGGCTATAGAGAAATTTTATGCTAGGCTGTATATGCCATAGTACTGCCCAGTGGTGCAACCTCTGATGGATACATCAAGAGGCTGGAGTCTCATGTCAGATATGGTGGGTGCTTGGGTGGTGGGGTTTACATAACATACGATGACAAACCATTAGCCAATGATAAATCCCTCTCCATATTTTTTTCTTTATAACCTTGAAAAAATATACAAGTTGCATGAGGGTGGCATAGTTTACATATAACTTTCCTAACTTTTACGCCCCTATTCTGGGGGGGGGGGGAGGATTTGTACATTACTTTAGCCAGTAATGCCGCCACCAACCTAACAAAAAATAAATGTTGAAATATTTTCACAGTTATAATTTAGTAAATATGTATATTTTTCCATTCTTAGAAGACTGAATAAGAAGGGTCAGTTTAGAGGAATTTAATTAAAAGCCTAAATTAGTAATGGTGAACAGCAATAATATTTTTTCTGTATGACCTATTAAAAATGAATGTTCTTTGCTTTACTAAATCATCTAGAAAAAAAATGTACAAGTCGCAGGCGGGTGGAACACTTCACTCATGACTCTCGTGACTAACATGACATTAACATTTTGGAATTTAGTTGTGTTTAGGTCAGAAAAACCATCCCTCGACTCCTATTAGCTGCCAAGCAAAGAAGAATTGCTGTTCAGAAAATATCCGCACTTATCATTTTGTAAAATTTTAGGGGCTTTTCATCCGTAGAAGCCTGGAAAGTGAAAAAGGGATTTTGCTCTCAAAAGGAAAACGTTGTCTTGACCTTGGAAAATTGTGAAATACAAGAGCCCTTGACTTTGACTGACAGCGGGAATCAGACTCTCCATTTGGAAAGTTCACACAAAAATACAGTAAAACCCGGCTGAGACGTTTCATATACAGTAATAGCCCAGCGCCAGACAGCGACTTAGACACCATTATATGCATCAGGAGGAACAGAGTTTCAGTGAAATAAATGTTTGCTATAATATGTTTTTCTTTGAGGAAGAAACTGAAGATTTTATGATAAATTCATCATAAAAACCCATGCAAAGGAAGATAAAACCATTAAAGGGCATCTACCACCAGGATTAAGGACTGTATGCAAATGAGCCTAAGGGGCTCTGGGCTCATATAACTCATATGGAGCCTGGAGCCCCTCAGACTCATTTGCATACAACCTTTTATCCTGGTGATAGATTCCCTTTAAATTACAGTACCCCCCCCCAATGACCCCCCGCAGAGACACAAAAGAGACTTCATCCACAAAGTATCATTGATAGCGGTATATCTGTATATACTGTGCATATAGCTGTATATCTGACAGTGTTATGAGTCATGTGACCTGTTCACCCCCTGATCGGCACCTCTGTCATCTCCGATCCTAAGGTCTCTATTTACCGCATTATTTTTTGGATGACCCTGTGTTTTTGGCCCCATAAAAAGAAGCAGTGACCCCTTCACCATCCGTACGGATCAATGTGACCCAGAGGTACATTAACAGATGGACTCTGAGTGGGCAGCCCCCATCTATCTATCTCATATCTATCTATCTATCTATCTATCTATCTATCTCCTGTCTATCTGTCTATCTGTCTATCTGTCTATCTATCTATCTATCTATCTATCTATCTATCTATCTAAAAGCATTAGAAATCCAGCAGCACCAAAGCAATAACAAAAAAACTTTGTGGGTGCAAACTCCAAAAAACTGGTCTTGACACACCAGGCGATTGTACTCCAAAGAAAAAGGATCCTGAACAGGGTCTGCACTTGGGCTAATAAAGCTCCCATCCGTTTTTATCTATCTATCTTCTATCATTTCTCTCCCTTTTCCCTTTCAATCCTCCATAAGTGATGCAGAAAGCTTCCATACTCCTCTGTAACATGTATTAGTGGGTCACCTGGCACGGGATAAGAACATTGGCAGCTGTAAGTGACGGGACCGTTCATTCTGAAACACTGTTGCAATATTCTGTACTAAATCCCATTACAGGGAGACGACTAAAAAAATAAAAATTTTTTAGAAAACGCAGCGGCAGCACTTATTCTAATTGGAGATGGTATAAATTCTGCTGAGGCGGCAGATTAGCCTTAAAGGTCTAAAAATATAATATTGCGAGATACCGAGTGTTAAGATGTTTTGCTGGGAGTCTATGGATGGAGCAGGGGGCCGGGGTTGGGTGAGGTGGATGGGGCCATACATGGGGCCCCCCGGTGCTGGCGCGGTCCAGGGCCGCTCTTATACGTTGTGAAGTCTGATCATCAGATGTAATTAAACCTCCAGTAATCCTCCGATCTTAAATTGCTTGGCAGATGGCGGTGGCCAGATGGACGCGCGTTGCATCCTGACTCGCTGCTCGCCTGTAACTGATCTGCGATGAGGGCATCAGGAACGCGCACGACTGTCAATACAATTTTAATTTCAAATTCGCAACGAAACAGAAGAAGAGAATGGAAATTATTTTATTGATCGGCTCTTAGAATACGGAACCCAGAGACGCGCTCCGGCCCGGAGCCTCCGACGCTTTCAGAGCTGCCAATTTTTTTTACATTTTTTTGTCAGGCTCGATAATATCCAATTACCTGGACGAGGGCCGGACTCTAAAATTATATGGGAGCCATTAAGCTTTATCAGATGTCATTCATCGGCTACGAGGAGTCCAAAAATATCCCACGCAAAAATAGGACATGAAATGTGTCGATTTTACCGGGATCACATGGATGAGGATTCTTAGAACTTTCAGCACGGATGGATGTGGATTCTTCCTAACTGTCCCCAAATGAGCGGGAAAGACGAGGATTTCCAAGTGTGTCCGGTTGACCCAGGAGGTTACATCTTTAGGCTACATTCACATGAATGTATCGGGGACGTATCTACGGCCGACGTATATATATACGGCTTATATACGTCCCCCATACACTTCAATGCCTCACGGTGCCATACGGGAGTGGTACGGTGCCGCACACGTGCGGCACTGTACTGCTCCGTAGCCCGTACAAAGATAGGACATGTCCTATCTTTCTACGGAATATACTATAGACGCTAAGGCGTAGATCTGTGTTACTACTATAGATGCTAAGGCGTAGAGCTGTGTTACTACTATAGACGCTAAGGCGTAGAGCTGTGTTACTACTATAGGTGCTAAGGCGTAGAGCTGTGTCACTACTATAGATGCTAAGGCGTAGAGCTGTGTTACTACTATAGACGCTAAGGCGTAGAGCTGTATTACTACTATAGACGCTAAGGCGTAGATCTGTGTTACTACTATAGATGCTAAGGCGTAGAGCTGTGTTACTACTATAGACGCTAAGGCGTAGAGCTGTGTTGCTACTATAGATGCTAAGGCGTAGAGCTGTGTTACTACTATAGACGCTAAGGCGTAGATCTGTGTTACTACTATAGATGCTAAGGCGTAGATCTGTGTTACTACTATAGACTCTAAGGCGTAGATCTGTGTTACTACTATAGGCGCTAAGGCGTAGATCTGTGTTACTACTATAGGCGCTAAGGCAGTGATGGCAAACCTTTTAGATGCCGAGTGCCAAAACTACAACCGAAACCCAAATATCTTTAGCAAAGTGCCGATTCGACAATTTAAGCAGTAACTTATGACTCCCTGCTCTTTCACAGGTTTAAATTGTATGGGTACCCGAGGACACCAATACAGTAGAAAGAAGGAGAAGAAGTTTCGGATTATCATTGTAGCTTCCTTCTAGGGTCCTGGGCTGCCTGGGACTGCAGGAGGCCTTGAGTCCTGTCTGGCGAACTCTGCATTGGGGTGATGGCGCAGGTGCCCACAGAAAGGGCTCCGAGTGCCACCTCTGGCACCCGTGCCATAGGTTCGCCATCACTGTGCTAAGGCGTAGAGCTGTGTTACTACTATAGACTATAAGTGTAGATTTGTGTTGCTACTACAGGCGTAGATCTTCTCCTCTTAGTCACTGGGGATGGTGCGGCTGTGACTGAAGCTCCCGTTAGACTGGCAGCCCCTTATGCCACTCGCATTAATTAGTGTGATTGCAAACTCCACTAACAACTAACTTGGTATTTGGTCAAACACGCTGGGAGACGGTAATCATACTGATGAATAGGTGGTATGTGCCAAACAGCGCTGCCATCTTGCTGACAAGTGGAATGTCTTGTCAGGCAGATTTCAAAATCTAAATTTTTTGGGAAGGAAAAGATAAATTTGATTAATTCAAATGACAAAATAAAACAGTGATAAAAGGTAGGTTGCAGCAGGGTTCCTTTAGATGAATATTTATCATGTGGTTATGTTAAGTAGGAGGAGGGGACAAGATTATGAAGATGCCATATTCCTACCCCTTTGTAGTCGTAACAAAAAGTTGAAGAAAGCTAAATTTCCTATATTTCCTCTGAACACTATGGGGCAGATTTACTTACCCGGTCCATTCGCGATCCAGCGGCGCGTTCTCTGCGGTGGATTTGGGTCCGGCTGGGATTCACTAAGGTAGTTCCTCTGACGTCCACCAGGTGGCGCTGCTGCGCTGAAGAGCATCGGAACGCACTCAAGTTCACCGGCCTATTCCTAGTGAAGGTAAGTGCTAGCTCCGCGACACATTTTGTTTTTTAAATGCGGCGGTTTTTCCAAATCCGTCGGGATTTCCTTCGGCCACGCCCCCCAATTTCCGTTGCGTGCATGCCAGCGCCGATGCTTTAAAATCCGATCGTGTGCGCCAAAATCCCGGGGCAATACAGGGAAAATGGGCGCAAATCGGAAATATTCAGGTTACACGTCGGGAAAACGCGAATCGGGCCCTTAGTAAATGACCCCCATTGTGTCCCATTTGCCCCGGGATGTTCACACAGCTAGAACCCCCCACCAGCATCCAAACCAACATGTGTCTGGATGTTTTTCTTTCTTTTAAGACTAATGGCGGATCTTCATATAGGGCCCGGGTAACGGCCCCATACCGCCTATATGGAGATCCACCATTGCCTATGAAACCAAAATACTACTTCTCGAGGACTATAGACCTCATACATGATGCCACAGGCTCTCTGTTCCCCAGTATTCCTAAGGCCATGCTTCTGATCACGTTGGATATGCCCCAATCGGGTTATAAAAAGTCCTTAACATGGAACATCATCCAGGACACCAAAACTTGGTGGAAAAGTAAAGCATTGACCTACCTTAAGGAGTGATTTGTGGGGTTTGCCTCAACTCAGTGATTGGAGGAGCTTTTTTTGGGATGTTTAATGCTCATATGAAGTTTTCTCTGGATTGTTAGGCTCTATATGAGATGGAACCTATGAAGGAAAGCATGGGCTGATGTCCCTTGTGTCAAAAGTCAATAGACATAATTGGATTGGTCAACCATCTGCCACATCGACAAGACCTCATGTTTTGGTTGCATTGATTAGAAGCAATTTTTTGAGATGATCTGCTGGAACTCTTGACAGAAATGTAACAGCTGGGATTCCTCCATCTTTTCTGTCGTAATTCGGTATTTTAATTGAAACTGACCGTGCCATAGCCAGGCAGCTTATTGAAAAACGACTCTTAAGTAAGCGAAACAGGATTGATTAAATGAAGGACGTGAGAGATTAAGCTTGAAATGGAGATAAATAACACTAGAAAATTATTTTCCCGTTAAGTTAAAAATGAAAAACCCTTAATTCACCTAGTGGAGGACCTAAGGAAGGAGAACATGACCACCATCATGAAAATAGAACTTAGGGTTGGGTAAACTTACTTGGTCCAGTGTTAAGGTGTAGGTTCTGTTGGGTCACTTGTTCTATGGGTAAGTTTGGTCTCAATGCCAAATCTCTACCAGAAACCCTACTACTTGGTTCCATCCTAGTACTTGTCTTTCCCTTATGGCCGACTTAAATAGAGGAACGTAGGAATACTCGCAAGGAAGCTTTCTCTTAAGCTGTGAGGCTCAAAGATCCGGCAAGGGTCACAGGAAGGGGCAGAAACTTATAGCAGGCCAGCGCCAATTATTGGCACCCTGGCCCTTTAAATCTTAGAGTGACGGCGCGCACGCGCCCTAGGAGACGGGACATCGCGGGAGCCAGGGAATGGGAGCAGGGCCCGGGACCGGGGACAGCAGCAGGAACACAGGTGCGCCCGCGATCCCAGACAGCGATCGCGGGAGCATCCGTGACAGAATCAAGCTTCTTGAGGAATGTAGGATGCCTGTCTGTTTTCAATCTGCAGTTTCAGGATCTTTGGAGAACCTTTAAAGGTCTTGAGTACAGAGAGCATATTGTGTATTGAGAGCAGGAACATGGGTGAAGAGTCTTCTCTGTATAAAATTTAGCAGTTGACTTGGGTGGCCATGGGCCCCCTAGTTGGCTTGGGCCCTGGACTACCAACCAAACCGCCCTGTATTATAATTCAATAGTGGACATATCGTATTACAACCATAGACCAATGTGGCGAAGTTTGTGGAAGAAAAAAGCTATGATATATTGATACAAGTAAGACCTTTAACCCCTTACTATGGCATGAAATTGTTCATATTATTCAAAACTTCTAACTTAGTCCAAAGTCTTTGTTTATTCAACAAAGCAACCTAAGGGAAGACGCCTTCAAAGAACTAGAAGCCAGAATACATTGAGCTGACCATTTCCCATATGGGAATTCATACCCTACCTCCGGCATAAAAGGCAGGAAACTCACGACTGCACAATAGATTAAAAAACCTTATGTTCAAAGGGGTTGACCCAAGATAAGATTTTATCCCCTATTCACAGTCGGGGAATCTGAATCCTTGATCACGAGGACGGAGGTTTAGTTCCTCTAAATGAATCACACGAAAGATTAAGCATGAACCCAACCAGAGATTTCAGAGTACAGTACTTCTCATAGGCTGTGAATGAAAGGTAAGGGGTGTATGAGGTATGTGTAGCGGGTTCTTCTATTAGTTTTCGGGAACATGTTCCCCATTCTCATTGCCAACCCCTTATAACGACAGTTTGTTGGGACACCTAACTCTGGTCTACTGCATGTTGGATGTGATACAAAAAAAAATAGGCAACTTTCTCTTGGGGTATTGAACCCTGGTCTCCGACGGGCCGGACATGGACCCTAGAAACTGATTGTAGGGTGTGTAGGGAATAGCGCCATCTGCTTTTCCGATATTGGTAGCAGCGCACCGGGTGTGTGACACATCTTCTACCATAAGCTCTGACTTTAGCAGTGAATTTTTCTGCTTCCTTTTTTTGTTCATTTAGAAAGATCGCAGCGATGTAAGTTAACTGCCGGGTATGTGCTTGCCGATCCTCCAGAGACCCAAGTGGATCATTTGTGGAGGAAAAAAAAAATCTATATTTGCATAAATATAAAACACATGTTGATTTTCCCCAGTGCAGATGATGTTGATACAGCACCGATTCTTTTTCTTCGGCAGAGATGTCCGCCTCGTTCTTAAGGTCTGCGGGCCTCGCCTGTCGTCAAAGATCTCGCTGATTAGCAAGCAATCAATAAATTACCTTTTCTGTATGCACAGCCCGTTCCTGTAGTCATAGGACACATTTAGAGACATTTATAGAAAGCAGGAAAAATCATTACGGAAAATGCGTGGTTGGTCAATCTGTCAGACGGTCTCCGGTGCGGTGTCCAAGTTTGCACCTATTTTAGTGGACACTTTATTACTACTGTTATGATTGCAGTCTATGGATAAATTGTGAAAAGTGGTTTTCATACCAGTAAAAAGGTTGGACATCAACCCCCGAACCAATCACGGGACACACTGCAAGGAAAACTGTTGCTTCCAGCTCCGTGCTCTGTGCTCAAACGGTGCTGATCGGGGGCTATTGATATCCTAATCTGCATAAAAGCCTTTGATATAAATTCCTGGCCAACACCTTTAAAGTGAACCTTCCATCTCCTCCATCTTACATTTTGCATCCCCGCTAAAATTATCCCCCCCCCCCCCCCCCATTTGGATTTTTTTCTCTAGACCTCACTAATCCTGAGAAGTGATGAGCAAACCCAGACGGATTCAGGTCCGGCAGGTTCGGACAAATCTGTACAAAAAAATCCCGGTTTGTATACCTGGACCCAAATCAAAACACCCACAAACGGTGCTTGAAATGGGTCCGTTCATTAACACTTGCGATTGGTTCTGGCAAAGCCACCAGTGGTAGATAATTGCTTGTCCTCTGCCATTTTGCCTGGGATCTTGATCTTGTGACACCACGGGTAGCAACAAGATCCTCAGAAAGATAACGACGCACATATAATTAGATGTCGCTGGTGGCTTTGTTTGTGACATGTAAAGGATAACACCCACAATCGGTACCTTGCTGAAGTCCATGTTCATGTCCAGGTACCTGAAACTGCAGTATTTGTCAGGGACAGGTCAACTCGTCACTAATCCTGAGCAGTCAGTGGAGTTAATTTTCAGCATATTATATGCAAATGAGGCTCCCTAGTGTCAGGTGGGCAGTCTGGGAAGTATTCTGCACCTCAGGACCACCCACCTGAGAGACTAAATAGCATATTGGTTGGAAAAAAAAAGTCAACAGCTGAATTTTCGGGAAAATGCTGGGGACGAGAGAACACTAGAGATTAGTGGATCGATTTATTGGTTCATAGATATGGTACTAATCAGGGTTTTTTTTAAGGTAACAAATCGAATCCGAATCTTTTCTGATTTGCTTCAGACGAATCTTTCAAAATGGCAGCAAGGTAATACTGTCATTCTACCCAGAGCTTAGGGAAGGGGGATGGACGAGGGAAAATGTAAAAAATCATAAAAGATTTATAAAACCAGATAGCATTTTTTAAATAATTATTGTAAGTACTAGAGGGGGTTATAATCCAAATTCCAGGAAATCGATTCGGAACGATTCAATTTGTTTTGAAAAATTTGGCGCAGCTTCTACAAATCCAATCTTGGACAATTTGCTCATCACTAATCAAGACCTGTTAAAGCAGTGTTCCCCAAGCATCAGTCCGCTGTCCAAGAGCTGGCCGTGGGACACCTAGAATGGGCCACGGCCGACCTCTGTAAACACAAAAAAAAAAAAATTACTCACCTTCGCTGTTCCCCTGCGGCAGTCTTCTCATTTCCACGCTAATGCTCTAATGACGGTGAGCGTCATGATGTCATCACATCGTGTCTACCGCAATTAGAACCATGCATTAATGCGGAAGAGAATTGAAGGAAGAGAAGACTACTGCAGGGGAATGAAGAAGGTGAGTATTTTTTTTTTTTTTTGACAGAGTTCGACTGGGAAAGGGGACAGTGGAAGCAGAGGGTGG
The DNA here is from genome assembly GCA_019512145.1 of Engystomops pustulosus. Classification (NCBI taxonomy): domain Eukaryota; kingdom Metazoa; phylum Chordata; class Amphibia; order Anura; family Leptodactylidae; genus Engystomops; species Engystomops pustulosus. The sequence continues at coordinate 210,011,543 of CM033645.1, read as the reverse complement.
GGGCACGCTACAGGAAAACAGGAAAGGGGACATTAAAAGTGTGGGGTGCTTCTTCATGCAATGGGACAATATAAGCTAGCCACACTGGGATTTATGGTGGGGCATGCAAATATACAATTTTGGCTATGAAACTATGACACGAGACCGCATACCCCCACTCAATGGTCCCTGGAGATAAGTTATGTTTACAGCCGGTCCCTGGGCACAAACAGGTTGGGGACCACTGTGTTAAAGGATGCAAAGAGTTGCAGTTGATGCAGGTAGTGAATGGGCATGTCCATATTAAGACACAAGTGTTTGTGGACGCACATGCTCAGTCTCTCTCCACACATCCAAGTCTCTGCATGTTGATCCCCCACAGAACAGCCAATAGAAAAAATATTTCTGTCCTGCATGTCAGGAAAGGAGCAGAGCCTCTATAGGGCATGGTAGTGTAACTTCTGCCGGGGTTGTAAGAGGGAACTATTGTGTCTGCTGCCAGAGGGGAAAGGAGACTGATTCTGTCCAGATTTCACATTACGACAGCTTAGATTAACAACAGCACCGGAATAGTGGGAATATGCAGGCAGAAAAAAACACTATGAACATAAAAATTACTATAAAATAGCAATTAGTAGATCTCCAGGCTGATAAAATCAGTATTTTTCTGCATTGAAGGGCGGTGTAAAAATAATAAATAAACACACGGGGATAACATACTACCGCCATGCCGTTGTTTTCATTGCAGCCGGAGCGGACTTTGATTTATATTTTATTAAGTACATCTTTCTGCCGTAGTTTCTGTGTTTTTGCCTCGTGTCTCCGCTAATGCCGGGCTCGTGTAGTATTTTTAATGGGGGGTAAATAATTAGGACATTAGATAGCGGAGCAGTGCTGTGAATGAAGCAGTGCGGCTTCTGTAAACAGAGATGAATTATTAAGTCCATCGCGCCCTTTAGGGGACCTATTACTGATGATAAAAGATAGTCTCCCGCTTTTCCCTAGTGATACACTCTTGATCTTCCAAAACAAAGCAGATTTTCTTTCTTATTTCTTTAAAAAAAAATAAAAATTTCATCCAATTTCTTTATAATAAGTAACCATGCCATACATCTGATGGAACGATTGTAAGGAAAGGGTTTAGTTAAAATATTGAAATGGTTTGGCACAGTAGCTGCCAGAATCGGACTGGCCCATCAGAGTCACAGAGGATTCTCCGGTGGGCCCTACACTCAACCCAATACCGACTCCTAATGATTAGTAGAAGATAATCTAATTTGGAGACTATTAAGGTCTTCATACTAGGGGTTGATGGATAATGGGTCCACATTATTATTTTATCTGGTGGGACTGAGGACTCCAGTCTGAAACTGGTAGCAAGACTGTTGTTATGGAAGTTGGGATGGCGCCGTGATAACCCGATGATGGTCACAATTCCCCTCTTTCCCCTACCAGAACAACTGCTGCAAAGGTAACAGACCATGACCACTACCCTTAACTAGAATTTCTAGCATTATGAAATCCAATATTCCCAGCCCATCCTGTCCATGTGATAAGCAAATCTCGAGATGTAACAGCATCCCAGTCAAGATGGTCGCCCACAGAAAGCTGTTGTCACCAATACAAAACTTTACCAGGTTAAATATGAGAACCTAATTAGATCATACATATTCTAGTTACTATTCTAGTGTCAGTGTGGTCACTTGGAGCCACCAGCAGCAAGACTTGCAACTTCCTGTTACATCCTTTGTCTTGCCGGCTTCCGGGGCATTGAGGAGGCCGTGCAGTCATCATATTATGCATACCTCCTCTGTGATGACCTCTCTCATATCAATAGTTTTGATGTCCTTGGCTCACCCCCCAACCACTGATATTGGAGTTATTCTGATGGAGGGACATGTCGACAGTAATAATTGCACGGCCTCCTCCATTACCCAGAAGCCAGCAAGACATAGGATGTTACAGGATGTCTGGAGTCCTACTGCTGGCAGGTCAAACAACCCATGGCTACTGGAGGTTACACAAAATCTTTACCAGAGCAAGTTCAACATGGGTGACCCTACAAGGGTCTTATACTTACCCTAGTGAAGTTTTGTATCAGTGGCCAACCCCTTTAATCACGCATTGATTAAATTTTAATTGGAATGAAAAAACAATATTGAAAAAACATTGGTATTAAATTCTTTTTAAAAGATCCCCCCCAAATAATTTCCAAAGGAAATGAATATTCAGTGACAAAATCAGCAATTTACTTTCTGGATCCCCCCCCCCCCCTCCCGCCGGTGGAGGCCCCCTGGCTATCATGAGATGTTTAACTATTAGTAATTTTGAGTTGTATTTCCGTATTTCCATCTTTTTCCATTCCGGAATGTTCAGACATTTCAGGATAATGTAATTTCGAGAACCTAATGCAATTTAGCTTGTGTTGCAAACATCAGCACTTTCCGTCTATATAAACGCATATTTTAACATATTTAACCTAAACTGTGGGTATTTTGTGCTAATTATAAAGGTCTGAGGAGCGTTTCCAGGGAAATTTATAGTAATTTGCTCTCGGCGCGTACAACCGTCATTTACACTTTCTTTATATATGTAGGTCTAAGTCATTAACTGTTCCGAGGCTTCTCTTCTAAATACCAACAGTTTCCGTAAAGCCGGTGAAGGTTATCCGAACGTGATCCGGTGTTCACTGTCATTCAATCCGTGGCAGCTAATGCTAGATCAGGGACAGATAGATACCCCTCAGGAGTAGGTAATCCTGAGGAGGCTTTTGTGTTTCAGTATCGTCAGATTTCAAGTAATGGAATTTGGAGATAAGTAACAAAGAGCTTGGTTTACTCCTGAGTCACTTTCTTTCGAGACTATCGGTAGAAAATCTATTTTGAAAGAAAGTTTTTATCCTGTCCATGTGTTCTGTTCGGGTTCGCTTACCAACATTGATGGTGGCCACCCATGTACAGCATCATTTCCCTGTGGATCTTTGCTCCCCGATGACATCACAAGAAAGGGACAATCTCCTGAAAAAGTTGTAGGTCGTGGATTCGGGTGTATCCCGCACAATCCGGACATATTGGCGGCTGAACTCCCAATAGGGCAAATTGACGCCCCTAGTTACTAGCCATAGCCGTGAATGGTCAAGGGGACATCCTTGGGCAATCATAGTCATAGCTAGTAGATGGGGGCATCAATTTGCCCCATTGGCTGCCGACAATATGTTCAGGTGATGCGGGATACATCCGAACCCCGGACCCAATCTTAAAGTTCGGGATCCGATCATCTTTAGTTAACACCTGTGATCAGAGCCGGCACCAATCAAGGGTCTTAACAACGGGCTGGGGGTTGGGTTAGAGTGTGGACTGAACGCCGAACCGGCACTTCTGTCTGAAGTTTGAGGTCCCCAAATGTTCGTCATGTATCTAAACATTGAAGGTTTGAGTCCACTCATCTCTACTTGTGATAAGTTACAGCCATTTTTCTTTATATAAGGGTCTTATCAGGTGAGGCATATTAGATGCCATCAGCTCGACACTCAGACAACATTTATTTCTATCAATCTGGAAGATGGAGACATCTCCGTTGGTGGCATATCTCTCTGGTGGTGGCATATCTGTCCGAGTGGAGAATCTTCTATGGAGATTTGCTGGGCATGTCTACCAATGTGACACCAGAGGTAGGTGCTCAAACACCTTTTTATTAAGGGGTTTCCTAATGTTTAGTCAATATCGTCATCCACCGGAATTGGACTGCCAAAGAGCAGAGGGGAGACATTTATAGGCACCTGAAGAACACTTTCCCTGATACCCTATTATTTCCTGCCTAATAAAACAACATAACCTGAAAAATCTCAAAACTTTTAATGACATTATATGAGAAAAGTGTTTATTAGGCAGATAACTGTCATATGCAAAAAAAAAAAAAAATTCTGCCAGAAAACCCCTTTAAATATATGAACTTTCTTCACTATGTAGTTTTTGTTGTTGTTTGCACTGCACATATAATATGACAGTTCTAAATTTATATATTTTTTTTTTTGCAGTCTATTTTCTTGAGTGACTTTAAACTTCTGAAATACATGACATGTCAGTCACATCTCGGCGAGGCGACAGATAAAACAGATATTTATTAGCAAATGTCATACCTTAAGATAGAAGCCGCCTCTTTATAGTCTGTCGTGTCGTCACCTATAGCCGCCGCTTTGTTCGACTTTGGCTCTAATTAGCTGCCGCCAGAGACGGCTCCATTGTCTCCTCTTTGTACGTCGTTATTTTTGCTCGCACGGAATTAGAGCGAGTCTCGCACGATTTAATGAAATCGCTTTTTCTCGTGCGTTACGGTTTTAATGCGTCTGCATTGCGAATAATTTGTTGTTTAAAATATTCTTTGCCGGCGAGACAATAGTCGTATTTTTATAGTCATGGCGCGATATGTTATAATTAATTTGCAGTAATAAAGCTTACTCCGGGGGGAAGCGGCGGCTTTTGTTACTAGCGGGACAAAGGTGCAAAGGTCCTTGTTCAGTATTATACAAAAGTGACAGCTCGGAAACTTGGGGCAATTAGATGGATTTGTTGGAAGTCGCCGCTTCTTCTCCTCCTCATAAAATGTACATTAGAGAACTTCACTGTGAACTTTTCAGTAGAGAAGTACAAGGATAATTAATGTACAGTATAGGAGATATTCCAGGATCTATCACAGTATAAAGAGAGCGCTACATCTGTTCTTAAATTGCTCCTCTTCCTTAACCCCACCAATGCCCTTTTTTTGTTTTTGCGTTTCAGTTTTTTGCTCCTCTCCTTTAAAAACCCATGACTTTTTTTGGTGTCCAGAGATGCAAGAAGACTTGTTTTCTGCATAATTAATTGTACTTCCTAATTTCAGTATTGAAAGGGAACCTGTCAGCAGAAATTGACCTACTAAAACACTACCAGTATGTTGTGAAGCAGCTGAACACCTTACAGATCATGTTCCTTTCAAGACCCAGTGTGGTGGCATCATCCAGAGAATCTACTTTGAGGTGAGATGTAAGTTGGGTGTATAAAGTCAAGGAGGCGGAGAGTTTAACACTGAAGTCAAGCTCTCTCCTCTACAGAAAGCTCCTTCACTGTAATTGATGGTCCTGCATCCAGAGACATCACTAACCAGATCTCCTGAAGTCCGATGTATGATGTCAATCACACAGGAAGAGGCGTTCACAGCTCCCCATGTCCTTGACTTCAGTGTTAAACTCTCCTCCTCCTTGACTTTATACAATCAATTTACATCTCGCCGCAAAGGTGATTTTCTGGATGATGTCACCATTAAAATCCGTGAAAGAAATAAAAAACTAGAAACTGTTATGATACCTGACAATATACTGGTAGTGGTTTGTTAGACTAAATTCTGATGACAGGTTCCCTTTGCTATTCCATGTAGTGTACTCAGGGGATTAAAGGGGTTGTCCATTTTAAGCAGATTACAGCAAATAATGAATATTGTTTGTGTTATGTAAAGTTATTAAATTTTTCCAATATACTTTTTGTATCATTTCCTTACAGTTGGCAAGATCTCTGCTTGGCAACTGTACACAGTGTTGATTACACTGTGTGTTATAACGAGTCGTGCACCTGTGTGACATCACATGACCAGGGCTGTAACGAGCTGTGCACCTGTGTGACATCACATGACCAGGGATATAACGAGCCGTGCACCTGTGTGACATCACATGACCAGGGATATAACGAGCCATGCACCTGTGTGACATCACATGACCAGGGATATAACGAACTGTGCACCTCTGTCATATCACATGACAATGGACCATTGTTTAGCTACAGGAGATAAACTATGAAGCTTCCTCTCCGAAGAAATGGGACCTTCAGAAACTTGTTTGACCCAATTGTTTCCTTTTGGGGAAAAATTCTGCCAAATCCATTTTCCTTATAAACAATCTATGATAAACGTTCTAATGGGACGTATAGTGATTAGTGATGAGTGGACCCAAACCACAATGTTCTGTTTCAGCTTTTTGTCAAAAGATGCCTCGGCCAATCCCCAACCTGACGGGTCCGCTCATCCATAATAGTGACAAATCCTTCATACATCATGTAGCTTAACATATTTTTCGGACTATAAGGCGCACCGGATTATAAGGCGCACCATCAATAAATGCCAGCTAAAACGTCTAGGTTCATATATAAGGCGCACCGGATTATAAGGCGCACCTGATTATAAGGATGAATGACCAGCAGGTGGCAGACTTGTGCACAGTTCAAGGCAGCTGTTGTCTGTAAGTATGGTTCATATATAAAGGCGCACCTTTGATTTCTAAGAAAATAAAAGGATTTTTTGTGCGCCTTATAGTCCAATAAATATGGTACACTCATTAGAATGAAAGTTAGAATGCCCCCATTAAAGGGGAAGTTGATGGAATTTTTGTAAAATTTTTGTGAAGTTGTTTATGTAAAGCGAGATCCCCCCTTCCCGTCAGTGACTTCGGCCTCGTCATCGTATCTATGAATTAACAGCCATTAAGACTCGTTATTTTCTATAATTGAATAGACATAATTATTTCGTTAATGTGTGTTGTATATTCCGCATGATAATGAGGTGGCAATTCCTCTGCATTTTTTGATGCGATTATGACCGGGGAGCCGCGTGCTGCGCCGGGCCCACCATCAGGTAATTGTAAAATTAGGGTTCTGTACAGCCAGTTAATAAAACTGATAATGTGATTTAATTACCGTCATAGCGAGCGGCTGGGGATAAATATGTTTGAAGAATACATGGAGGAGATTAGGAGATTAGTTTGCATGAATAAGCAGTCAAAATAGCAAATGTATAATTACACGAAGCCGAGCCTCCCCTATCAGCGGCGGATGGTCCGCACCATTGTCTCCGGGTTCGTTAGCGACTACTCATTATACCTTATTCTCCCATCTCCATAATGTAATCTCGTTTCATATTAAAGTCCACGGAATGAACTCGCCTTTAATTATCCGCGCTGTTTTCTTCTCTTATGAACGGAATTGTTGGATTATAAGTGACAAACCGGAGGAAGAGAAGGAGGGAGCGAAGGAAGGCAGTGGTGAGGGGGAGGGGGTATTAGGAGAAGATTTAGGCTTCTTATGTTCAGGGTCAAAGTTTTTATGCAACTTGACTTCGGTTTTGGTTTTCAGTTTTGGTAAATTATCTTGTGCCCCCTATGGCCCTATGTATTGGGTGGGAATATGCTGTACGTGTGTGTATGGTGTGTATATTCTGTATTTGTATGTGTGTATACACTGTGGGCCTCATTTACTTAACATAAACGCCGGATATTCCAACGATTACCATTTTGCGCTGCATTTTAAAGCAGATTGTGCCGCACACAATCGGATTTTGGCAAAAATTTTTGGCACCGGCTTTCATGCGACACAAATCGGGGTCTGGGCCTTCGGACGATCCGAATGATTCGAACTGAGCGCAGGATTTAACTTTTAAATTGTGTCGCAAGACAATGCACTTACATGCACCAGGAAGAAGAAGGTGAACTCCGGGGACCTGAGCGGGGAAGCGACACCTGCAGGATATCGGGTGCACAATCTTAGTGATTCGCGGCACAGGGCATTATACACGGACAATGCACTTTTCTTCTGTGAACTCCACAGACGGTTAAGTAAATGAGCCCCATTATCTGTAGAATAAACCGAACGCTAGAAGCTGCACTCACAGAACATTCCGTAAATGGAAAATTCCACTCCGAATTCCAATCATGAAATATTTATTCCAAGGAGAATTTCCCCCATTGAATTGTTAACAAAGTGAATCCCTGTGTAATTATCTGTACAATTTTCCTTTCTTGTGAGCTGAATCATTGGGAAATAATAGGGGATTAAAGGGAAATAGTGGTGGCAGAGCTCGGGGGGGGAGAAGGTAATGGTCTGTGGGTAGAGAGAATGGGATTTACGCCACTTCAGCAGTTCTGTACATTCTGCAATTTGGGATTAGGTGACTATAACAATGCTCTCGTCCCTCTTCTGTGTGTTTTACATTTCAGGATTTCCACCTATAGAACGTTCATTAGAGATAAAATGTAATTCATGGAATATTCGAAACAAGTCTAAAGAGTTTCATATCCGTAATATTCTGTGTAATGGGGATTTGCTAATAGGGGATGTCAATTTCAAGATGTCCTATGGACGGAATTACGGATAGATCTCCTGTGTAAGCGCATGGATAGCAGATGCAGAACTTATACACAGTTTCAGAACTTTTTCACCAAGAGTTTTCATTAGTAACACTAAGGGGCTCATTTACTTACCCGGTCAAGTCGCGATCCAGCGGCGCGTTCTTCGACGAGGATTCGGGTTCTGCCGGGATTCACTAAGGTTGTGCGCTCGACAGGGCTGGCTCCAGGTTTCAGTGGGCCCATGGGCGATAGAGCCTCAGTGGGCCCCTTAACAGTGAACTTATGTAGCGACATTAAAAAAACTGAAATTTAAAATACCAACACACTTCCGCACAGCTATACAGCATATATACACACACATCCAGTATATACAGCACATCCGCACAGCTATGCAGCATATGTACACACACATCCAGTATATACAGCACATCCGCACAGATATACAGCATATATACACATTCAGTATATACAACAAATACGCACAGCTGTACAGCATATATACACACACATCCAGTATATATACAACACATACGCACAGCTGTACAGCATATATACACACACATCCAGTATATACATCACATACACATAGATATACAGCATATATACACACACATCCAGCATATATACAACACATACGCACAGCTGTACAGCATATATACACACACATCCAGTATATACATCACATACACATAGATATACAGCATATATACACACATCCAGTATATACAACACATACGCACAGATATACAGCAGATATACACACACATCCAGTATATACAGCACGTACGCACAGATATACAGCATATATGCACATATCCAGTATATACAACGCATACGCACAGATATACAGCAGATATACACACACATCCAGTATATACAGCACGTACGCACAGATATACAGCATATATATGTATTCATACAATAATAGGGTTGTCTCACAACAAAACCGCCGTTAGTATAATATACCTATTAATCAGAAAGAGGGATCCTGCTGCTTCATTGCCACTCTGAAAGACTCAAACTATCCATGTATTCATTAGATAGTTATTTATCTTGGTGGTCAAAGTGTAATACTAAATTTCCCCAGGAGTGGCCGCTGTTTGGGAAGTATCAGTCTACCCACAACTTCCGTGGACACTGTGAGGCTCAGATATCACTATTTTTAGCCATCGCATGTGTTAGGTGTTCCCCAATCCGCAGTGACTACATCAATTCTGTGCAATTTCAATATTTCCTTCTGGGATCTTGGATGCATCATGTTCTATGGTAAAGTTAGGAGAGACCCTTTAAATCTACAGATTGCACTTTATTCCCATGTTGTTGCTTCCATTATGCAAATATTAACTTGTGTTTAGTATTTACACCCACACTGCCATTATACTCGCATCAAGATCCACACCACATTAAAGGGAGAGAGGAATCTGGATGGATTTTATATGTGAATACTTTATTATTATCCATAGTGCAATCTGAGCCCTTATTGTCTCCATAAGTAGGATACTACACTTGGAGATAATATTATAGATAATAATGATCTGTTGTGGACCTTGAACTGAGGGCTGGGGCATATTAACCAAACAGAACAGTTAACATTGAGTCATGTGAGCATATTAACCTATAATATTATATATTATATATTGTGGCAAATTCAATCCAAGAAACTTACCTCTCTCTAGATTATATCGAATTATAAAGAAGTCTTGCCACTAGCTAATAAATTTGAATGTGATCTATCAAAATGGGAAATGGTACCTCAAAAAGAAATGAAGCATGACACAGGTCATATGCCACATCCCTGAGGATCTGATCTAAGCATAACATAGTATGTATATATTGTGGCAAATATATACAAGAAACTTACCTCTCTCTTTAAGATATCGAATTATAAAGAAGTCTTGCCACCAGCTAATAGATTCTAATGTGATATATGTGAAAGACTTCCCATCAAAAAGAAATTAAGCATGACACAGGTCATATGCCCCGCCCCTGAGGATCTCCATGAAGCATAACATGTGTATATGTCCTTAATTTGATTCATTTAAAGTAACTCAGACAGAGAACACTCTCCTTCCCCTGTTCTATACTGAATTACAGAGATGCCATGCCTCTAGCTTCCCATCTAACTTATCCCAGGGGGAGCCGTGGGTCCGGCACAGTATGCGGAAAAATGTAATCATTTTTTTCTGTTGCGTAAGGGAAAAAAAGAACAAGCATATCCCCGTTCTGCAGCCATTCAATACAATCCTGCCCGCTTCTACTTTGCATCGAATTCTAAACGTTGTATTAAACCTCGGAGGCTGCAAATTGCGCATTATGGATTTATTACTGTAATATATTCACCTGATATTTTTTTTATTTTGCCCGCTCTGCATTTTCTTTTATTTCTGCTTGTGCTTTTTTTTTTTATGCTTGTTGTCATTGCGCTCGGCATTCGTTATAGATCTGCATGTAATGTATATGGATTAGCCGCGCAAACCCCGCTTTGAACAAATCTCGAAAAAAAATATGGATGAGGACGAGTAGCCGGATTGGATTGCCGCATTCTGCATAATGTAGATTAGAGCCGGGGAGAGAAACGGTAAACTCCGGGAAACCATTGCCGTGTGTTTTACAACTTCTGAAATAAAAGTCCCACATATCAAAGAGGCTGAATGGAAAATAGTAATCATGGCCCTTAAAGGAAGAATCCATTCTCTTCAAATGAATCATTTTGTGTGTGTGGGCAGATGACAAGCTGCTACTAGTTGCCAGACATTTCATATTCATGCAGCTGATTAAACAGGGACGAGTTTAATGCCTGGGAATCTATAATAACGCGCTCCCAGCCATTGTTTATTCAACATTTTTCCGCATCCATTATTAATTTATTTTCTCCGCTCCCCGTGCTGAGTTAGCGCAAATATAGGCCTAGGAGGTTACATCAGCTGGAGAGACACAAACGGCCCAAAAAAATGATAGTAATAGTTTAGTAAGGGGCAGCAGGTGGCGAACATTGGGGTTATTATGTTACGGTAAAAACTGCCAAAAAATGTGTCTCTACTATTAGGGGTGACTAAAGGATTTTAGAAAAAACATGTGTTGCTGGTGGTGTAGGTGCAAGTGCATGTGTAGGGAGGGTTCTGCTCAAAGGTGTTAGAGCCCCTCCATGCTGTACATACACAGACTGTTACACTGTGCACAGTGGGAGGGGGAAGTGCTCCTCCACAGTGTAACAGCCTGTGAAACTACGGCACAGAGTTCTTTGTGCTCATTAGAATAATGTTCAAAATTGATTTTAGAGGGAAGGTGATAACCAATAAAGGTCCATGGCCTACTGTTTTTTAAGAACAAGCAGTAAAGTCATTTTAATCCCTGTGTTATACACACATCGAAACTCATCAGGATAAACCAGGGGCATTACTCATAGATCCAGGCACAGTGACTGTGGTAATCTTCTTATATTTGTTATCTCTGGTCTCCTTCCTTCTAAAATCAACTTTTACAATTATGTTAATGAGCCATAAAAGCTCTGGGGGCGTTACCCCTGTGCTGTAAAATCACAGGCTGTTACACTGTCTCCCTCTCCACTCTGCTCTCCCAGCACTTCCCACCTTCCCCTGCCTGCTGTCATCTCACACAGTGGAAGGTGTAGGCGCTCCGACACAGTTTAAAAGCCTATGAAGCTACAGGACTGAGGTGTTCTGGGTCCAAATGGCATATTAGCATAATTATAAAAGTTGATTTTAGAAGGAAGGAGGTCATGGATAACAAATATAAGAAGATTATCACAGTCACGGTGTCTGGATCTATGAGTAATGTCCCTGGTTTATCAGGATGGATTGTGATGATTCTATACTACAAGCAGTCCCCGGGTTACATACAGGTTCTGTAGGTTTGTTCTTAAGCCAATTCTGAATGTAAGTTGTAACATATTTTGTATAAGTGTAAATCCAGACAAAATTTTTTGGATCCCAGGGATTTTCAAAATTATGTTTGTAATTAGAACAAAGATTAAGAATAAAGCTTCATTGCAGACACTTTGATAACTCTGACAGCTAAACGTTACAGCCTGGTGGTAAAGTACAATAAGTAACCAGCATCCTGAGGTCCGTTTGTAAGTACAAGTCAACTGTAAGTTAGGTGTTTTTAAAGCAAACCTGACACCAGGAATGTAATTTTTAGCTGGTGACAGGTTCCAATAGCCTCTGCTATGTTTATTTAAAAAATGCCTTTGTCAGCATTCTGAATCATTTAAGTACTTTATATGGCTTTATTTCACATTACCTGGCTCCCTGCCAGCAGCCAGTAGTGAGTCCCTGGGGGAAGGGGCAGCTGCAGCCTGTGTGGCCTGTCTCTCAGTTCACCCAATTCACATGACAGAAAGTGAGAAGGGAGATGGATGAGTGTGAAGGAGAGGAGAATGACACGGGCACAGACAGACTGCTGGGACTCCCTGCCCAACCTGGCTTTGCATCGGGAATTGTGACTAAATCATGAGTTGAATGCTTTGTCTTGGGTTTCTTGCCGCCCACCAGATAAAACGACTCTAGGAGCTCATCTTCCCACCAGTAAATAAACCCTACTGGCCTCCAAATTCATTTGTTTTCTGCTGTATCTATGGGTTCCACTATTAGGTCACAGTCTGGGCCCACCGTAGGATCCGGTGGGCCTGTCCGACACTGTTTAACCAAATTATCCAAGCTCCGCCCTTTTAGTCAGTCTGTTAGTCAGTGGATGATGGAGATGGAGCAGATCATCTTTTTTCTATGGCACAAAGCATTATGGGTAAAATCATTAACCTTCCATTACCTTTAGTACTCTATGGGGCAGATATATCAGGGCTTGTGTGCCAGTTTTTTTTTTTTCCATAAAAGCCCTGAAATAGGCAAAGTCTCGGGTGTACGGCACCTCTACTCGGCCCCAAAGAAGGGAACGGGCCTTTGATAAATGTGGCAGGTGCCGGGGGAGCACCATGCGCCTCTTACCTCTTCCATTGTTAGAACCTCAGCATGCCCTCCGTGCACCGGCCAGTTTCTAAAATCCAACAAATCCCTTTAAAACCCCTATGTACTACCCCTTTAACTCTAACTATAGAACCCATATCACTTCCTTTACGCTTGTTCGTCATAAAGCCTTCAAAAACATTTTTCAGGATAATTAAATCAAGGCTGATATTCTGGAAATGTCAGGGATAAGCCGGGGACAATGCGGCCCCCGTGATAAATTACCGCAACCGTAAAAAATGACACAAAACAAACCAAAAAAACAAATGAAGCGTGATGTAGGAGATCATAGCATTTCCAGAAGCTGAAAGTAACGCAGAAGAATGATCTCCAACACGGATTAGACAGAACGATTTCTCGGGCCTCATTCATCCTGCCGCCTCTTATTACTGTTATTTGCTTTCCACTCGTCCTTCGCAACATCTTATTCCTGATAATTAAAGGTGAATTATCCATGCCAATGGGCTGCTACGCAAATGCAAGCCACCTTTAATTTCACCTGACAGCTGGCATACACTCGTGCCGCTTAGAAGAACGGAGCTCCCCTCCAAATGGATTTTTTCGGCACTCGGCTCCATTTTTTATTGTACAAGTGAATGGCAGCGTGATTATGGTGTGGATCAAATAGGTATTTATCGAGAACAAAGGAAAGTACTCCGCTCGGCTTTCAGGAGCCTTTGACATGTAATCCTCAGGTTCTATTGTTTACACGGTCAATGGCCATTAAGGGAGCACAAAAAATCATCGGATTTTCTATCGGTAATTCAAAAATAAAGCAACTAAGTTGGGATTTGGTAAGAGTAGTCGTAAGTTTTGGTTCATGTCTAATTCTTAAAAGCTTATGATTGGTACCCACTGATTAATCAATAGCATGAGCTTGGGCCTTCAGTTTAGAGGGGTCGTCCTGACTTTCAATGTTATTACTTATCTACAGATTAATGGTGGGGCTGAAAGCTGGAGGTCCAATCGCTCACGACTAAAAGAGGTCCATGCCATGACCTTCCGATCATTCTCTACAGAGATGTACTCTTTTATCTCTGGTGGCCCATTTTGACATTGATTGGAGATTTAGGGTTTATGTTAGACATGCCACTTGACTCACCGGTGGGAAGGAAACCCCCCCCAACAGATTAGCATGTTAGTGTAAATGATTTTAAGAACTCATGGCAAAAATATTTTACCTACCAGCTGTGGACCATTTTGATAAGGAGGAGCTTGAGGAGATCCAATTCTTGTTGGAATCACCATTTTCCTGTGGATTGTCATCTGGCCGGCAGAGTTTTTAGAGTTAAGACCAGTGATTGGTAGGATGGCAGAAGTTTGGTTGGAGGTTTGGCCAAACTTGAACCTGAACGTCTTGATCATCACTAATTATGACCCTCCAGTAGAATGATCTAATTACAGGTGTCATTCTATGGGTAAAGTGATTTTATGTCTTATCACTTGGTGGTTACCTAACCCTTATATACAAACTAGGTCTCCAGAAGATGTCTAATGCTACTCTCAATGTTTAGGCAACCAGCAAACCTTGACTAGGAGATTGTCTGAGTTATGTCCCATCATTTTCAAGTTTTTCACACAAAAAGTGCACATGGATATAGTCTATCCCAGAGCCTCTTCAAGAGAAGACAAACCCTGCAATTGTTTGGAATCATTGCCCCCCCCCCCCCTGCCAAGGCTTGGTTAGATTCCTTTGTGCACCCAACCTGTACCAAAGTCCAAAAAGACCAAATAACCTATTGCACACCTTCCAAAGAAGAAAGCAAGAGTTGTAGGTGGGTGGAACCTATTGGTCACCAAAACGGTATTCCAAAGTTCACTAATAGAAGTAGGGTTCTGGTGTATTTAATATATCTCTGTGGTTATTCATTGAAGAGATTCAGCTTAAAAGTAAAGCCTCATGGGAAAAAATATGCAAATTCTCCTCCAGAACAAAAAGAACTGTCTCTGTATTTGTCCTGGGATCCTCATTGTTGTCCAGATCCAAGCCATCGGACAAGGTCCATTCATCAGCTATCACACTCAATATTCAGGTTGGTTTCTACGTAAAAGATACAATTCCCATCTAGAACACTAAAGGGGACATGAGATGTGTGATATCTTATCTCCCATGGACTCCTTTTACATTATCAGTTGCTCCTCCCTGGTGGGGAGTGATTGAACCTTATTGATCGTTGTGTGTTGTCTTTGTCGCTATTGATAAATCGCTCTCTCTGTCCCGATCCGCGGTCTATTTGTCTCTGTGTCAGGACTTTCCTCTTATTCAGCTACTCCTATAACATTATTACTGTCCCCAGGGCCGGTCTTCTGTCCTCTGCTACTTGACCCCATCATTATCAAAGATCTTCATTAGTTTTCAATGACGTCTATAGGCACACACATGTCCATTGTGTAAGGTTTGGTCATCCATCTACATAATGAGTGGCCCCGTTTGATGTAGGACCAAGTTAAAACCAGGTTTTCCTTAGACATAAAATAACATAAAATAACAATGGAACATAATACTTTTTGAGATATTGGCTTTATGATATTGAAATCCAAAAATTACCATCACTTAGCTGTGTTCTACTTGACCTTGGCACCTAGATTTGTACGGTATCAGGCGTTATACGGTATATAATACTGGTGCCCTCCTATATGGGGACTTGGCCATACTCAAGCACCAATGTCAAGGTGAAACTACCTGTGATCTGTTAAATATAGGCCTTTAGGATAAGTCATAATTCAGATGTTCTTGGTCCAATATAGAAATATGGTCCTATGGTCCTCACTCTTCCTTTTAGCTGGACATGTCCTTATATATGGGTCATTAGATGATCAGATTTGTTTCACAACAGTGATATCCTATGAGCAACCACTCGTAGCTCCGTAGGGAATTGTGGCCTATATGAGGGAATTGTTGGATATTCATAATATTCTATTGATCAGTTCCAGATCTTGAGAGATGGCCTATATATCTTCTAGCCTGGAGAATCCTACCCAGTGCCCGATTATCTGGTGATTAACCACCTAACCCACCAAGAGATTGGCTGAATTAACAAAAACAAAGCACTCAATGAACTGATTGTGCGTATGGAGTACGAGTTTGAACGTGTGAGTAGGACGTATGAGTATAAGCATACCCAACTCACAATGTTCAGGTCTATGCCAAGTATTGTGGGCTCAGGTCCCTTCTGACTTCAGCCAGAAGTTTGGGTTTAGGTTCGTCATTCAGGTTTCCTCCTGCCAGCAACCCTCCCCATTGTGGGTGTTGATACTTTAAATTCCACTGGTTATGTGCACCTCCATTTTCCTGAGGAACGTTTTCAGAGTTACCACCAGGGATCGGTAGGGTGGTGGGGGTTTTGTTGGAGGTTTGGCCAAGCTTGAACCTGAATATGTCCGCTCATCACTAATTATGACCCACCAGTAAAATTATCTACTAAGTGTCATTTTATGGTTAAAATGATCTTATGTCTTATCTTTAGGTGGTTCCTTAACCAATATTATCTAATGCTTATAGGGATTGCCCATTTTGAGTATTCCCTTTTTGAAAGAAGAGTACATCAAAAAGGATCCTTCAGGTTGCATGGATCACTTGTAGAGATGAGTGGCCCAAACGTTTGCATTCGAGTTTGGGTTTGGCCACGGACAATCATTGCCATGGCTAGTTGCTATGGGTGTCAATTTGTTGGATTGCCGATCCGGCAAAATGTCCGGGTTGCCCAGCCGAACCCCGAATGCAAATATCAGGCATGTTAATCTCTAATCCCTCCCGATTTGTTGTATCCTTTGTAAATTCTGTTAGCGGATGTTTAGTCTCCCTGCAGTGTCCCCAGTGGAGACATTGAAGTATTACACAATTTTAATTGAAATCAATGACCTATTGGGTCCTCCAAAGTGAGACACTCTCCATCAATGACCTTATGGGTCCTCCAGAGTGAGACACTCTCCCTCAATGACCTATTGGGTCCTCCGGAGTGAGACACTCTCCCTCAATGACCTATTGGGTCCTCCGTAAGTAAACAACTCTCCCTCAATGACCGATTTGGTTCCTCCAGAGTGACCCCTGTCCCTCAATACCTCTTGGGTCCTCCGAGTGAGACACTGTCCCGTCCCTCATGGACCTTTGGGGCTCCAGTTGTAAAGACACTCTCCCTCAATGACCTATTGGTCCTCCAGAGTGAGACACTCTCCCTCAATGACCTATTGGGGGGTCCTCCGAGTTGAGACACTCTCCTCAATGACTATTGGTCCTCCAGGTGAGACACCTCCCTCAATGACCCTATTGGTCCTCCAGAGTGAGACACTCTCCCTTAATGACCTATTTGGGTCCTCCGTGTAAGACACTCTCCTCAATGACCTATTGGTCCTCCGAGTGAGGACACTCTCCCTCAATGACCTATTGTCCTCCAGAGTGAGACACTCTCCCCATGACCTATTGGGTCTCCGAGTGAACAACTCTCCCCAATACCTATTGGGTCCTCCAGCGTGAGTACCTCTCCACTCTCCCTCAATGACCTATTGGTCCTCCGCGTGAGACACTCTCCCTCAATGACCTATTGGTCCTCCAGAGTGAGACACTCTCCCTTAATGACCTATTGGTCCTCCTAGTGAGACACTCCTCCCTCAATGACCTATTGGTCCTCCAGCGGAGACACTCTCCCTCCATGACCTATTGGTCCTCCAGAGTGAGAATCCCTCCTAATGACCTATTGGGTCCCCAGAGTGAAACACTCTCCTCAATGATCCTATTGGTCCTCCTGTAAACACTCTCCCTCAATAACCATTGGGTCCTCCAGAGTGAGACACTCGTCCCACAATGACCTATTGGGTCCTCCATAGTGAGACCATCTCCGTAACTGTGTCTACTCCTAAATTAGAGCACTGATGAACAAAAGATAGCGAATTTGAGTTATATTCACTTTTCCTTCTGATTGTTATTCGTTAATCCAGTATTATTGTCCTTTATTCCCCCAAATTGCTTAATTTGGTAGGCGAAAGCGGCATGGCACTCGCCCTGCTTCTTTCTCGTCGGTTCTGCTGGTTACTTTTCTGTGCTTCTTCCAACCCTCCTTTTTTCCTCCTCTGCGACCTCGCCTTACATCTCGTTTCGTTCCTGCCAGCTCCTTCCTTGTTCTTTTCTGATCTCACCTTCGTAGTTCGATCCTATTTCCCTATTGGGTCCCCCTGAGTGAGACACTCTCCCTCAATGACCTATTGGGTCCTCCGGAGTGAGACACTCTCCCTCAATGACCTATTGGGTCCTCCGGAGTAAGACACTGTCCCTCAATGACCTATTGGGTCCTCCAGAGTGAGACACTGTCCCTCAATGACCTATTGGGTCCTCCAGAGTGAGACACTTCTAGTATGGAAGTTCTCTTAACCAATTTCTAATTGATAATAGTTATAAACAGAACCAAACCATCAAGGGATGACTTATTCCTAATCGTACAGTAAGCTATACAGGGTCTCACGCCTGGACTTCCCTAAATCTTACAATGGACTCCAGGTTCTATTCGTACTTCCCCCGCTTTTTGATTGCAATTGGCTACGTCTATGACCCCGTGTTTTTCAGATTATCCTCACCCTGCCCCCATTCCCGTACTTATAAAACATGGGCCGCCCGATTGTTTAGGGCTCCTACCCCAGGAAGAGGATTGCAAACCAAACCCAACGACATGCTGAGGTGTCCACCTCTGCCTACCTGCCTTCTTGTTTGGCTTCTTAGTCTGCATTTTTAAGAAAAAAAATACTTCAAATAGGCACATGGACCTGAGGCTCCAGGCTTCATAAATTCATGTAGCCCCTCAGCTTCTTTGCTACTTGTAAAGCCCTTTTGTTCGACAAACAAGCATACGACGAAATAACACTGGCCGCGGAGGGGCGACACAGTATTCTAGTATTTGTTGGTTTACACTCGTGATCTGGTATAGCTGTCCCTTTAGAGCCCGTTTTTTCCAATAGAAAAGGAGCATGGTAGCCAATTCCTAAAAGTCGCTTACAGCAATGAAATCTATCCAAAAGCAGGTCTCTCATAGGTTGTTTTCCGTGAAATTCAACCTATTTCGGTTGTTGCTTTTTGGAAAGCACGTGGTTCCCAAATTGTCTCTTTTCGACACCAACTGCCTGCTCCGTTTTTAGTGTTTAACAGTACTGGCGCTGCCGACCTTGTATTTCCGCGCCTAACAATTCCCGATCTGACACTGTGGATACTCCCCGACACTGGAAAGAATTGGATCGCGCAGCGTACCGGGCCTGGGTGAACCTTCTAACAGCTTCACCGCAAGCTATACTCACTCATCCGCGGCCATTGTACAACTCTCACTGTACACATGACTTACCGTGAATTTTTTCAGTTATTTTTTGTCCGATAGCTTGCGAGCTTCAAATACTTGTTTTACACACAAAAAATTAAGGGTTTTTTTCCTAGTTATTGTTACTAGATTGTCCATGTACGGCGCCTCGCGACTTTAGCATTTGGGGTGGCTGGAACTACCTTACCATGCGCACGTGTAGTTTAGGCCAACTGATCAACGGACAGAGTTTGTATCTTTATTACACAGTCCTCCGGTTGTACCTACAAATCTTTCCATAGATTTGTACTTAGTTGATTTGCCTGTTTCACTATTGTACTCTTTATCCTTGGTATTTCCATACATACAACTTCTTCAGGCCACAAATAAGTGGGGGCCGTAGAGACCCCACAATTAAGTCATGTAGCTTTCAGTTTGATGGTCTACTAACATTTGGCTGTGGCCTTTTGAAAAAGCAAAAACAAGAGGCCCCCAACTTTAGGGAAATATACCCCTTCATGAAAAACCGGCCACACTACTATCGTCCCAGCACGTGACGGTGGTAATCTACTTATATTTTGTTATACATTGCCTCCTTCCTCTAAAAATCTCACTTTAAACCTAGCTAATGACCAGCATGGCTCCGGGGGCCATTACACACCTTCCAAGCTCCAGTTTTCACATGCTGTTACAATTGTTCTACAATGGTGAGTGCCGGCCGCAATGGTCCTGCATGGAGCATTCCTACTGACAAGGACTAATGCAGGCTATAGAAAATTTTATGCGAGGCTGTATATGCCATAGTACTGCCCTCCCAGGGTGCAACCCTCTGATGGATACCTCAAGAGGCTGGAGTCGCATGTCAGATTGGTGGGTGCTTGGTGGTGGGTTTTACATAACATACTATGACACCATTAGCCAATGATATCCTCTCCATATTTTTTTCCTTTATAACCTTGAAAAAGATACAAGTTTGCCTAGTTTGTCATAGTTTACTATAAATAACTTTCCTAACTTTTACGCCCCTATTCCTGGGGGGGAGGATTTGTACATTACTTTAGAGCCCCAGTAATGCCGCCACCAACCTAACAAAAAATAAATGTTGAAATATTGTTGTCACAGTTATAATTTTAGTAAATATGTTATTTTTCCATTCCTTAGAACCTTAAATCGAGGGTCAGTTTATAGGAATTTAATTAAAAGCCTAAATTAGTAATTGTGAACAGCAATAATATTTTTTCTGTATGACCTATTAAAAATAATTTCCTTTGCTTTACTAAATCATCTAGAAAAAAAATGTACAAGTCGCAGCGTGTGGAACACGTCACTCATGACTCTCGTGACAACATGACATTACATTGTTGGAATTTTAGTTTGTGTTTAGTCACAAAACCATCCCTCGACTCCTGTTAGCTGCAAGCAAAGAGAATTGCTGTTACAGAAATAATCCGCCACTTATCATTTTGTAAAATTTTAGGGGCTTTCCCTCCGTAGAATCCTGGAAAGTGAAAAAGGGATTTTTGCTCTCAAAAGGAAAACGTTGTCTTGACCTTGGAAAATTTGTGAAATACAAGAGCCCTGACTTTGCTGACAGCGGGAACCAGCTCTCTCCATTTGGAAGTTCACCACACACAAAAATACAGTAAACCCGGCTGAGACGTTTCAGATACAGTAAGAGCCCCGCGCCATAACATGCGACTTAGACACATTATATGCATCAGGAGTGAACATAGTTTCATGAATAAATGTTGCGATAATATGTTTTTCTTTGAGTAATAAACGAAGATTTTTATGATAACTTCATCATAAAACCATGCAGGAAGTAACACATTAAAGAAGCATCTACCACCAGGATTAAGGATTGTAATGCAAATGAGCCTAAGGGGGCTCTGGGCTCATATAACTCATATGGAGCCGGGAGCCCCCAGACTCATTTGCATAAACTTTTATCCTGTGTGAGATTCCCTTTAATTACAGTAGACCCCCCCCCCCCCAAGCCCCCGCGGAGACACAAAGAGACTTCATCCACAAAGTATCATTGTCACATTATCTCATTGTTTAGTACATTTTATGTTGAATTTCTTCAATCTATGTAAGGGTCTAAATCAGAAAATTAACAGAAGATGTCACAGCTTATCTCCTCCCCCTCCCTGTACAATGACCTCTATATGTAGAGATCACTGCCCCAGCATTACAGCACTACCGACAATAGATGATGTCACATCTAGCCCGCCCTGCCCCTCCCTGTACAATGTCCTCTATATAGATAATACCCTGACCATCATTACATCACTACTGACAATAGATAGGTCACAGCTTATCCCCTCCTCCTCCCTGCACAATTACCGCTATATAGATAATCACTGACCCATCATTACATCACTACTTGCCAATATATGAGTCACCGATTATCTCCTCCCCCTCCCTGTACCCTGACCTCTCTAAGATAACACTGAACCCATCATTACCTCACTACTGACAAGATGATTCACAAGCTTATCTCCTCCCCTCCATTGTTACAATGACCATTCCTCTAGATAGATAATACGGACCCTCATTACATCACTACTGACAATAGATTGTCACCACACAAGCTTATGTCCTCCCCCTCCCTGTACAATTACCTCTATATAGATAACACTGACCCATCATTACATCACTACTGACAATAGATGTTCACAGCTTATCTCCTCCCCCTCCTGTACAATGTCCTCTATAAGATAACACTGACCATCATTACATCACTACTGACAATAGAGTTCACAGCCTTATTTTCTTCCTCCCCCATCCCTGTACAATGAACCTCTCATAGATAACACTGACCCAGCATTCATCACTACTGACAATAGAGGATTTCACAGTCACAGCTTATTGCCTCCCCCTCCCTGTACAATGCCCTCTATATAGATCACACTGACCCATCATTACCATCACTACCTGACAATAGATGATGTCACAGCTTAACTCTCTTTCACTCTCTTTCCCCCCCCCTGTACAATGAACCTCTATATAGATAAACATGACCCATCATTACATCACTACGACAATAGATGATGTCACAGCTTATCCCCCTCCCCCTCCTTTACAATGACCGGCTATATAGTAACACTGACCCATCATTACAATCACTCTGCCAATAATGATGTCACAGCTTCTCTCCTCCTCCTCCCCCCTGTACCATGACCGTCTATATAGAATAATCACTGCCCTCATTACATCACGACTGACAAGAGATGATTTCACAGCTTATCTCCTCCCCCTCCCTGTCACAATGACCTCTATTATATAACACTGACCCATCATTACAATCACTACTGACAAGAGATGATATCACAGCTTATCGGCCTCCCCCTCTCTTTCTGTACATGACCTCTATATAACCCTGACCCTCAGTACATGACGATACTACTTACTGACATAATGAGGTCACTGCTTATCTCCTCCTCTCCCTGTACAATGACCTCTATATATATAACACTGACCGTCATACATCAGCTACTGAACAATAGATGATGTCACGCTTATCGCCTCCCCCGCCGTACAATGACCTCGATATAGATAACTGACCCATCATTACTCACTACTTACTACTGACAATAGAATGATGTCACAAGCTTTCTCCTCCTTCTCCCTGTACAATGACCTCTATATAGATAACACTGACCCATCATACATACATCACTCTGACAATAGATGAGTCCACAGCTTATCTCCTCCCCCTCCCGTACATGACCCTCTATCTAGATAACACTGACCCATCCTTACATCACTAACTAGACAATAGATGATGATCCCTATCTCCTCCCCTCCTCCCCCCTCCCTGTACAATGACCGTCTATAATAATAACACTGACCCATCATTCCATCACTACTGACAATAGATGAGTTACAGCTTATTTCTCCTCCTCCCTTTACATGACCTCTATATAGTAACACTGACCCATCATCCAACACACTACTGACAATAGATGATTCACCTGCTTATCTCTCCTCTCCTGTATCAATGACCGTCTATATGATAACACTGACCCGGCATTACATCCACTACTGACAATAGATGATGTCACAGCTTATCTCCTTCCCCCCCTCCGTGTACAATGACCTCTTATATATACACTGACCCACATTACATCAAACTACTGCCAAGAGATGATGTCACACAGCTTATCTCCTCCCCCCCCTGTACAATGCCCTCTATATAGATAACCGACCCATCATTACTCCTCTGACATGATATGTACGCTATCTCCTCCCCCCTCCCTGTCAATGACCCTCTATAATAGATAACACCTGACCCATCAGTACAATCACTACTGACATAGTGATGTCACAGCTTATTATCTCCTCCCCTCCCTGTACATGCATCTCTATAAATAGATAACACTGACCCACCATTACCATCACACTACAATAGATGATGTCACAGCTTATCCTCCTCCCCCTCCCTGTACAATGACCTCATATAGTATAACACTGACCCACATTACATACATCACGACTGACAATAATAGTCCGTCCACATGCTTACTCCTCCCCCATCCCTGTACAAGGACCTCTATATAGGAACACTGACTCCATCCTTACATCATCTACTGACATAGATGATGTCACCGCTTATCTCCTCCCCCTCCCTGTACATGAACCTCTATATAGATACCACTGACCCATCATTACATCACTACTTACAATCGATGATGTCACAGCTTATCCCTCTCCCACTCCCTGTACAAGACCTCTATATAGATAACACTGACCCTCATTACAATCACTCCTGACAATAATGATGTCACAGCTTATCTCCTCCCCTCCTGTCAATACCGTCTATAAGATAACACGACCCTATCATTACATCACTACTGACAATAGAGATTCCAAAGCTTATTCTCTCCCCTCGCCTGTACAAGACATCTATAGATACAACACTGACCCATCATTACATCACTACTGACAATAGATGTATCACAGCTTATCTCCTCCCCTCTAGCTTACCTGACCTCTATATAACACTGACCTCATTACATTACTACGACAATAATGATGTCACTGCTTATCTCCTCCTCCCTCCGCTGTTACAAGACCTCTATTAGAATAACACTGACCCATCATTACATCACTACTGACAATAGATGAGTCACAGCTTAGCTCCTCCCCTCCCGGTACATGACCTCTATAATAGATTAACACTGACCCATCATTACATCACTACTACATAGAGGATGTCAGCAGCTTATCTCCTCCTTCCCCTGTACAAGGAACCTCTATATAGATAACACTGACCCATCATACATCACTCCTGACATAGATTAATGTCAGCAGCTTATCTCCTCCCCCTCCCTGTAACAATGACCTCTATATAGATAACACTGACCCCATCCGTACATTCACTACTGACATAGTGATGCACAGCTTCTCTCCTCCCCCTCCCTTATACATGACCTCTCATATATATAACACTTACCCATCATTTACATCAATACTGACAATAGATGATGTTACAGCTTATGCTTCTCCTCCTCCTGTAAATGACCTCTATATGATAACGACTGACCCATATTACATCCTACTGACAAGCAGAGGATTTCACAGCTTATCTCTCCTCCTTCTCCCGTACCATGACCTCTATATAGAGAACACTGACCCAT
Organism: Engystomops pustulosus; assembly: GCA_019512145.1. Classification (NCBI taxonomy): domain Eukaryota; kingdom Metazoa; phylum Chordata; class Amphibia; order Anura; family Leptodactylidae; genus Engystomops; species Engystomops pustulosus. The sequence continues at coordinate 209,986,519 of CM033645.1, read as the reverse complement.
CATTACATCACTACTGACATAGATGATGTCACAGCTTCTCTCCTCCCCCTCGCGTTTACCAATGACCTCTATATAATAAACACTGCCCATCATGACATCACTAACTGACAATAATGCATGTCACAGCTTATCTCGCCTCCCCCTCCCTGTACAATGACCTCTATATAGATAACCTGAACCCATCATTACTCGCTACTGAACATAGATGAATGTCACCACCGCTTAGCGTCCTCCCCTGCCCGTACAATGACCTCTCTATTAGATAACGACTGACCCATCATCTACAAGTCACTACTGACATAGATGAGTTTCACAGCTTATCTCCTTCCCCTCCCTGTCAAATTGATCTCTATATAGATAACACTACCCTTTGACCCCCCCCCCCCATCATTACACATAACTAACTGACCTAGATATTGTCCCACAGCTTATTCTCCTCCCCTCCCTGTACAATGACCTCTATATAGATAACACTGAGCACTGACCCATCATTACATCACTACTGACCATATGATGATGCAACGCTTATCCCTCCCCTCCCTGATACAATGACCTCTATATAATACACTGACCCTCATTACATCACTTACTGACAAATAGATGACTGTCATCAGCTTTCTCCCCCCCCTCCCTGTAACACTGACCTCTATCTAGATAACACTGACCCATCATTACATCACTATCACTACTGACAATAGTATGATTCACAAGCTTTCTCCTCCCCCTCCCTGTACAATGCCTCTATATAGATAACACTGACCCTCATTAACAGTCACTACTACTGACAATAGATGATGTTCACAGCTTACTCCTTCCCCTCCCTGTACAATGATCTCTATCTCGATAACACTGACCCATCATACAATCACTACTGACAATAGATGATGTCACAGCTTACTTCCTCCCCTCCCTGTAAATGACCTCTATATAGATACCTCACCCATCATTACTCACTAACTACTGACAATAGATGATTCACAGCTTATCTCCTCTCCCCTCCCTGTAACAATGACCCTCTATCTAGATCACACTGACCCATCATTTACATCACTAACGACTGACATCGATTATGTCACAAGCTTATCTTCCTCCCCCTCCCTGTACAATGACTCTTATATAGATAACACTGACCCATCATACATCACACTGACAAATAGATGACTCACTTGCGTTGTTATTGTACTAACGCACTCATTAGCTGTATACAGTATATACATATATTTGTCACAGTCCTTAAAGTTAAGTTTTTGCAGACATACATGTCGCTCTCCTTCCCAAGGCATCAGTAATGGATTCGTATTAGCATGCCACCAGGTCAGCGTAATAGTAAAGCAGGGGTGGGGGGGGGGCGTGTGTGAAATTAAATCTTTCATCCCGTGATCATGCCATTGGTGATATTTATTAAACTACCAGACTAGAACTTCAGAATCAATAATCCTCACTACATCGGGAGATGTACGGATGACATGGCAATAGTTGTGAGTTGGGATAGTTGGCCTGTTTTCTAATCTTCTACTATCTATCCGAATATCCAGAGAATTAGTCGGGGCCGTGCTCCACTGTAATAAAGGAAGATTGGGGGTTAACTTATTTATCTACTGCTCCCTTTTTTAAAGTCGGCATTATTGTCTAAGTTTTTGGTTAGAGGGTCTAGACCACATGACTTCGGGGGTGGCCCCTACGGAGGGTTTCTCCCTACGCTACAGTTGAAACCAGAAGTTTCCATCGCACGATATAAAGAGACTCATACCTGGTATGATCTGGCGATGAATAAGAATCACCTCTCCGTTTTAGGTTTATTAGGATTACCAAAATTATATCTTTTCCAATGTCAAAAAATAAGAGAATAATAGAACACAAATTTTTTTATGGTATTTTTAATTACTTTCTGGTTTCGATAAATTTCCTTGGCTTTTGTACCAGTGACGCATAAACTGTATGACTTGGGTGAAACGCTTTGGATCTCCACTCACAAGCTTCCTTCCTAGTGAATATGATGGCAGGACATTCACATCTTGTTTCTACTTGTGTAAAATTGTTTGTACCGTGAACAAGGCGCCTTCAGGTTTCTGGAATTGCAACCAGAGGCAAACCAGACTCGTGCGAGTCCACAACTGTCTCGTATGTTACATCAAATAAGCATTGGTGTTTGGTGTGCCTTCAAATATAGCAAAGTGTCTCTGTATCAACTCAGGTGTTGCAATAAACCAAATCAGAACTTTTCCCGAAAAGATGACATTATATAAGGTTTGTCCCAAATTCTTTAACTGCATATAATCTTGTGTATGTAACTTTGACTTTGAATAAAGTAATTAAAGTAGGCATAAAGATTCTCCTCTTATGATTCTTGGATTTTGGCAAATATAATCATTTTGTATACTTCTAATTACCTAAACGGGAAAGCTTTATCTGATTTTATATCCTATGTTAGAAAAAATCATCGTGTCTTGTTATATAGTGTGTATTAACTTTTGGTTTTCAACTCGATCATCTAGTTAACTATCTACCCCACCATTATTTCTAGTTGTTCGTACTCCCTTGTCTTCCATGTATTCATACAATAATGGGTGTCTCACAACAAAACCGCCGTTAATAATATACCTCTTATCAGAAAGAGGGATCCTGCTCCCTTCATTGCCACTTAATGCCACTTAAAAGCCGAACTCGACCCCTTTTTTCTAAAAGACTCAACATCCATGTATTCATTAGATACTTATTCATCTTGGTGGTCAAAGTGGTAATACTAATTTTCCCCAGCAGTGGCCGCTGGTTTGGAAGTATCAGTCTACACAACTTCCATGGACACTGTGAGGCTCAAATATCACTATTTTTTACATTACATGTGTTAGGTGTTCACCATCCTCAGTGACTAAATCATTTCTGTTCAAAATCTTTTTTAATATTTCCTTCTGGGTCTTGGAGGCAATCATGTTTTATGGTAAAGTTAGGAGAGACCCCTTTAAATCTACAGATTTTCACTTTATTCCCATGTTGTTGCTGTCCTTCCATTATGCAAATATTACTTGTGTTTAGTATTACACCCACACGCCATTATACTCACATCAAGACCACAACACATTAAAGGAGAGAGGAATCGGGAGGATTTTTATATGTTGGAATGCTTTATATATTCCATAGTGCAATCTGAGCTCCCCCCACCCTTTATTGTCTCCATATAGGATACACCCTTTGAATAATATTTATAGATAATACTGATCTGTTGTGGACCTTGAAACTGAGGGCTGGGGCATATTAACCAACAGAACAGTGTACATTGAGTCATTGAGCATATTAACCAATCAGATCAAGACAATGACTTGAATGGGTTTTCTGACTTAACTTTTTTCTAAAGTTAACAATATAGGCTCTAATGACGATTATCTGATGTTTCTACCATTTTTTCAACCCTGGGACCCCGCCAACACTTCATATTGAGAGCCTAGTATCAATCGATAGATCTATTAGTTCCCAAAAGAAATAAAACAGTAAATTACATTAATCAATGGGTTGGGCATGATAACAGCTTTTTATTTTATGCACCACCCGAGGTGCACTATACCTAAAACTTATATATTTCCTGGAGAATCTAATTCATTTAAAGAAACTCAGATCAATGCTGTTCCTCCCTTTCTCTATATTCTCAAATTACGAAGAGTCATAGCTCTGGTCCTATTCGACATACCATTAGTAATTTATACATACATAATTAATCAAAAACTAAGCCGCATGAACATAGATGGTATGCCACGCCCCTAAGTTTATTATTCCTGCCTTGAGGATCTGAACTAAGTATACATAGTATATTTGTCCAGGGACGACACTTCATCCTTTAATGTAACAGTGATTGGAGAATGTACTTCTTTCCGTATAATGATACAGCGTTACCAAAGAGTCTAAGCTAAATAAAAAATACAGAATGATACAGGAATATGCCCCACCTCTGAGGATCTGAACTAAGCATAATATAGCATACACTGTACATCTGGGAGAATTCAATCAATCCCTATATTTTCTCCTTTCCCTAAATTAGACAGATACCAGAAGTCATGAAGATCACACACAATTTAAGCATGACACATGGATTATGTCCCACCCCTGAGGATATGAACTAAGTATAGCGTTGTGTAGATGTCATAAAGAAATTCAATCCAATTACACCAATCAAGTATTCTTTGCTTTCACTATATGTAATAACGAATTACAAAAAGTCTTGCCCCCTAACTTGTATATCCTAAGGTATATAGCACCTCACCGGTCCACGTTTATTAGTTCACCTTTCCCAACGCTCGTTAACACTTAATTTCTAATCAGCCAATCCCATGGCGGCACCAGTGCATAGGCATGTAGACATGGTCAAGTCAACGCTCCTTCATTTCAAACCGAGCATCAGTAGTGGATGAAATGGTTATTTGGGGCCTTTGAACGTGGCATGGTTTTGTTGGTGCCAGAATGGCTGGTCTGATATTTTCATAAACTCTGCCTGATCTACTGGGATTGTTCCTCAACGTCACAACCATCTCTAGGTTTTACAGATAATGTGCCTGAAAAGAAAAAACATCAGTGAGCGGCGTTTTTCGTGTGCGGAAATGCCTTGTTGATGCCGAGGTCAGAGGAGAGGGGCAGACTTGGTTCGAGCATGATAGAAAGGCAACAGTGACTCAAATCGCCCCCGTTACAACCAAGGGATGCAGAGAGCATCTTCTGGCGCACAGTACACCGTCGAACTTTGAGGCAGATGGCTACAGCAGCGAAACCACACCGGGTGCCACTCCTTTCATCTAAGAACATAAACTGTGCTACAAATTTGCACAAGCTCACGAAATTGGACGGTGAACATTGGCAAAACGTTGCCTTGTCTGATGAGTCTCGATTTCTTTCTGCTGGCGGACCTTCGGATGTAGGGTCAGAATTTGGCGTCAACAGAACATGAAAGGTCAACGGATCCATGCCTGCCTTGTATCAACTGTTCATGCTGGTGTGGTGGTGTCATGGTGTGGGGAATATTTTCTTGGCAACTCTTTGGGCCCCTTGTTACAATTGAGCATCGTTCAATGCCGACAGGCTCCTGATATGGTTGCTGACCATGTCCATCCCTTTATTAGCAAATGTAACCCGTTTAACAATCTGATGGCTACTTGCAGCAGGATAATTCCCATGTCCTGAGCTTGGCAAATCATACTCAGACTGGTTTCTTGAACAAGACACTGAGGTCACTGGACTCAATGGCGCCACAGTCACCAGATCTCAATCCAATAGAGCATGGTGGCGAAACCTATGGCACTGGGGCCAGCGGTGGCACGTCAGAGCCATGTTCTGTGGGCACTCAGACCATTGCTCCAGTTCATAGTTCACCAATAACCAAATCCCCACCTTCAGTCCCCTGCAATTTAGAGATGCTGCTCTCCATCACGGTTTTTTTAAAGCAAAATTTCATTGGCTGTTTGGAAATTGCGGGCAAAGCAATAAGGTGTTGAACAAGATACGGCCAATGTCTTTGGAGCCCGTCCTGCTGGAGGCCACCCTCTTTTCCTACAGAGAGACCCTGGATAGAACCATGAATCCTGTATTGCTTCCTTCTTGGGCTCCGGGGGTCGATATGATTGAGATGAAGGAATAACAGGTATCAAACATTTACTGCTTAACTGGCTAGTGGCCTTCAACAGTAAATTAAGTGGATTTTGATTGTATTTTGGGCACTTCGGTCTCTAGAAGGTTTGCCATCATGCAATATAGCATCTTTGGGATGTGGGGGGACGGGAGAGTTGCATTACAGGGATGTGCAGCCGACAAATCTGCGGCAACTGTGTGGAATGCCATCATGTCAATATGGGACCAAAATCTCTGAGGAGCTTCCAGCAACTTGTTGTACTATGCCACGAGAAATTGAGGCGTTCTGAAGGCAAGGGGTCAAAAACCCCGTTACTCTACATGGTGTACCTAATAAAGTGGGCCTAGTGAGTGTATGTGAAACGTCCCAATCAAAATGTGGAATTCCTGAACTCAAAAGAAATAAAGCATGACACAGGTTAATTATGCCTCGCCCTAGGGGTTTGTACATCATATTATATATATGTTCCTGGACATGTAATATAATAATAACATTAATATTAATTAATAATAATAAAATTATTTACACCTTATACAATACAAATCAAAATAATAATATAAATAATATAAACTCCTTAATAATCAACTAAACCTTTACCAATCCATTCATCTATATCTAACTTCATTCCCATCACTCTCTACCTCCGCCCTCTCCCCTCCCCCCCCCACTTACATCATCACTTCCCAACCTCTCTCATCCAACCCCCTCCCCCCCTCCTCCCCTCACCCTCCCGCCCTCCTCCTCCATCCCCCCTCCTTACACCTCCACCTCTCCTCTTCCCTCCCTCCCCCCATCCCTCCCCCTCTCCTCTCCCTACTTTCCCCCACCCCCCCTTTCCTCTCTACACCTCACACCCCTCCTCCTCCTCTCTCCCCTTTTCCGTCCCCTGCCTCGAGAACTGTACTTCCTTTCCCTACATAAAGCAAATTACCTACAAGTCTAAGCTCCAAAGCAATAAAGCATGACGCAGGTAATATGCCCCCCCCTGAGGTCGGTAATAAGTATACATGACTATTCTCCTTGACAATTAAATCCCTTTAAAGTAACTCTATCGAGAACATAACTTTCTCTACATTAACAGAATTATCAGAAGTCTATAAGCTCCGCCAAAATATAATAAGCTATCACCCGGTACATGTCCACTCACTCAACCCTAGGATCTCAACCAAGCAAAACATAGTAATGTAGTGAATCAGTCAAGGTTACCTTTCACTTTATTATACCAATTAAAAGAAGTCTTGGTCCGCTAGCTCGTAGATTCTCATGTTATCTATCAAAATGTGAAATGGTAACTCAAAAAGAATGAGCATAACACAGGTAATAGCCCCGCCCGAATCTGAATAAGCATACATAGTAACTATATTGGGGCAATTCAATCCAAGAACTTACCTCTCTTAGATTATAGTCGATTATAAAGAAGTCTGCCAATAGCTAATAGATTTGAATGTGATCTATAAAAAATGTGAAAGGGTAAATCAAAAAGAAATGAAGCATGACACAGGTCATATGCCACATCGCCTGAGGATCTGATACGCATAAACATAGTAATGCTATATGTGGCAAATATTCAAGAAGAAACTTACCTCTCTCTGCTAAGATTGATGGATTATAACGGTTTGAAGCTATCCAATGCTAATGAATAATGTATATTATGAACGCTTACCATCAAAAAGAAATTAAGCAACACGTCAATGCCCCGCCCCTTGAGGAATATCTCCAATGAAGCATAACATGTGTATATGCCTAATGTTTATTCAATTTAAACGTACTCATACGAGAGACACTCTCCCTCCCCTGTTCTATACTGAATTACAGAGACGCCATTGCCTCTAGCGTTCCCACTCTAATCTATCCCAGGGGGAGCCGTGGTTTCCGGCACAGTAATGCGGAAAAATGTAATATTTTTTCTGTTGCGTTACGTAAGGGAAAAAAGAAAAAGCATATCAACCGTTCTGCAGCCATTCATACAATCTCTGCCCGCTTCTACTTTTGAGTCGATTCTAAAATCGGTGTATTAAACCTCGGATGGCTTGCAAATTGCGATTATGGATTTATTACTGTAATATTCACCTGATATTATTTTTTATTTTGCCCGCTCTGCATTTTCTGTTTATTTCTTGCTGAGTTTTTTGTTTTTTTTTAGCTTGTTTCATGCGATGGCATTTCGTTATTAGATCTGCGTAATGATAGGATAGCCGCGGCAAACCACCGCTTTTGAACAAATCCGAAAAAAAATATGGAATGAGTGACGAGTGCCGGATTGATGCCGCAGTCGCATAATGTGATTAGAGACCGGGGGAGAGAAAACGTAAAAAACTCAGGAGGATGGGAAACCATTGCCGGTGTTTTTACAACTTTGAAATAAAAAGTCCCACAATAGCAAGAGGCTGAACTGGAAAAGTAGTAATCATGGCCTAAAGGAAGAAATCCATCTCTTCAAATGTGAATCAATTTTGTGTGTGTGGAGGCAGAGACAACGCTGCTACTAGTTGCCAGATCATTTCAATATTCATGCAGCTGGTTATAAACAGGACGAGTTTATGACCTGGGAAATCTATAATACCCGCTCCCAGGCCATTGTTGATCAACATTTTTCCGCATCCATTATTAATTTATTTTCTTCTCATTTCCCTTTTGCCGTCCCCGTGCTGAGTAGCGCAAATATGCTCGGATGTTACACATCAGCTGGCGAGACACAGAACGGCCAAAAAACTATAGTAATAGTTTGTTAGGGGCAGCAGGTGGCGAACATTTGGGGTTATTATGTTACGGTAAAACTGCCAACAAATGTGTCCTACTATTAGGGTTGACTAAAGGATTTTAGGAAAAACATGTGTTGCTGGTGGTGTAGGTGCAAGTGCATGTGTAGGAGGTTCTGCTCAAGGTGTTAGAGCCCCTCCAGCTGTACTACACAGACTGTTACACTGTGCCATTGGGAGGGGAAGTGCTCCTCCACAGTGTAACAGCCTGTGAAACAACGGCACAGATTCTTGTGCTCATTAGAATAAGTTCAAAATTGATTTTAGAGGGAAGGTGATAACCAATAAGGTCCATGGCCTACTGTTTTTTAAGAACAAGGCAGTAAGTCATTTATAATCCCTGTGTTATACACACATCGAAACTCACAGGATACAGGGGCATTACTCATAGATCCAGGCACAGTGACTGTGGTAATCTTCTTATATTTGTTATCTCTGGTCTCCTTCCTTCTAAAATCAACTTTATACAATTATGCTTCATGAGCCATAAAAGGCCTGGGCGTTACAGAGTCCCTCTGTGCTGTAAGAATACAGTCTGTTACACTGTCTCCCATCTCCACCTGCTCTCCCAGCACTTCCTACCTTCCCCTGCCTGCTGTCATTTCACACAAGTGGAAGTGGTAGGGCTCGACACCGTTAAAAGCCGTTGAAGCTACAGACTGAGGTGTTCTGGGTCCTATGGCAATTAGCATAATTATAAAAGTTGTATTTTAAAAGGAAGTGAGGAGTCTGGATAACAAATATAGAAGATTACCACAGTCACGGTGTCTATCTAGTGATATGTCCCTGGTTTATCAGGATGGATTGGATGATTCTATACTACAAGCAGTCCACCGGTTACATACATTTCTGTAGGTTGTTCTTAAGCCAATTCTGATGTAAGTTGTAACATATTTTGTATAAGTGTAACTCAGACAAAATTTTTTGATCCCAGGGATTTTCAAATAATATGTTTGTAATAGAACAAAATTAAGAATAAAGCTTCATTGCAGACACTTTGATAACTCTGCAGCTAAACATTGCAGCCGTGGTAACGTACATAAGTAACCAGCATCCTGAGGTCCGTTTGTAAGTAAGTAGTCAACTGTAAGTTAGGTGTTCTTAAAGCAAACCGACAACCAGTAAATGTTAATTTTAGCGGTGACAGGTTCCCAATAGCCTCTGCTATGTTTATTTAAAAAATGCTCTTTGTCAGCATTCTGAATGCATTTAAGTACTTTATAGCTTTATTCACATTACCGGGCTCCCTGCCAGCAGCCTTAGTGAGGTCCCTGGGGGAAGGGGCAGCTGCAGCCTTTGTGGCCTGTCTCTCAGTTCACCCAATTCACCATGACAGAAAGTGGAAGAAGGGAGATGTGAGAGTGTGAAGGAGAGAGTAATGACACGGGCACAGACAGACTGCTGTACTCCCTGCCCACCCTGGCTTTGCATCGGGAATTGTGACTAATCATGAGTTGAATGCTTTGTCTTGTTTGGTTTTCGCCGCCACCAGCTAAAACGACTCTAGGAGCTCATCTTCCCACCAGTAAATAAACCCTACTGCCCTCCAAATTCATTTGTTTTCTGCTGTATCTATGGGTTCCACTATTAGGTCACAGTTCTGGGCCCACCGGGATCCGGTGGCCCCGCCTTCCCACACTGTTTAAACCAAATTATCCAAGCTCCTCCCTTTAGTCAGTCTGTTAGTCAGGGGGTGATGGAGATGGAGCAGATCATCTTTTTTCTATGGCACAAAGTCATTATGGGTAAAATCATTAACTTCCATTACCTTTAGTACTCTATGGGGGCAATAATCAGGGCTTGTGTGCCAGTTTTTTTTTTTCCTAAAAGCCTGAAATTGGCAAAAGTCTCGGGTGTACGGCACCTCTACTCGGCCCCAAAGAAGGGAACGGGCCTTTGATAAATGGGGCAGTGCCGGGGAGCCATGCGCCTCTTACCTCTTCCCATTGTTAGAACCTCACATGCCCTCCGTGCACCGGCCATTTCTAAAATCCAACAATCCCCTTGAAAACCACCTATGTACTACCCCTTTAACTCTAACTATAGAACCTATCACTTCCTTTACGCTTGTTCGTCATAAAAGCCTTCAAACATTTTTCAGGATATAATCAAGGCTGATTCTGGAAATGTCAGGGATAACCGGGGACAATGCGGCCCCCGTGATAAATTACCGCAACCGTTAAAAATACAACAAACAAACCAAAAAAACAAATGAAGCGGTGTAGATCATAGCATTTCCAAGCTGAAAGTAACGCAGAAGAATGAGCTCCAACCCGGATTAGACAGAACGATTTCTCGGGCCTCATTCATCCTGCCGCCTCTTATTACTGTTTTTGCTTTGCACTCGTCCTTCGCAACTTCTTATCCTGAATATTAAAGGTGAATTATCCATGCCAATGGCTGCTACGCAAATGCAGCCACCTTTAATTTCACCTGACAGCTGGCATACACTCGTGCCGCTTAGAAGAACGGAGCTCCCTCCAAATGGATTTTTTCGGCACTCGGCTCCATTTTTTATTGTACAAGTGAATGGCAGCGTTGATATGTGTGTTGGATCAATAGGTATTTATCGAGAACAAAGGAAAGTACTCCGCTCGGCTTTCAGGAGCCTTTGACATGTATCCTCATGTTTTTGTTTACACGGTCAATGCCATTAAGAGGGAGCAACAAAAAATCTCGGATTTCTATCGTGTAATGTCAAAAATAAACAACTAAGTTGGGATTTGGTAATAGTATCGTAAGTTTGGTTCATGTCTAATTCTTAAAAGCTTATGATTGGTACCCGCACTGATTAATCAATAGCATGAGCTTGGGGCCTTCAGTTTAGTGAGGGTGTCGTCCTGACTTTCAATGTTATTCTTATCTACAGATTAATGGTGGGGCTGAAAGCTGGAGGTCCCAATCGCTCAACGACTAAAAGAGGTCCAGCCATGACCTTCCGATCATTTCTCTACAGAATGTACTCTTTTATCTTCTGGTGCCCCATTTTGACATTGATTGGAGATTTAGGTGTTTGTTAACATGCCACTTGACTCACCGTGGGAAGGAAATCCCCCACAGATTAGCAATGTTAGTGTAAATGATTTTAAGAACTCATGGCAAAAATATTTTACCTACCAGCTTGGACCATTTTGATAAGGAGGAGCTTGAGGAGATCCAATTCTTGTTGGAACAACCATTTCCTGTGGATTGCATCTGGCGGCAGAGTTTTTAGAGTTAAGACCAGTGATTGGGTAGGATGGCAGAAGTTTGGTTGGAGGTTTGGCCAAACTTGAACCTGGACGTCTGAATCATCACTAATTATGACCCTCCAGTAGAATGATCAATTACATGTCATTCTATGGGTAAAGTGATTTTATTGTCTTATCACTTGGTGGTTACCTAACCCTTATATACAAACTAGGTCTCCAGAAATGTCAATGCTACTCTCAATGTTTAGCAACCAGCAAACCTTGACTAGGAGATTGTTCTGAGTTATGTCCCATCATTTTCAAGTTTTTCACACAAAAATGCACATGGATATAGTCTATCCCAGGCTCTTCAAGAGAAGACAAACCCTGCAATTGTTTGGAATCATTGCCCCCCCCCTCCCCCCCCCCTGCCACAGGCTTGGTTAGATTCTTTGTGCACCCAACCTGTAACCATAAGTCCAAAAAGACCAAATAAACCTATTCAGCACCTTCCAAAGAAGAAGCAGAGTTGTAGGTGGGTGGAACCTATTGGTAACCAAAACGGTATTCCAAGTTCACTAATAGAGTAGGTTCTGTGTATTTAATATATCTCGTGGTTATTCATTGAAGAGATTCAGTCTTAAAGTAAACCTCATGGGAAAATATGCAATTCCCTCCAGAACAAAAGAACTGTCTCTGTATTTGTCCTGGATCCTCATTGTTGTCCATCCAAGCCATCGGACAAGGTCCATTCATCAGCTATCACACTCAATATTCAGGTTGGTTTCTACGTAAAAGATACAATTCCCATCTAAAACTAAAGGGACATAGATTGTGTGATATCTTATCTCCCATGACTCCTTTTACATTATCAGTTGCTCCTCCCTGGTGGGGAGTGATTGAACCTTTTGATTCGTTTGTGTGCTTGTCTTTGTCGCTATTGATAAATCGCTCTCCTCTCTTGTCCCGATCCCGGTCTATTTGTCTCTGTGTCGGACTTTCTCTATTCAGCTACTCCTATAACAATTATTAGCTGTCCCCAGGGCCGGTTCTTCTGTCCCTGCTACTTGACCCCATCATTATCAAAGATCTTCATTAGTTTTCAATGACGTCTATAGGCACACACATGTCCATTGTGTAAGGTTTGGTCATCCATCTACATAATGAGTGGCCCCGTTTGATGTAGGACCAAGTTAAACCAGGTTTTCCTTAGACATAAAATAACATAAAATAACAATGGAACATAATACTTTTTTGAGATATTGGCTTTATGTATTTGAAATCCAAAAATTACCATCACTTAGCTGGTGTCTCTGACTGCCCTAGATTTGTACGGTATCAGGCGTTATACGTATAATAATACTGGTGCCCCTCCTATATGGGGACTGGCCATACTCAAGCACCATGTCAAGGTGAAAGCTACCTGTGATCTGTTAAATATAGGCCTTTAGGATAAGTCATAATTCAGATGTTCTTATATGTCCTATGGTCCTCACTCTTCCTTTTAGCTGGACATGTCCTTATATTGGGTCATTAGATGATCAGATTTTTCACAACAGTGATATCCTATGAGCAACCACTCGTAGCTCCATAGGGAATTGTGGTAGATATGAGGGAATTGTTTGGATCTTCATAATATTCTATTGATCATTTTTCCAGATCTGAGAGATGGCCTAATATCTTCTAGCCTGGAGACCTCCCAGTGCCCGATATCTGGTAACCACCTAACCCCCAAGAGATTGGCTGAATTAACAAAAACCAACACTCAATGAACTGATGTGCGTATGGAGTACGAGTTTGAACGTGTGATTAGGACGTATGAGTAAGAGCATCCACAACTCACAATGTTTCATTCTATGCCAAGTATGTGGGCTCAGGTCCCTCTGACTCCCAGAAGTTTGGGTTTAGGTTCTGTCATTCAGGTTTCCTCCTGCCAACACCCTCCCATTGTGGTGTGTTGATACTTTAAATTCCACTGGTTATGTGCACCTCATTTTCCTGAGGAACTTTCAGAGTTACCACCAGGGATCGGTAGGTGGTGGGTTTTGTTGGAGGTTTGGCCAAGCTGAACCTGAATATGTCCGCTCATCACTAATTATAACCCACCATAAAATTATCTACTGCCAGTGTCATTTTATGGTCCCTATTGGTCTATGGGTCCTCCGAGTGAGACACTCTCCTCAATGACTATTGGTCCGCCAGATGGAGACACTCTCCCTCAATGACCTATTGGTCCTCCAGAGTGAGACACTCTCCCTCAATGACCTATTGGGTTCTCCAGAGTGAAACACTCTCCCTCAATGACCTATTGGGTCCTCCAGAGTGAGACACTCTCCCACAATGACCTATTGGGTCCTCCAGAGTGAGACACTCTCCGTAACTGTTGTCTACTCCTAAATTAGAGCACTGGATGAACAAAGAATAGCGAATTCGATTATATTCACTTTTCCTTCTGATTTGTATGTCGTTAATCCAGTTATTGCCCTTTATCCCCCAAAATTGGCTTAATGTGTAGGCGAAGCGGCATGGCATCGCGCGGATATTAATATTCCACTCTATAAAGAACGGCTTTAATTTAAAATCAAAACGTTGACGCTGGAAATCGGCCCAAAGTCTTCGCTCCTTGATGTAATAAGAGGCGAAACTAATGTAATAAGCAGGGAAGCGCTTCTTAATTTTTAAGAAGAAGCACCTGCAGCATTTTCTCCGCACTTTATCACATTTCTTGTAATAAACTTTCAGATTCTTTCCTTTTTTTTTTTTTTCGTACCAATATGAAATATGCAAATTGGTTTATTACAGGGAAGATGTGGAGGGACAATTTAGCGCCATTCTTCCAGGGGTTTAATGGCAATGATAATACCTTATTACGCCATACAGCCCAATTATAGAGCCGGCGCGCGAGGACCAGCAGAAACCCTATAGTTTTCTGCGATACTACCCGCAAAGAATGCCTGGCTTGATTATAATAGAAGGCTTCATTACAGGCGGTAATGTCCGAGCCGCTGCAATACAATTAACGTGTAAAATCTTCAAAATACTTGATTTTTTTGTGTTGAGAATTTAAAGGAAATGTAAAAGAGTGAATTTTTACAAAGACATTTACCGTAGGAGTAGATGACCCTCTGATCAGGGCCGGCACTAGCACTAGACATACCCGGGCAAGTGCCGGGGCCCAGGGCTACAGGGGGGGCCCACATAAGGCTGTCAATAAGGAATCCGTGGCTTTATATAAAATAACCATTAGGGAGATGGTTTGTATGACAAACTAGGGAATATTTTAGGGAACAGGAGACTGTTTTAGTTTCTGAATTTTTAATGCCCCCATGTGAGATCACTGCAAAGGGGCCCACTGAGGCTCTGTCACCCAGGGGCCTACTGAAACCTAAAGCTGACCCTGCCTATGATTATAATATGGCTACGGTTTGGAATAGGGGGCTAATGTTTTGGAGCTTTCTCCATGTAGAATCTTCAACCCCCTTCTAAGAACAATATACAGCAACTCAAAACATACTTGCCAATATTTTTCAGGTGGAGTGTAGGAGAGTATATGGCACAAAATTTTTCGAGGGCTGTGCACCTGTGTGACATCACATGACCAGGGATATAACAAGCGGTGCACCTGTGTGACATCACATGACCAGAGATATATAACGAGCCGTGCACCTGTGTGACATCACATGACTAGGGATATAACAAGCCGTGCACCTATGTGACATCACATGACCAGGGATATAAAAAGCTGTGCACCTGTGTGACATCACATAACCAGGGATATAACAAGCCATGCACCTGTGTGACATCACATGACCAGGGACTGTTGTTTATCTACAGGAAGTAAACAATGAAGCTTCCATAGAATAGAATGACAGCAAGCAGAGATCTAGAAAACCGTGAGGAATGGATACAGAATATATAGCTGAAAATGTAATAACTTTTCACCTGCATAGTTAGCCATGCAACAATTTTTGCAACAAGTTTGCAATCAAAGTTTGCAACTTTTATGCGACTTTTTAATAAATAGTCACAAAACCTCCACAGGCGATGCTGCCTGAAATAGAGAGGCCTAACATAAATCAAACAAGTCCAAAACCCAAAAAAATCCCCGACTCAATATAAATGATCCCCATAGACTTCTATGGAGAGACTGTACCAAATTATTTTTTATATTTCTCAAAGTGGTAAAGAAAGAAAATACAGAAATCAATAATTAATTATTTTATTTATTTGACAACACACTCCCTATATAAAGACATAGATACAGACGGTCCCTTACTTAAGAACACCCGACTTACAGACGACCCCTAGTTACAAACGGACCTCTGGATGTTGGTCACTTACTACACTTTAGCCTTAGTCTACAATAAACATCTATAACAGTTATCACAGGCGTCTGTAATGGAGATTTATTATTAATCCTGGTTCTTATGACAACCCAACATTTTTAAAATCCAATTGTCACAGAGACCAAAAAAAGATTTGCCTGGGAGTTACAATGATAAAGTATACAGTTCCAACTTACATACAAATTCAACTTAAGAACAAACCTACAGAACCGATCTTGTACGTAACCCGGGGACTGCCTGTACATATAGACAGTACAGGCAGTCCCCGGGTTACATACAAGATAGGGTCTGGTGGTTTGTTCTTAAGTTGAATTTGTATGTAAGTCGAAACTGTATATTTTATAATGGAAGTTCTAGACATTTTTTTTCTTTTGCCCCAGTGACAATTGGAGTTTCAAAATTTTTGGTGTAATTGGACCAAGAATTATCAATAAAGCTTCATTACAGACGCCTTACAGCTGATCATTGCAGTCTGGGACTATAGTAACATCCAGAGAGGTCACCAGAGGTCACAGTGGGCAGAGGGGTCCGTCTGTAACTATGGGTTGTCTGTAAGTCGGGTGTCCTTAAGTAGGGGACCGCCTGTATATTAACGGCTCTGCTGTAGGTTACAGACACAGGAGCGGCTTTGAGGCATGGAGTATCATTACAGATCTGGATAATATATTCTTTGTCTCTTCTGCTGCCTTGACTATTACATTTTTATCTCTCTATTATCTATGAGGTTTATTCTTAGGTGGATCGTGCGCCAATATTACTCGTGTTGCGGGGGTTCACCCAACCGGCGGTAGGGTAATTATATAGCAGCAGGGAGCGGCTCCCGTCGTTATAATAAAATATCCATTTATTACAATGACAGAATTTTAATTAAACTGATATAAGTCATGAAATATTGGGCGACTTTTACCATCAGGGTCACCGGTAGTTGACACCGACTGGAATATTATGTTTTTTTTAATGAAAATTCTAATGAGATGAGAGCAACATGAAGCTATTTATAATTAGAAGAGGTCTCCTGTATCACTTTGGTGTTTTATATTCAGATTTATGCAAATTAGCTCTACTCCAAATCAGAAAACTATCTAGTTCTACCTATAAAACGTTGTAGTCAAGGCCCAACCCATTTGTGAGCCTTTAAAAGATGACGACCTCTAAATAGAAGAATGACGCTGCCTTGGCCAGCTTTGGGGGTTGAGCAACGGGAGGTTGACCTCCTTGAGCTTTTTGGGGTTGACCACACCCTGAAGGTTAAGCCATGCCCCTTTTTTGTGAAATGGGCTCTCAACATGGAGAGGATTTAGAAAGGACCTCCTTTTTTGGTGCCTTGTGGTCTTTCCAGAAGAGCCTCCAAAGGGAGAATGTCTATCTAAGCTTTAGGATTTAGAAAGGACCTCCTTTTTTGGTGCCTTGTGGTCTTTCCAGAAGAGTCTCCGATGGGAGAATGTCCATCTAAGCTTTAGGATTTAGAAAGGACCTCCTTTATGGTGTCCTTGCTGGTTTTCCAGACAGGTTCTATCGATGAGAGAGAGAGGAATGTCCATCTAAGCTTTAGGGTTCTGAAAGGACCTCCTTTTTTGGTGCCTTGTGGTCTTTCCAGAAGAGCCTCCGATGGGAGAATGTCCATCTAAGCTTTAGGATTTAGATGGGACCTCCTTTATTGGTGCCTTGTGGTCTTTCCAGAAGAGCCTCCGATGACACCAGGCACCAACCTACTACTTGGCTCCATAGATGCAGCAGAACCAGTGGCACTACAGAGACCATTGTGGTCAAGGATCCTAATCTCTTGGCTACAGTAGAGATAGGACACAAAGAACATCTGTCTCTCTCTCTGGAGGACCTGCCCGATCCTGCATCACCCATTCATTTCAATCAGCCTGTTGTAATGCTAACTTTCCCCTGTGGTGGCGCTGTAGGGTAACTGATCAGAGATTTACCCATCAATGTCAGTTTACACTGTGATCCTGGGATGTTATTCGTGAACACAAGTTCTCAGGTTGGACAAGACCCAGTCACTAGAATTTTTAGATACAGCAATGCACATCTGAAGGGAATGTAAAATAGTGGGATGAGTTATTTTTTCCCCTCCATAAAACATGTTATTATCATCATCAGTATGTTATTATCATCAGTAAGCTGCGCCGCAACTGCAATCTGTGGGGTGTCCTGGAATAGCTGCATTTAATGGATTTCTAAAATCAGCCAAATGTACCTTAGGACTGTATTCACACCGGGGAACTTACAGCATTTTTGTGGGGGAGGGTTAAAAAGAAAAAACACTGAGGCCAAATCTTGACTTAATAACTCAAATGGCCTAGAATGGCCCCCAGGGAAGTCTGTGCAATAACGATTGTACAATAGATGCACTCAGTGTCCTCCTTTCTAAAAGCTGCGTCTACCACCAAAACCCACCATGACAAACCAGGAGCCCCTACTGACAGATCCAGGCACCATGACTGTGGTATCTTCTTATATTTGTTTTCCATGGTCTCCTTCCTTCTAAAATCAACTATTAAAATTATTCTAAAGCTCCTCCGTGCTGTAGCTTCACAGACTGTTACACTGCCCCCCTTTCCCTGCTCCCTTGGCGATTTCAAGGTACATGCACAGTGTAAAAGCCTGTGAAGCTACAGTATGCAGAGGCTCTTCAAAAGGCCCGACAGAGCCCTTATCCCCTGCTGTATCAGGAGCCTTATGACTCATCTTCCCATAATCTGTTTTTTAATCTGAGGTTTCTCCTGATTTCCATCTTGCTAGCACCAAGACAGACAGAAACTCTGTGAGATTTCAGATGATATAGAAGTCTATGGAGAGGGGAGAGGGGAGGTGAGTCACAGCAGCAAAGTCTCCCCACTCTAATACTTAAACTATTGGAAACTGAAGGGGTGTATAAGGGAAAGATGTTATAAAATAAGAACAGAAGTCATAAAATGTAATGATACAATGTTAGCCCTCATGTACCCACCCCGGACAGGTGTATCACATGATATAGAAATCTATGGAGAGGGGAGAGGGGAGGTGAGTCACAGCTGCTAGGTCTCCCCCCTCCAATACAGAAACTATTGGGAATTGAGGGAGAGTATAAGGGAAAGATGTTATAAAATAAGAATGGAAGTCATAAAATGTAATGATACAGTATTAGCCATCATGTACTCACCCCGGCCAGGTGTATCAGATGAACTAGAAGTCTATGGAGAGGGGAGGGGGGTGAGTCACAGCTGCTAGGTCTCCCCCCTTCAATATAGAAACTATTGGTAATTGAAGGAGAGTATAAAGGAAAGACGTTATAAAATAAGAACGGAAGTCATAAAATTTAATGATACAGTGTTAGCCCTCATGTACTCACCCCGACCAGGTGTATCAGATGAAATAAAAGTCTATGGAGAGGGGAGGGGGGTGAGTCACAGCTGCTAGGCCTCTCCCCTCCAATACATAAACCATTGCAAATTTAGGGAGAGTATAAGGGAAAGATGTTATAAAATACCTTATATACTCGAGTATAAGCCTAGTTTTTCAGCACAAAAAAATGTGCTGAAAACCCAAACTCGGTTTATACTCGAGTAAAAAATATATAGGTTTTACCAGGTTTTTGTGGTAAAATTAGGGGCCTCGGCTTATACTTGGGTCGGCTTATACTCGAGTATATACGGTAAGAACGGAAGTCATGAAATGTAATGGTACAGTGTTAGCCCTCATGTACTCACCCCGGCCAGGTGTATCAGATGAAATAGAAGTCTATGGAGAGGGGAGAGGGAGGTGAGTCACAGCTGCTAGGTCTCTCCCCTTCAATACAGAAACCATTGGGAATTGAGGGAGAGTATAAGGGAAAGATGTTATAAAATAAGAACTGGAATGTCAAAATGTTAATGAACGTAATTAGCCATCATGTATCACCCCCGGCCAGGTGTATCAGATGAACAGAAGTCTTGGAGAGGGGAGAGGGAGTGTAGTCACAGCTGCTGGTCTCTCCCCCTTCAATAAGAAACCTATTGGTAATTAGGGAGAGTATAAGGGAAAGATGTTATAAAATAAGAACGGAAGTCATGGAATGTTATGATACAGTGGTAGCCCTCATGTACTCACCCTGGCCAGGTGCACTTAAAGGGGAGGTACACTTATGTATTCATTGTAAGGAATTGCCATGCTAGTGATACATATAACCTAGTACATGATACATGGTGCCGGCATAGAAGATCTGGGTTGATTTGCTCCACTAAACCGTATATCACTCAGTATGAGATTCCGAGGTCTCTTGGCACAGAACCTTCCGGTGGCCGCTCCCGCCAGCCGAGGCGATGCCCAGCGCCCGCCGTCAGGATAATGAATTGATTGCCTTCAGGTTCCTCTGAATTATTCAGCAGAACCATTTAAGGCTTCAGACACCGTGTTCAGCGCTGCCTGGGATCCTGTCTTCTACCTGTCTATGGAAAAGTGGCAGCAGGAGCCTCAAGTCGACGTTTTGCGCCGCTCCAGTCTTCACAATCTTCCGCTGATTTATAATTACCCGGAATGCCGCTCCCTCCTAATCAATATGCCATTTGGAGGCACAATGGAAACGGCTCGGCTGAACTCCAGAGCTCCGGAGCTGCCAATCATATGGAGATTTATAGACATCCACGGAAAGTTCCAGGGTTTCTAATTGCAGCCGGAGACAATAAAAAGACGACAATTTATTCTTTATATTAATTAGGTGAGAAATCACAGACACAACGAGAATATTCTGTTCTGTGTAGAAGTATCAATATTATTACTGTATTATGTAAGATGGGATCACACTAGGAGTATAGTCCAACGATCACCTAAATCTATACAGGCGTCTTCTATCTCTATCTATCTACTCATATCTCTATCTCTAGCTCTTCTATCTATCATCTATCTTCCTACTATCTCAGTCATATCTCTCATATCTATCTATCATATATCGCTATATCTATCATCTCAAGCTATCTTCATACATAGCTATCTATCTCATATCTATCTATCTATCCATATCTATCTATCTATCTATCTATCTCCTATCTAGTCTATCTATCTGATCTTCGCTATCTATCTATCTCATATCAAATCTATCATGCTAATCTATCTAGCTATCTATCTATGCTATCTATACTTCTATCTAACTATCTATCTATCTATCTGATCTACTATCTATCATACTCCATCAACGTATCATCTATCATCATGATCACAAAAAATCAAAATCATCTTCTATCTCATTCTACTATCCTATCTATCTATCTATCTCATATCTATCATCTTCTTCTATCTATCTATCTCATATCTATCTCATCTATCTCATCTATCTCTACTATCGCATCTATCAACATATCTATCTTATCTCATATCTATCTATCTATCTATCTATCTATCTATCATCATCTATCTATCTATCATCTATCTATCTATCTAGTCTCATATCTATCTACTCTATCTATC
Organism: Engystomops pustulosus; assembly: GCA_019512145.1. Lineage (NCBI taxonomy): Eukaryota > Metazoa > Chordata > Amphibia > Anura > Leptodactylidae > Engystomops > Engystomops pustulosus. The sequence goes on along the minus strand of CM033645.1, from coordinate 209,965,203 downwards.
ATTCCTATCTATTATCTATCTATCTCTACTATCTCATATCTATCTATCTATCTATTCTATCTATCTATCTAATTATATCTTATCTCATATTCTATCTCATCTATCGCATATCTAGCTATAAAACTCAATGTCTATCTACTATCTATCTATCCTCATATCTATCTATCTACTATCTATCTGATGCTATCTACTATCCCATATCTATCTATCTCATACTCTATCTATCTATCTAAATCTAATCTATCTATCTATCTATTCATATCTATCTATCTCTCATCTATCTATCTCCTTTATCAAGCCTCATGGATAGATCACCGCTATGTCCTGGGGCACAGTATATGAGCCATTGCTTTTCAAGGACTTTAATTCCCAATGAATTCCCCCCTTACACTTGGCCGCTCGAGCTCCACGCCATTTCTTCCCCATCCACTTTACATTGAATCAAGTACAAAATGGAAATCCATATTCCCTTTCATTTATAACCTGTTTCCCGTCTCTCCCGGTGATCCCACGCTGACAAAGCCAAGACGGAATTACTTAAACTCCTTGTGTTGTATCATCGCTCGCGAAAAAACATGAAATAATAAGGTGGGTGGGGGGGGTATAATAGATTTCCCATCCTAGGGTTGGCTGGGACTACTAGGTCCACAGGTTCCATCTCCAGGGTTCCAGAACTCCACGAGGGGGCCCAGCTTTTTCTCAAAAAAAAAAATCATAGGGCGTTACATGTTGTCCTAGAGGCGGCCATGGTGACTTTGATGGTAATGGGGCCATGTTCTATTCATAACTATGTGTTATTGTGATTGATTAATCTGAAGGCCAAGTGTTCTGAATCTACCTCTATGCAACTACCTATACATCGTTTCCATTCAGCCCCACACCAGTAAACAGTAGCCCTTTCAATCAGTTAATTAATGACTTGGAGACACAATTAAAACACTATGGAGGCTCTCCGGCAGGACGCGGGAGCCAGGTCTTGGCACTGTCATAAGCGTTGGCCCCCCCATTGAATAATTACACCGACCTGGTAAAGGTAGGGTCCTGATCCTGAATCATGTCAAGCCTTATACTTGAGTAGACTGTCGGGCAATCTTTCTTCCTTTTTCCCATCCCATTTTGAGCACCTCTGTTCTTTAATGTCACAATGTACTTAGGATATCAATACTGATGAAACACGGTCCTTCTTGTTTATCCGCCTTTTTCCCCTCTCATCCTTTTCCTATAACCTATTATTGTTCACCAGGCAGCGGTCGGGTTGCTAATACTCTAAGTTCCTCAAGTCTACACTCAAAGACTTCAATAATTCAGAGCCATTTGTGACGCTCACTCTGCCGACGACGAGACTACCGCACTGACTCCCCGTATAATAAAACACCTCAGTGCAATATCTCTTCGCAACACTCGCTTTATCTACGCTTGCTAATCTATCTCACTTAAACCAAACTTGTTCAGCAGTCACTTTTGTTTCATTAAATACCCAAAAATTGTGGTCAACTCCAAAAGATAAAAAAAAATGTGACCCCAAAAGTGAAGCATTATATACTGGCTCTTTGGGTTTTTTTGGTGGTAAGGCACTGTCTGAAAGCCCCCGCAGGTGTGACATTGTCCTAGACCCTTTTTGCTCTGCATGGGGTCCGGAGACCAGGTGGGCCCCACAACAGTGGTTGGATGTAACGTTGAGAGGAGAGAAGAATAAATGAAGACAGACATTCCTCCTGGTCCAACCTTGGCGTGACCCAACTGCCTGGTCTATGCTATTTTCTCCTAATATAGTGGAAAAAAACTGACAAAAGAAGGTGGTAAGTTTGGCCACAGAGAGCACAAGACAGAAACCTACGCTTGGAGCCCTAAGAGAATAACCCCTGACTCAGTAATTAGGGCTCATCCATGGGCAACCCTGTGAAGGAACCCCTCTAACCAGTGAGGTTTCGACTCGATACACATTACACCACCACTAACACATGAAATCCACCTTACACACATATATACCATACATAACATACACTGCCGTGGCCCTAACCAAGGATATCACTGGGGGACGTCCTCAAATCCATAGCTTCACTTCAGGGGAAGAAAGCAAGGAGTTCCATTGCTTCCTGCCTTTGCTATACGTTGACAGTATTGGTGTTCTTGATTGAAGTAGTCCCATGATCCCTGGACCCAAGTACTTACTTGAGTTGCTCTCGGATATTTCTTCATACCATATCTTTATATTGGTTGTTGAGCTCCAATGTTTTCATCCATTATCATAGTTGATCAAATTCTGTTTGACAAAGGTAACGACAAGTGGAGCCTCCAGGCAAGTTAAAGGGAACCTACACCACACCAATCGTACCTATAAAGGTGGATAGGGTGGGAGGTGGTTTCCAAGGGACGTGCGCTAGGATAGCTTTAAGGGCAATCCTCACGTCCCCGCACTTTTTTAGTAACTTGTTATTTTACTTTTATGCTAATTTTCTTACTGCGGCTAACTGGGGCGTGGAGTAGGCCGCATCTGAGGTTACACAGGCGGGCTACTCCAAGCCCCGTGAGCCACTTTACCCCTCGCTACCGAAAGCTATGTAGCCAGGGATGCGCGCCCTGTCCGACGATCCTGCAGTCTAAGCACATGAGCAGAACGACAGGCACCGCGCCTGTGCAGCCTAGCGCTTGTGGAGCAAGTGCGGGCAGGCGCGGCTGCTGTTCTGCGATGGCCGCAGACTGCAGGATCTCGGACACGGGCGCGAGCTGAAGAGGTGGTTGAAGTAGGAGGTGGGTAAAGTGGCTACGGGCGTGGAGGTAGCCGCGCCCATTGTACACCTCAGAGCGGCTACTCCACGCCCAGTAGCCCAGCATAAACGAAAATACCATAAAAGTCAATAAAAAGTTGAATAAAAAAGCTGGTGGGCGGGGACGTGAGGATAGACCGTATAAAAGGGCTCTCCTCATGGCATTGATCACCCATCCACCCGATTAACCTTTATAGGTAGATCGTGGTGGTCGGTTCCCTTAAGCTCAACTTCACGTTGTATACAATTTTGCGACTGTGAGGCATCCTCTAGTGGTGGTGGGAAAGAAAGCCAGAATGTTTGCCATTTAACTATAAAATAGTAGATAAAACAGTAGAAGAAAAAATCATATTTATAACTAAATGAGAAATTCAATAGATAATAAGGAATGATTACCATGTTGTGAGTAAAACGAGATGTTTATAACCTCGAGATCGCTCACTATAAATAGAAAGTGGAACCAAGATTGCTTGGCAGGACTAGTGACTGTTTGAGAATAATTTTACTTTATTTAATGGCCCGTCACACACCAAAAGCCAAGTTTTTTGACCAACCTGAGAAACAAGTATCCAAGGGAAACTAAACAGATTCCTCTTCACAGATATGACCAAAAAGTCGAGAATTAAACACGGTATTTTGCTTCCCAATCAGAGACTGAGCGTGACAACCCGAGAACAAAGGCTCGTCGCCGCATCCGACTAGCCTACAACAATGTGCGTTGGGACGTGGATCTTGATCTCTTATGGCTAGTTATCCCAGAGCGAGAGAGCTAGGAGCGAGGCAGAGCGGCGAGGAGCGAGCGCAGAGAGAGGCAGAGGTAGCGAGCAGGCGAGCTAGAGAGACCGCGGAGGGCGAGCGGAGGGGGGAGAGTAGGATGCATGGAGCGGAGGCCGAGCGAGAGCAGGGCTATGCTATCTCAGAGTCTGAGCTAGCGATCTATCGTAGCCTCAAAGATCGATCTATCGATCTATCTAGAAGCTTATCTAGCCGATCAAGATAGCTATCTCGATAATCTATCTATCTATCACGTCTAACTATCTACTGATATCTACATCTCCGCATCTATCCTTTATCAAGCCTCATGATAGATCACCGCTATGTCCTGGGGCACACAGTATATGAGCCATTGCTTTTCAAGGACTTTAATTCCCAATGAATTCCCCCTTAACTTGGCCGCTCGAGCTCCAACGCCATTTCTTCCCCATCCACTTACATTGAATCAAGTACAAAATGGAAATCCATATTCCTTTCATTTATAACTGTTTCCCGTCTCTCCCGGTGATTCCACGCTGACAAAGCACAAGACGGAATTACTTTAAACTCCTTGTGTTGTTCAATCGCTCGGCGAAAAAACATGAAATAATAAGGTGGGGTGGGGGGGGGATAAAATAGCCCATAAAGAGATCAAGATCACGATCCACGCAAATTTTGTAGGATACGGATGCGCAGACGAGCCTTTGTTCCGCCGGTTGACCGCTCCAGTCGCTGATGGGAGCAAATACCGTTTTAATTCTCGACTTTGTCATATCTGTGAAGAGGAATTGTTTTAGTTTCTTGGATAATTGTTTCTCAGGTTGCAAAAAAACTTGGCTTTTTTTTAGCAAAAATAAAAAAATTATTCCAAAAAGTCACAGTTACCTTAGCAACAATGGTCCATAATTTATTTAGTAACATTCTGGTTATTGGAAATCATATGATTAAATGAATCTTCCTTAATATCGATTGAATTTTCTATTTTTTATATACATGATGTATTTCTTTATGTTTAGTAAAATTTTATAGTTAAATGGCAAAATTCTGGATGCTTCCACACCACTAGGGGAGCCTCACAGCAGCAAAATTTATACAACGTGAATGAGCTTAAGGGAACCTACCACCACGATCTACCTATAAAGTTAGATCGGGTGGGAGGTGGATCAATGGCACTGAGGAGAAGCCCTTTTAGGGCTAATCTACGTCACTGCCTCGCCCCGCACTTTTTTAGTTAACTATTTATTGACTTTTATGGTAATTGTTCGTTATGCGTGCTACTGGGTGGAGTAAGAGTAGACGCATCTGAGGTTACATTGCGCGGCTACTCCCGCCCCGTTAGCCATTTACCACCCCTCCTACTAACTCACCTCTTTCAGCTGCGTCGCCCTTGTCCGAGATCCTGCAAGTCTGACGCATGTCGTCAGTAACGAAGCCCGCGCCTGCCCGGCACTGACTCCAACAGCCAGGCTGCACAGGCGCGGGCCTGCTGTTCTGCGATCATGTGCTAGACATGGGCAGGATCGCGGACACAGGCGCGCGCTGCTCATAGCTAGATTTTCGGTAGGAGGGGTAAAGTGGCTCACGGGGCGTGGAGTAGCCGCCTCGTGTAACCTCAGATGCGGCTACTCCACGCCCCAGTAGCCGCATAAGAAAATTAGCATAAAAGTAAAATAAAAGTTACTAAAAAAGTGCGGGGACGTGAGGATTAGCCCTTAAAAGGGCTATCCTCACGTCCCATTGAACCACCTACCACCCGATCTACCTTTATAGGTAGATTTGTGGTGGTAGGTTCCCTTTAACTTCCTGGAGCTCCCCCTTGTGGTTACTGTTGACAAACAGAATTTGATCAACTATGATAAAATGGATGAAAAAAATGGAGCTCAAACCAATATAAAGATATGGTATGGGAGAAATTATCCAGAGAGAAACTCAAGTAAGTACTTGGGGTCCAGGGATCATGGGACTACTTCAAAAACTCAAGTAAGTACTTGGGGTCCAGGGATCATGGGACTACTTCAAATCAAAGAAACACCAATACTGTCAAAGTAATAGCAAAGCAGGAAGCAATAGACTCCTTGCTTTTCCCACTGAAAGTGAAGCTATGGATTTTGAGGAGCCCCCAGTGATATCCTTGGTTAGGGCCGTGGCAGTGTATGTAGTATGTATGTATATATGTGTGTAAGGTGGATTCATGTGTAGTGTGTGTAATGTGGATTCGAGTCGAAACCTCACTGTTAGGGGTTCCTTCACAGGTTGCCCATGATGAGCCTATTACTGAGGAGGGGTTAATTCTCTTAGGGGCTCCAAGCTTAGTCATGTCTTGTGGCTCTCTGTGCCAAATGCCACCTCTTTTGGTCTAGTTTTTCCACTAGTATTAGGAAGAAAATAGCAGAACCAGGCAGAGTTGGGTCACGCCAAGGGTTGGACAAGGAGGATGTCTTCTTCATCCTTCTCCTCTCAACTTACATCCAACCACTGTGTGGGGCCCACCTAGTCTTCGGACCCCATGCAGAAGCAAAAAATGGGTCATAGGACAATTCACCCCTTTGCCAGGAAAGTGCTTACCAAAAAGAAGAACCCAAAGAGCAGTCATATAAATGCTTCACTTTTGGGGTCAAATTTTTTTTTATATTTGGAGTTTGACCACAATTTTTGGGGAATTTAATGAAACAAATAAGTGACATGCTGAACACAGATTGGTTTATTGAAGAAGATTAGACAAAGCAGTAAAGCGAGTGTTGCGAAGAGATATTGCACTGGTGTTTTATGACGGGGAGAGTCAGGTGCTGGAGTTTCGTCGTCGGCAGAGTGGAGCGTCAGCAATGGCTCTGAATTATTGAAGTCATTTGAGTGTGAATGGAGGAACTTAGATAATTAGACAAGCCGCTGCCTGTACAATAAGATTAAGCGGATAAAGGCTGTTTAATAGTTTTCCTAAAGGAAGGCAGTAAAACAAGTGCTTAGAAAAAGCCCGAGCACAAATACGCTGTTCAGGAGGCCGTACCTTTACCATGTCGGTGTAATTATTCAAGGCAAAGCTTATGACAGTGCCAAGAACCTTGGCATCCCGCGTCCTGCCCGGAGAGTCTCCATAGGTGTTTTATTGTGTCTCCAAGATCATTAATTACTGATTAAAGCAGCTACTGTGTAATGTACTGAAGAGAAACAGTGTATAGGGTAGTTGTCATAGAGGGTAGATTCAGAAAACTTGGCCTTCAGATTAGATTCAATCAAAATAAAATAGTTATGAATAGAACATGTCCCAATTACCATCAAAGTCACCCATGGCCGCCTCTAGGACAACATGTAACCCCTTGATTGAGAAAAAGCTGGAGCCCCCTCGTGGAGTTTCTGGACCCTGGAGATGGGAACTGGGACCTAGTAGTCCCATCCAACCCGAGGATGGGAAATGCATTGGTCACAGCACCCCCAGTATATAGCCAACCAGCCCCCTATAGTATACAGCCAGCCCAGCTTGCCCCCAGCAGTATACAGCCAGCTCAGCTTGCCCCCAGTAGTATACAGAAATGTGAGCTCAAACCAATATTAAGATATGGTGGAAAAATTATCCGAGAGCAACTCAAGTAAGTCTTGGGTGGTGCGCATATGCATCATGGGACTGGACTTCAATCTAAAAGAACACCGCTTAATGTCCTAATAATACAAAGCAAGGAAGCGAATAGACTCCGTTCGTCGATTTTCCCACAAAGTGTCAAGCTTGGATTTTATGTACTCCACAACCCCCCATGATGCGTCTCGTTTGTTTGAGGGCCACGGGCATGTGGGTAGCATGTAATGTATATATGTGTGTAAGGTTGAATTCATGTGTATTGTGTCGTAATGTGGATTCGAGTCGAAGCTCACGGTTAGGCCGGGTCCTTCACAGGTTTGCCCATGTGAGCCTATTCCACTGAGCGGGGGTGTACCTCCTCTTAGGGCTCCAAGCCTAGTCATGTCTTGATTGGCCTCTGTGCCCAATACCACGGCCAAGACGCTATTCTTTGGGTCGAGTTATTTTCCACTAGGATTATGAGAATGTCGCATGATAGCAGGTACCTAGGTGCGAGAGCTGAGGTCACGGGCCAAGGGGTTGGAAAAAGGAAGGATGTACTTCGCCATTAATCCTTCTTCCTCTCACTTACATCCAACGCACTGTGTGGGGCCGCTGCACCTAGTTCTCCGGACACTACCACTGCGTGACGCAAAAATGGTGTCCTAGTGCACGGCACACCCGTTTTCGTGGCCAGGAACAGCCTGCTTTATCCAAAAGGAAGAACCCAAAGAGCAGTCGCGCGATAAAATGCGGCGTGCAAACACGGGGGGGGCGAAACAGCGTTTTTGTGGTCACAGTATTTGGCCAGTGTGACACCCACAATCTTTTTGGGGTATTTAATGCAAACAAATACATGTGACAATGCTGACCACACGATGGTTTCTCTGGAGACAAGATTGGGACGAAGAGTAAAGCGAAGAGGGGTCCAGAAAGATGATAAGTCGCACTGTGCTTTTTATTACGGGGAGAGTCAGATGTGTCTCGAATATTCTTCCGTTCTCTCGCAGACTAGTTGGACGCGTCCGTCAGCAATACAGATCTCCTGAAGTAGTTGAATAGGAAAATTGGACCCCGTCGTGAACTGGGGAACTCCTCAGATAATTAGAATCCTAAGCAGCTTCCTGACTACACCCTAAGATTAGCGACTAAAACGACCGGTGGATAGGTTTCGCAATAACGGGAAGGGAAATAAGCTAAAAACAGTGCTAGAAAAAAGCACGAGCACATACGCTGTTCAGCCGAGGCCCGTAAAAATCAGCGAGAAACACAAACACAAAGAACTAAGTGACATAATGATAACAATAGGCAAAGAAACAAACCTATAAGGACAATGACACAAAAGATCACAAAACACAAAGGAATAGGGCCATAAACAACATACCGCGCTCATCCCGGAGCCTCCATAGTTTTAATTAGTGTACTACATCACAAATAAGTAATGACTGTTAAAATCACTACTGTGTATGTGGCTGAAGAAACGTGTATAGGGATGTCATAGGAGGTAGATTCACCAAAAATTGACGTCAGAATGCAGCAAGGTTAGGAATCGAACAGGGTCCCATTACCATCAAAGTCACCCCATCAGCCCTCTAGGCAACACCTGTAACCCCTTCGTTGAGAAAAAGCTGGAGCCCCCTCTGGAGTTTCTGGACACGCATGAGTGGGCAACTGGGAATCTATCGTCCATTCACAACCACAGATGGAATGCATTCGGTCAAGCACCCCCATATATACCACCGCCCCCCTACTATATACACACCACCAGACCTGGCACACAGCATATTACCGCCGCTCACGCTTTCCCCACAGTGCTATAAGCCAGCCCAGCCTGCCCCCATAGTATACAGCCACCAGCCCGACTGCCCCCATACAGAGGGTAAAAACATACGACTGCCCCCAGTAGTACACAATACAAGCCTGTCCCCAGGGAGTCTAATCCGCCCACCCGCCCCCAGTAGTTATACAGCCACCCCATCATGCCTCCAGAAGTATACAGCCAGCCCAGCCTGCCCCCCAGTATATACAGACGGTTCCCCCGTATAACACACTGCCCCCCGTAGTCCAAAAAAAAAAAAATTAAAACACAGGCCTGCCCCCATAGGAGACAGCTTGCTCCAGTAGAATACACCGGCCCCAGTATATACACAGCTTGCCCGCATGTTACAGCCTGCCCCCAGGAGTACACTCCTCCCCCAGATACCACAAGCCTGGGCCCCCATCGGCTCCGGCTGCCCCAGTAGAAATACAGCCTGCCCGCTGTATATCCACCCGCCTGCCCCCAGTAGTATACAGCCCAGCCCAGCATTAATAATAAACTTATAGACTCACCCTCCGTGGCCCCGATGTGCAGGGCTAGCGCCCCCAGTCCACACGTGGTTTGCACTTCAGCTTTCGCCGCCTTCTTCTTTCTTTTTCTTCTGCAGGGGCCCGCCACCCCCTTTCCCCGGCTCGGCAGGTCATGGTATGACAGGCTCCGCAAACGAAAGAAGACGATAACGGAAGCCTGAGACGAGCCGCGCGCACATGGACGGGGAGCAGCACTGCAACATCGGGCCAACGAAGTGGTGAGTATATAAGTTTATTATTTTTAAGTATTTTTTACTTTATATTGACTCGTGTATAAGCCGAGGGGGGATGTTTTTCAGCACATTTTTTGTGCTGAAAAACTCGGCTTATACACGAGTATATACAGGCAGTAGACAGTCCTTCCTTCTAAATAAATTAGAAACAACCACTCTCCCATTCCCAAGAGTTTTAATTTTCATTGAAAGCTGCTGATTCCCTGCAAAGTCTTTTGTGAGTTCAACAAGAAATTTTAAATATGGAACTAGTATTATCGTAGACCCTTTCTTGGATAAATGTATAATAGATCCAAAACTGACCGAAGTCAACATGTTGGCCATCAACTAAAGGCAGTCATTGGTCTTCAATACTTCCTATAGGACAGTGGCTACAATTTTGGATATTTTTTTCTAAACAGAGGGTTAGAAAAAATGACCCCTGGTGCACCACCGGGCTCCCTGCACCCACAGGAAGTGCTCCTTGCCACTCAAAACAGAAGCAGAAGCATCACGATCTACAGTGCCCCGATACCTGAGGTAGAAAGCAGGTTTTGTATGACACGCACATAGACGCTCACACGTAGCTATCATTTCAAGATCACTTTCGGTAGCCTGACTCTTTGCCACAAAGAAATGAATGTTCAAAATACTGTAACCTTCCTGATGTATTTGCCATAATTTGTTTTTGATTTATAGACCTCTGGGTCTTTCAATTTGTGCAAAATGTTTTACTCAAGCGCCGGCCAAAATACCAACTGCAGATAAATCTTATAAATAAGTGTAATCAGGAGTTCTACAAAATCGTATCAAATACTCTCCGTCCTTATTGTATAAAAAAATAAAGCCAATACATAAGAGCTCGGAATATCACTCAAGGCGATCGGCAAGGGAAATTTTAAAGAGACAGAAAGTGGACTTTCCATGTCCTGAAGGTGGCAGTGTACAAAATTTAAGAAGACACTTGGTGTGAACACACAATCCACAAAACATCCATCAGACTATATACAACACTCCATCAGAATACATATACCATCTGCACTTAGCTTCTCCAATGCTGCCTTTCTGCTTAAAAAAGACTCCATTTTGAAATTGACATTTTAATATCATCTCTTTTCTTAACTATTAATCCCATAATAATATGGCAATGCAGCCCATGTCCAGTCATCTCTGTTTTCTGGGGGTTTACTGTGATTATCCTCTCTAAGTATACAGTATTACCCTCTATAAGTATACAGTCAGGGAGGCTGAACTGTGATCTCCTTACGACAGTTTTTATAAGGAGCTCACAGCTCAGCCCCACTGACGTATACTTAGGTGGTGGGGAGAATATATATGGAGAGGATGAATCAACAGTTTTGACTAATAAATATTATAACACAGTTTAGAAAGGTAATCACTAGTCTCAGCCCCCTGACTGTATACTCTATGGTAGGAGATATAGATGGAGAGGGATAATAACAAGTTCTAATAAATTATTACACAGGTTCCAGTCACCATTGTTATAAGGACAATCCACAGCACTACCATCCCTGACTGTAGCTATGCTATGGAGATATAGTGGGGAGATAATCACTGTTACTAATTTTTTTAGACAGGGTTCCAGTCACCACAGTTTTAAGGAAATCACACTCAGCCTCCAGACTGTTATACTTATGGTATGGAGAGATATCGATGGAGAGGGATAATCACCGTTGAATAATATTACTACATTTCTGCCACCGAGTTATAAGGAGATCCAGCTCAGCATCCATGACTGATACTTATGGTATGGAGAATATAGGGAGGAGAACACATACTAATAATAATTCTAACCAGTTATAGATAAGGTAATCACAGCTCAGCCTCCCTGACTGTTTATACTTAGATGGAGTTTTGACTATAGATGGAGAGGAGAATCCGGTACTAATAATTATTACACAGGTTCCTGCCACAGTTTAAGGAAAATCACAGCTCAGCCTCCCTGACTGTAACGTAGGTGTATGGAGAATACTAGATGGGGAGGATAATACAAGTTCTAATATTTTTAGCACAGGTCCAGTCACACAGTTATAAGGAAATCACAGCAGCCTCCCTGACTGTATACTATGGTATGGAGAATATAGATGGAGAGGATAATCACCAGTACTATATATTATACAGTTTTCGTGCCACACATTTATAAGAACCAGCTCAGCCTCCCTGACTGTATACTTATGTGTATGCTGAGATATAGATGGAGAGAATAATCACCAGTACTAATAATAATTATACAGGTTCCTGTCACACAGTTATAAGAGATCACAGCTCAGCCCTCTGACTTGTATACTTATGTAGGAGATATAGATGGAGAGGATACTGCACGCGTACTAATAATTACAGTTCTGCCACACAGTTATGAAGGAGATCACAGCTCAGCCTCCCTGACTGTATATCTTATGGTATGGAGGAATATAGATGGAGAGGATAATCACAGTTACTACTAATAATTTATACCGGTTTTGCCACAGTTATAAGGCAATCAACAGCTACAGCCTCCCTGGCTTGATACTTATGGTATAGGATATAGATGGAGAGGATAATCACAGTTACTGTTAATAATTAACAGTTTTCTGTCACACGTTATAGTGGAGTAACAGCTCAGCCTCCCTGACTGAGTATCCTTATGGATCGTGGAGAATAGTAAATATGGAGAGGATAATCACAGTTACTAATATACATTACACAGGTTTCTGTCACACAGTTATATAGGAGATCACAGCTACAGCCCATGACTAGTATACTTATGGTAGGGAATAGAGATGGAGGTATAATCACAGTTACTAAAATAATTACATGTTCTGTCACACAGTTATATGTAGAATCAAGAAACGTCAAGTTGCTACTCCTGAACATTTTTTGGACCGTGATTATTCATGTAGGTAATCCACATACACATGAATACTTCCATCCGGGCCGGGTTTTCTGCACGCTTATAGGAGACCTCACACTCCAGCCCTCCCCCCCCTTTATACTTTGGCGTCAGGAAACATGAGGAGCAATCACCTTAGCAATAATATTTCACTCTCACATTCCGCACAATTATATATGTGAGATCACAAGCCAGCCCCTCGACTGTATACTTATGGTATGGAAATAATGGAGATGGATGAATCACACGTACTATAATAATATTACACAGTTTCCTGTCAACACAGTTATAAGGGAATCCACAGCTCGCCTCCGCTGACTGTATACGTTATGGTAGGAGAACGAAAAATATTGAGTGATAATCACAGTTCCTAATAATAATTAACACATGTTCCTTCACACGTTAAAGGTAGATCACAGCTCATGCCCCTGAACTGTATACTTATGTATTGGAGAATATAGGAGAGAGAGATCAACAGTTCAACATAATACATTTTTTTCTGTCACACACTATAAGGAGATCACAGCTCGCCTCCCTGACTGTATACTTAGGTATGGATGATATAGATGAGCGTAGAATCCATTACGTAATAAATTACAAGGTCCTGATTGCCACAGTTATATATAAGGGGATCACAGCTCACCTCCTCTCTGACTTATACTTATGGTATGGAGAATATATATGGGAGAGGAATACATCAACATGTACTAAGTAATTACACAGGTTTCCTGTCACACAGTAAAGGCGTACAGCTCAGCCTCCCTGACGAGTATACTATGGTAGTGGAAAGATAGATGAAGGATAATCACTCCGGTAGGTTACTAGTAATACTTGACAGTGTGCCTGTCACACATTTTAAACAGGAGATCATCATGTTCGCATCTCGCCAGACTGTGATTTATTATAGAGGTTTGCTATACTGTATACATGTAGAGATATATACCAGCAGATAAAGCCGTCCCAGAGGTAAAACGAGAAAGGGACTGGACAGGGCTGCATGGTTGCCCATTATACTAGTGGGATTAATAGTCTAAGAAAGAGATGAATTTATGCAGTAAAATGTCAATTTCCAAAATGGTCGGTCGTTTTTAAGCAAAGAAGGCACAGCATTGAGAGTCCTCCAATGTGCCCAGAAGGTTAGTATTGCTATTCTGCGATGCGAGTGTTTGTTAATAGTTGTCGTGGTATGTACTTTGTGGATGGTGTGTGTTGTTACACCCAAGTGTTGTTCTTCTTAAATTGTTGTTACAATGTCACCTTACAGAGACATGGAAAGTCCTTACTTTGCTGTCTTAAAATTTCCCTTGCCGATCGCCTGTCGAAGTGAATATTCCGAGCCTCTTAATCTATTGGCTTTAGTTTTTTTATAGCAATACAGGACGAGAGATGTTATTTGATACGCAATTTTGCTAGAAACTCCGTTTGATTACACTCTATTATATTATTAGTAATATTGATGCAGTGTATGGTGATTTTCAGGCTTCCGGCGCTCATGCTAGTAAACTACATTTGCCACCAAATTGAAGATCCACAAGGGTCATAATCAAAAACAAAATTATGGCCCAGATACATCAGGAAGGTTCAGTATTTGTAACAGATATCATTGTCTTTGTGGGCAAAGTAGAATCATGGCTAGCTGAAAGTGATCTTAGAAACTGTAGCTACGCTGTTGGATCGTCTATAGTGTTCTAGGATGTATCATACCAAAAACCATGCTCCGTATCTGTTCACTCAGGTATTGGCCACGTAGATCGTGATCTGATGTTTTCTGCAGAGAGAAGATTCAGTGATGGTTGAGCTGCAGAGACTTTGTGAGAGAGGAGCCCAGTATGTAGGTATTAAATATAAATGACAGGAGTCACTCAGAGTCATGTTCGACAACCCTCTGTTGATAGAAAAAAGAGTACCAAATTTTGCATAGCCAACTGATCCTTATAGGACCGTTTAGAATGACCAATGGATCGGCCTTTACGTTGATCGGCCAACATTTTGACTTAGCGCAGTTTCGGTGGATCTATTATACAATTTATCCAAAAAGGGTTACTACTATATACGTCTAGTTCCATATTTATAATTCTCTTGTTGAACTCACAAAAGACTTTGCAGGGAATCACAGCTTTCAGAGAAAAGTTATAAACACCTCCTTGGGAGGTGAGATGTGGTTGCTTTCTAATTTATTTAGAATGGAAGGACTGATGTAGCAATGCTTTAATACTCGTATATTACGTCGGAGTTTTTTCAGACCACAAAAAATGTGCGGATGAAAAAACAAAAATTCCCCCTCGCGCTCTATACAGCGAGTCAATATAAAGGAAAAATAAAAGATACTTAAACAATATAAAACTTATATACGTCACACTCCGGTGGTCCATTGGTGCCAGCCTGCCTCCCCCCATGTCCGCAGCGGCTCGTCTTCGGCTTCCGTTATCGTCTTCTTTCTTCTGCTGGCGCGTCATACTATGCACACTGCCGGCCGCGGGAAGATCGGTGGCTGCCCATCAGAAGAAGAAGACGGCGCGAAAGCCGTTAGACAATACCACGTGGACATGGGGCAGCTGCACTGCATCATCGGGGGCCACCGGAGGGTGGAGTAGTATAAGATTCGATTTTATATTTAATGCTGCTTGGCTGGGTATTTAACTTAACTCAGGGGTCACTGAGCAACAGCGGGCGGGGGCTGTACTATTCTACGGGGGGCAAGACGATAACTATGGGGGGCACAGAGCTGTTGTACACTGGGGGCAGGCTGTGTACTACTGTGGGGCAGGCTGTATACATTGTCGGCCAAGCTGTAATACTACGGCGGGCCAGGCTGTATTTCTACTGGAGCAAGCTGTCTTACTACCTGGGGGCTAGTTCTGTATACTACTGGGGGCAGGCTGCTTGTACATACTGGACAAGCTGATTTACTACTGGGGGCAGGCTGGGCTGCGTATACTGCTGGAGGCATCTGGGCTGCTGTATACTACTGGGGCGTCTGGTGCAAGATGTATACTACTGGGGACAGGCTGTATACTACTTGGTGGCGTCTTTTTATCCTGGGGGCAGACTGGGCTGGTCTGTACTACACTGTGGGCAGCTGGGCTGGCTTATCCTCAACTGGGGGCAAGGGCTGAGCTGCTGTAGTTCTTGCTGGGGCGTCAAGCTGGGCTGCGTATCTTAGGGGATATTGGGCTTATTCTAGGCGTAGGTGCCTGTGACCAATGCATTTCCCATCCTCGGGTTGGTGTGGACTACTAGGTCCCTTCCGCATCTCCAGGGTCCAGAACCCACGAGGGGGCTCAGCTTTTCCTCAATTCAAGGGGTTACTGTTGTCCTAGTAGGCGGCCATTGGTGCTTTGATGGTAATTGTGGGACTGTTCTATTCATGACTATTTATTTTGATGTGATCGTAATCTAAGGCCAAGCCTTTCTGAATCTACCCTCTAGACAACTACCCTATCACTGTTCCCTTCAGAAAGTACCAGTAGCGCTTTATCAGTAATTGATCTTGGAGACACATACCAAACACCTATGGAGCTCTCCGGGCAGGACCGGGATGCCAAGGTTCTTGCACTGTCATAAGCTTGCCTTTGATAATTTACACCACATGGTAAAGGTACGGCCCTCCTAGAACAGCGTATTTGTGCTTCGGCTTTTTTCTTATAAGCACCTTGTTTTACTGCCCTTCCTTTAGGACAACTATTAAACAGGCTTTCTATTCCGCTTAATTTATTGTACAGGCAGCGGCTTGTCCTAATTCCTAAGTTCCTCCATTCACACTCACCATATACTATCATGTGCAATGTCAGAGACCATTTCTGACGCTCCACTCTGCCGCGAACGAGACGTCGCAGCACCGGACTCTTCCACCGTAAGTAAAACACCATTGCAAAATACTCTTCGCAACACTCGTGACAGGAACCTGTGTAATTATTATTAGTAACTGTGATTATCCTCCCATCTTTATTCTCCATACCATAAGTATAAAGTCAGGGAGGCTGAGCTGTGATCTCCTTATATATAACTGTGAGGAAGAGAGGAAAAAATTGTGAGGGATTTGTCTAGAGCCAGGCGCCAAAAGTATGCACAAAATGGGGGAGAGAGATAATGGAGTGGAGTTGCAGCGTCAAACCCCGGGGCTGGATGTGGATCCAGATGTGTTGTGTAGAAATAGAGAAAAAACGGGGTCAAAGAGTTAGACACGCTAACGCTTCTAACTCTTTGACCCCGTTTTTTCTCTATTTCTATATATAACTGTGTGACAGAAACCTGTATAATTATTATTAGTAACTGTGATTATCCTCTCCATCTATATTCTCCATACCATAAGTATACAGTCATGGAGGCTGAGCTGTGATCTCCTTATAACTATGTGACAGGAACCTGTGTAATTATTATTAGTAACTGTGATTATCCTCTCCATCTATATTCTCCATACCATAAGTATACAGTCAGGGAGGCTGAGCTGTGATCTCCTTATATATAACTGTGTGACAGGAACCTGTGTGATTACTATTAGTAACTGTGATTATCCTCTCCATCTATATTCTCCATACCATAAGTATACAGTCAGGGAGGCTGAGCTTTGAGTTCCTTATTGAGCTTGGGAACATGTCTAATCATTATTAGTAACTGTGATAGGCGTGTCTCCTTCTGGAGGTCCTCTATGTGGTACAGTTCATCGTACAGGAAGATCTGACACTTGTGATTGGTGACAGATAGATCTCCATAGACTTAAGTATGCAAAGTGTAAGGCAGTTTCACACTGCTGCCGGGCAACTATCCCCATGCGATGCACCAGGCTACACCAAAATTCTAATTTGCATATGAATGAAACCATAATTAAACATAAACCAGCTAAACATCCAAGGTATTGCAAGGTGAAACAAGGTTGGAGACCCTAAATGTCTACTGTATGTCATGTTAACTATGGGATATGGACTTTCTTTGAAGCTTGGGATGACTCTTATGCCCAACTTTTGGATTGAGATTGTCTTTGTTTGTCTCTGTGGTTAGAACAACAGATTATAGAAGAGAGTCATCTCCGAGGCCAAATACAAGGACCACCACAGTAATGAGATGGAAGAGAGGGGATGACTATGCCGGTCCCATAAGTCAGGAGTGATTTTTCCGCTCTCTCTGTGAGTTGTCTTTCTGTATGGACACTGCAGGAATGTAATCCTGGGCTGTTTCATTACTCACGGTTTGTTTTCTCATCTTGGATCTTTAACCTAGTAATGGCCGCTCTTCGATGGAGAGGATGTCGTTTCGGCTTTAATGGCCAATATTGGCAGTTACAGAGGTGGAAATGTCTCAAGTTGGCTGTCGCAAGGAAATGTACGGCCAAGGCATCGAGTTCATATTGCGAACTGAATAGTTTTTAAATCTAATGAAGGACTGTAAAAATTTTGTGTTCGAAGCTAAATTCTTCCTTGCTGGTCTTCCATATTTCTGTCTTCTGAACCTTCACGATAAGCTGGTACCGGCAAACCTCGGAGGATTAGGAGGAGTAACGGGTAGGAGACGCGCCAGCGATAGGGGCGCCAGACAATAAGGATATCAGGCAGAGGGAGGTCGGACTGGGATCTCCGATATTATATACTGATGGGACAGAAACCTGTGGTGGTGCACAACATAAGGCACTGGGGGAAGCCTCGCCAGATAAGCTCCACACCACCATAGTATACATCAGGGAGCCGAGCTGTGATCTCCTTATATGTTGTGACAAAAACTGTTAAATTATTAACAAGTAACTGTGATTATCCTCTCCATCTATATTCCCTATACCATAGTATACAGCCAGGGCGGCTAGCTGTTGATCTCCCTTATAACTGTTGGACAGAACCTGGTATAATTATTATTAGTAACTGTGAATATCCATCTCCATCTATATCCTCCATACCATATAATCCAGCAGGGAGGCTGACTGTGATCTCCTATAAACTGTGTGGCAGAAACCTGTATAATTATTAGTTAACGTGATTAGCCTCTCCATCTATATTCGCCATACATAATATAAACCAGTCAGTGGCGTGAGCTGTATCTCCTTATACACTGTGTACGGACCCTGTATACTTATATATTAGTACTGGTTGATTATTCTCTCCATCTATATGCTCCAACCATAAGTATCCAGTCGAGGCTGACTATTGATCTCCTTATAACTGTGTGGTGCAGTAAACCTGTATAATAATAGTAATGGTGATTACCGTCCATCTATATTCTCAATACCATAAGTAATCAGTCCAGGGATGCTGAGCTTGATTTCCCTTTAACTGTGGTGACTGGACCGTGCTAAATATTATAACTTAATTATCCTCCCCTCTTATTTCTCCATACACATAAGTATACACGTCAGGGAGGCTGAGTCTCGTTGATTTTCCTATATAACTGTGGTGACGGAACCTGTTATAATTATTAGTAATCGGTCGATCTTCCTCTACCATCTATCAGTCTCCATACCATAATATAGGCAAGTCAGGGAGCTGAGCTGTGATTATTCCCTTATCTATAACTGTTGTTACTACCAATTAGTTCATGTAGGTATTGCTTCCTCATCACATCTATATTCTCCATACCTAGAGTATCACAGTCATGGATGGGCTGATCGGGATCCTCCTTAAACAGTGTGCAGAAACTGTAATAATTAGTTAACGTGATTAATCCTCTCCATCATATTCTCCAACTACCAGTACAGTATACAGTCGGGAGGCTGAGTGTGATTTCCTTATATACTGCTGGTGCGACTGGAACCCTGTCTAAAAATTAATTAGTAACTGTGAATTATCCTCCCATCTATATTCCTCATACCATAAGTATAGTCGGGGAGGCTTGCATAGCTGCGATTCCTTATAACACTGGTGCGACTGGACCATGTGTAAATTATTACTAGCTAACTTTTGGATTATCCTCTCCATCTATATGTCCTCCTACCATAAGTTATACAGTCAGGGAGGCTGAGTCTGTGATTACCTTTCTAATAACTGTGTTATAATTCTATTAGTCTACTGTGATTATCCTCTCCATATATATTCTCCCCCCCTAAGTAATACCGTCAGTGAGGCTGAGCTGTGATCTCCTTTAACGTGTGAGTACCGGAACCGTGAATTATTATTAGTAACTGTGATACCTCCCATACATTTATTACTCCATCCATAAGTATAAAGTCAGTGGTCTGAGCGTGATCTCAGATCCTTATATTAACTTGGAGGAAGAGGAATGAAAAATTGTGAGGGATGTTGTCTAGAGCCAGCGCCAAAGTATGCACAAATTGGGGAGAGACGATAATGGAGTGGTAGTTGCACGTCAAACCGCTGGCTGGATGTGGGATCCAGATGTGTTGTGTAGAAATAGAGAAAAACGGGGTCACAAGAGTGAGACACGCTAACGCTCTAACTCTTTGACCCCGTTTTTCTCTATTCTATATATAACTGTGTGACAGAACCTGTATAATTATTATTAGTAACTGGTGATTATCCTCTCCATCTATATTCTCCATACCAAAGTATCAGTCATGGAGGCTGAGCTGTGATCTCCTTTAAACTATGTGACAGGAACCTTGTGTAATTATTATTTAACTGTGATTATCCTCCTCCATCTATATTCTCCATACCATAAGTATACAGTCAGAGGAGGCGAGCTTGATCTCCTTCATATATAACTGTGTGACAGAACCTGTGTTATTACTTAGTAAATGTGATTATCCGCTCCATCTATATTCTCCATACCATAAGTAGTACACGTCAGGGAGGCTGAACTTGGATTCCTTATTGAGCTGGGAACATGTCTAATCATTATTAAGTACATGTGATAGCGTTGTCTCCTTCTGAGTGTCCTCTATGTGTGTACGTTCTAATCGTACAGGAAGATCTGACACTGTGATTGGTGACAGATAGATCTCCATAGACTTAGGTATCAAAGTGACAGGCAGTTTCACACTGCTGCCCGGGCACCCATCCCCATTGCGATGACCAAGGCTACACCAAATTCTCATTGCATATGAATTAAACCATATTAAACATAACACACTAACATCCAAGGTATTGCAAGTGAAACAAGGTTGGAGACCCTAAATGCTACTGTAGTCATTTACATGGATATGGACTTTCTTTGAAGCTTGGGATGACTCTATGCCCAACTTTTGGATTGAGATTGTCTTTGTTTGTCTCTGTGGTTAGACACCAAGATTAATAAGAAAGAGTCACTCCGAGGCCAAATACAAGGACCACCACAGTAATGAAGATGGAAGAGGGGTATGACTATGCCGTCCCATAACTCAGGAGTGATTTTTTTTTCTCGCTCTCTCTGGAGTTGTCTTTCTGTATTGGACACTGCGGCAATCTATCCGGGCTGTTTATATTACTCGCGGTTTGTTTTCTCATCTTGGATCTTTAACCTAGTATGGCCGCTCTTCGATGAGAGATGTCGTTTCGGCTTTAATGGCCAATTGGCAGTTACAGAGGTGGAAATGTCTCAAGTTTGGCTGTCCCGCAAGGAATTACCCAAGGCATCGAGTTCATATTGCGAACTGGAATATTTTTTTACAAATCCTAATGTAAGGCTTGTCAAAATTTTGTTTTCGAAGCTAAATTCTTCCTTGCTGGGTCTTTCTCATATTTTCTGTCTTTTCTGAACCTTCCGTATATAGAGAACAAAATCAGCAATCTAATCACGACTATCTTCCAACTTCTATCAGCGATTTTTCCATAGTGTGGTTAATGACTCTGGTGCAGGGCAGGGTCAAAGTGACTTTGCACTTTCCTATTGTCATCTTTGGGCGCATGTAAAGTCGCAAAACAGCATTTGCACCACAACTGTGCCAAAACACCCACACATAAGCAAACACCTGCGATACACCCTCTACCTTCCCTAGTCTGCTATTGATCACAACAATAGCTTCAATAGGTTGCTTCCCCAAACGGTACGGGGCTTTTCTACAGAGAGGGATATCTCCAAAGTGTCAGACACCGAGAACCACAAATCCCCTTGAGCTGCTCAGTTTTCCAGTAACCACTCCTTTCTCTTATGCGCTCTCCTAGCCTGCTCTTCCCCCAGTTGATCTCTGAGGTGATAGATCGAACACACTTGTCACTGCGCTGTGTCACCATAGTTAATTGGCGCTAAGTTAACTACATGTTTCCCTCTCGACCTCCTTATCTGTTCTTGTAACTGAATGGCTCTTCTCACCACAACACTGCGGAAAATGTATAATTTACCTTTACATGGTATCCATTGCTGATTATGACCCCCTGTATACCCCCCCCCCATCCCTGCCACGTGTCGAATTGCCCATGTACATCATCATTCCAGTCCCCCTCGCGAAAAGCCACTCTCCCCTCATCAGTCACAGAGTCCCGTGTAAAAAACACCATCCCTCCTTCACAGATTCTGTTACTGGCATTTGGCCAAGCACTCTTCTAAACAAAGAATAGGGGGGCACAGCTACTTCCTTCCACAACAGCCCACAGCTGACTACAGTGTTGTGGTAAACCTACTGTACTGCGCTGTACACCAGTTACCTGTTTATGGAAGGGCGAACTGTTTTTTGAACTCTAACAACCCCTTTAAATCCATCAACAATGAATGCATTTAGTGATTGAAAGTTCCGTGTATTGAGTTATACTGGAATACTTTCAGACTCGAGGCAAGAAAGTTGTGCGATTCAGCACCTCCTGTCCCTTAGTCCCGGTTGGCGCTCCATCCATGTAAATTTCCCGTGCAGGAGGAAACGTTGGTGGTCATGTGACTACTTTGGTTTTCCCATATCCGTTTGATAACACTAAACTACTTGACCAGACTAGGGCTGCTCCCTGTGGCCATGTGGGCCATGGCCCTTGGGTCATTTGTTGGCCCCTCCTTCCTGGACATGGAAAGTTGACATGTCAACACTAATAACATCACTCTAGTCATCCATATGGTGACACTGGAGGGAGAAAGCAACATGCTCAGCATACACATAACCTTCGCGCTCTCCCATCTGGGCGGAAACGTTGTGGGTCATGTGACTACTGGTTTTCCCAGTTATATCGGTACAACTTTCCATGTGCCAGATGGGGGCAAGACAGTTTGTCTTGAAGTCCTTTTGTTGGCCCCCTACTCTGGAAAGGAAGTGTTGACAGTCCATGACTACAGCAGCCAATCACTAGAGACACGGTGGGTGAAGGCAACATTGCATCAACCCTCTACCCCTCCTGTGGCATCCAGGGCCACAATTTGGTGCCCCGAGAGTCAATAAAGGACTTAAGGCTCGTGACATCGAGAACAGATGATACCTTCACTGGAAACCCCGTTAACCGATTGGGACCTCACTTGGTTTGTGGTAGGTCAATTATCTACACTTCTGGCTATAGGACTACATAGTGAACACAGTCCTTACTACACAAAATGGGCCACACTTATATTGAATGTGTCCGGCAGATTAAACTTTTGTGTTATTTGTCTACATTTCTTGGCTTTTCTCTAAGCCCTTAGTCCAAGTATTTTTGCTGTTTTTTTTTTTCCCAATACTCGGTACATTGTTCCGGCGAATACGTCCGATTAAGCTGCTGTTTTCGTCCAAAAGCCTTTAATTGTGTTTCAATAATTTTTGCCATTTTTCAGCGTTTCAGCGTGATGAGTTTTTTTTTTTTTTTTTGTTCGGAAAGAAGAGAAATGCTCAAGATTGAATTTTTAAGCTAAGGTACTATAGCTGCCCAATGTCATCACTGTCTGTCTTAAGGTAGCAGGGATCCCACGCCTCTAGACTGATATGGTGATTTTCTCCTTGCTGGTACAATATCGGTTTCATTTGGTCTTATTTTGTAAAATTATGATTCTAAAGCAAGGATAAATCCTATTTCTGTCCCGAGGAAAGCAATGAAATTAGTTTGAATTGAAAAGTGAATATTCCCTCTTCCGAAAATGGTTCAGCGCGATTGTGTGTAACATTCGGTCGCGTCGGAACTTATTCCGTCTGGTTACAGTAAGGTAGCGATGCTGGGGCCCGGTTTTCACTTTGTAGGTCCGGACCGTCCCTTTGCCAAATATCTACCCCCACATGTTCATAGGCTCTCTATACTTGGTGAAGGATCTAGGGCATCATTATCACATTTATAAGTTGAAATTCGTATGTAAGTTGGAATAGTATGTTTTCAATTCATGAACCGCAGCCAAATTTTTAAACATTTGGCTTGTCATAAACAGGATTAGCAATAACTCTTAATTGCAACAGACACCTGAACCTTTACATCTGAGTTATTTGTAGCCTGGGGACTAAAGTACAGTAAATCAAAAGCCATCCGGGTCGCCTTTTCCTAACTATGGGGTCGTCTGTAAGTCGGGAAGCCGGCCTGTAAATCTTTTTTATCACAAACAGTTTGTCATTGTTGACTATCCCAGGGCGCTAATAATGTGTATTTTGCGCCAGCCAAGAGTGGTCATAACTCTAGTGTGGAACTAGTACATATACATTAATTTGTGACATATGTTCTCAAAAGGTTGCAACATAGAGTCCTCCTTTTAGGGTTCCAAATCATCACATTATCAGTAACTAGGCGCACTTAGCTTGTCTTTAAAGATTAAAAAAATTATTTTATCTTTATTCAAGGAAGTCCATATCTCATGCTCGTGCGACTGGGTCGGCAGGCGCGTTACCTTCGTGGTGCATTAGTTTGCTTCTTTATGGCTGCACTATAATACCTTCAGTGCAAGACCTATTTACAGATTGTGAATCCCTATTTACATAAGGTACTAGAAGAAGCATTGTGCACAGTCCATATAGCATCAACCACCCCTTGGTGACAAACAAAAGGCACTATTGCACACACTTTCATAACAAAAACACATTTCCATTAAAAAACAATCATGTGCACCATTTGATGTAGTGATTGAGACCTAATTGGCCTTCAGCGTGACCACCGCAGCAACAAGGGGGCAAACTCATTAGTCTCAACTGCTTACCAAGACCATGACGAAACCTAAATAAAAAGTCTCTTCGTCAGACCCGTGTCACATTTGGTGCTGTAGATGCATGAAACCAACACAAATGACCTATATAATTATCACGTACTGGATGGGATGGAGGGTGGCGCCGTTCTGATACTCCGCTTCAGGCGCGAGAGAGTTTGAAGACAAATCCTGACAACAATATACCACCTCCGACAACAATCCCTGACGTACGTAACCTGGGCAACAGGAGTTGCTTCTGGGAGATACGATAAGTAGTTCAACCGTTGGAGTTGGTTGTAGCGAAATCTCCTACAATCATTGGGCCCAGTGCAGCGCCACAGACTGGGCACCAATTGGGGCAGATTTACTACTTCCTGTCCCGTTTTGCCGATCCTGCGGTGTGTTGTCTACGAGATTCGGGTCACGGTCGATTCACTCGATCGTGCGATCCCGAGTTACCTGCAAGTCCTATAGCTCGCACTTGCTTTGCTTATCTAATTCTCTTAAACTTCTTTGCGCCGGGTCCGCCGGAGTTCACCTCTTCTTCTTGGTTCAGTAAGTGCTGATCTTTCAACACAAATCCTTTTTTAAATTCCGTGTTTATCCGAATCTCGTCGGGTTTCTCGACGGCCACGCCCCCCGCCCACAATCGATCGTGTGCGCCAAAATATCGCCAGAAATATAATGGCTCGTGAAGGATTTTCCCAGACCAAAAAGGGCTAAATAGTAGAAAATCTCTTAGTCCTTGCTTTACCTTATTACAACCCCGGATTCCCTCCGCCCCACCGCAAAAGGTTACTAGACCGAGCGGGGGGGGGGTGATCTTCCTCGTCCTGCCGGCCCAGACTCCACTACGTCGTCCCATCCCGTCCCCCTTCCTCCCCTCGTCTCTCTGCGTCTCTGCCATGACTTCGGTCAGATGTAATCATCATGGATCAGTATGTTTATATTCACTTACAAGTGTATTTCTACACACGAAATGATACCCGAGCAACATGGACGATACACTCGGGATTGAGATGGTAAAACAATGGAAAGGTACCAGAAAGCTCAATGTCAGTCGTCACTGGAAGCAAACGAAAACATGAGTGGAAAGGACAATGTAACTTTTCATTTTTATGCTGTACGTTTTTTTTTCTAATGGATTCCTATTATTGCTGTTACAATAATATCCTACTTTTCACTTTGCTCCAGCAGACCACAATGATGAAAAATTTTAACTATACTTTTGCCTAAGTCAGAGGTGAAATATTGGTGGGTCGACATCTCTATTTACAATAAAGCCCCCAGATCAATTATATAGAGCACTCATGAAGATTTTAACTACTGAGAGCCATCTTAGATTACAAAGGACAGCATGCTCCGGATCCTTGAGCCAACAATGATGACACAGATGCCCTATGCAACTACGGAGGGTTAAGTGCACTGCAATCTGACCTGATGATCAGCAGAAAAAATCCACAGGAAGATACATGGAAGCCACTCCGATCGTTGGTTGAAACTTGAATAATTTCCGCCTAATAAATCCGTGAAGGTTTAGTTTCTTCCCTAATTTATATTACTACGTATATCTAAGTTATAATATCCAAAATGTTCCAATAGAAAGTTAATAATGGCGTCACACGCTATATTGTTTACGTAGTGTTCATGAGTGTATTAAATATTCTGTATTGGAGATAGGATTCATTTTTGGATAAGTGTTAAAGGGTTGTTTCCCATGCAAAAAATATTGAACTTTACAATAGGTCATTCATCAGTAACACTTATTGATGGGGGTCTGACTACTGCTCGGTTCCCCTACATTTCCTGATGTTCTAATCAATCAATTGACAGAGAACAGGAAGAGCAGCGCCGTTCTATGTAGTGTCAGATCAGGTTACAGCAGATCACTAGATGAGATCTACAGCTGCACTGATTATTTCCAACAACTAACGTAGGTAAAACAGCGCTGTCCTGCTTCCGGTCCTTCTGTAGGGGGTCACCAAGTCCACAGATCCTCGTCAATTTACTACTGAGAACCTTTGTAGGACATTCATCAGGTACATTCTTAGCAGGCAGGGAACGTCCCTTTTGACAAACCAAATGACTTTGGGGAAAAAAATCCCACCTCAAATCATTAAACGTATTGTCGCAGGATTGTAAAAAACATGGACACTTGTTACCTCCAAAAATTCACTCAAGCGCTTGTCTTTGCCATGTCAGCATTCTGAATGATTCGTACGTTATAGAGTTTACTTCACAATTACCTGGCTCCCTGCCAGAAAGTATCTTGAGCCCTGGGGGAGGGCGCTTAGCCAGTGTGTGCCCGGTGTCATTCTCCTCTCCTCCACACTCCCCAGCTCCCTCCCCTCCCTACTGTCATTTGCTTTTTGATGCAGGGGGGAGTTAGGAGGATCGGCGTGGAGGAGAGGAATATGCATGAGGAATCAGCAAAAAAAATGGCGCATGCCTGCAAGCTGCCCCCTCCCCCAGACATTGGAGGAAGCCGACGGTAATGTGAATTAGCAGTGGGACTGAAACCACCACTTCACGTGACCGGTGGGGGACACTGTGGTTAGACCTGACACTGATCCTTGTGTTTACTAAAGGGATATTGGATTCTGGAAACAACTCCATTTGTATACTGCAACCCACTCAATGTGGATTTTGGCGCAATCCGCATACGACTTCATGTCACACATACGGAGGACGGGGCGCGTCGGATGCTACACCACCGACTTGATTCGGACGCAGTTAAAATACAAACTGTGTCGGCAAGACAATGACAACGTTACATGCACCGAGGAAGAAGATGGGTAGAGTCAAAAGGGGACCTACGCGGTGCACCTGAGCAGGGGAAGGACCGACCCATGCAGGATAGCGGGGGCGCCGAAGTCTTAGCGAAGTCGCCCCGGACATTCATCCTCACCTAGACATAGTGCCGATCGGTGGTGAGATCGCGACCCAAGGAACCGTGGGTAATAAAAATGTGCCCCAGTGTGTGTTCGAACCTCTCTGCACCCATATAGCCATAAGAAACAAAACACAATGGGACCAGATTTACACTTAGCCCGGTCGATTTTCGCGATCCCAGCAGGCCGCGTATCGATCATGCACTATGGAGTTCGGATGTCGGCTCCGGGAAATGGTCATTCAAGGCGAGATTGTCATCCGCCGTTCCCCAGGTGGCGCTTCTGCGGCTGAAACCAGCAGAACGCACTGATTCACCCACCGAGCCGAGGGGCTGTGTTGTGAAGCGTAGGTGCAGCTTCCGGCAAAGCAGATTTTTTTTGTCAAAGTGCTGGCGCGTTTTTCTTTCCGAATCCGTCGGGTTTTTCGTCGACAAATGCCGGCCACACGCTACTGCGGGTCACCCCCAATCCGAGTTTCCGGTCGCGTGCATGCCAGAGCGGCGATGAGCCACAATTATCCTCAATCAGTGCGCGCAAATCCCCTCTGGCAAATTCAGGGAAATCGGCGCAAATCGTGCAATATCCTTGGGTTTAACACTCTGGTTACAAACCGGATCGGGGCCTTAGTCAAATGACGCTCCATTGATGTCCTGTGCTGATTGCCTGTTTTCAATTTTTTTTTCCAATTCCGTCTTTCAATGGATCTGGGCGGTGTATCGATCAGTGGTGAGGAGCGTGTGTCCATACAGAGTTGGGTTGTATAATTATAGAGCGGAGGACGCCGAGCGCTGGTCTGTACTGTTCTTCTTGTCGTGGTGCCATATTTACGATCGGATGATCCTCAGCATTAAAAAAAAAATACATAATTGATTGACTTTCCGAGGTGGACCTTCTCCAGAAGCAACCTTAATATATTGAACAAGTAATCACAATGTTTTCCCTGCGTAGTCGGAGCGTGAATGAGCCTTACATGAATGGCGGGAGAGCGCTGCATTAGTAATCATGTAACTGGTCACAAAATCGTAAGAGCGCGAGGCACGGCCGCGGACGCGCGCCGCGACATAATCTTCTGTGTTGTGTGTGCTCGGGGTTAAGCAACAGG
Organism: Engystomops pustulosus; assembly: GCA_019512145.1. Classification (NCBI taxonomy): domain Eukaryota; kingdom Metazoa; phylum Chordata; class Amphibia; order Anura; family Leptodactylidae; genus Engystomops; species Engystomops pustulosus. Next base: position 209,936,781 of record CM033645.1, on the reverse strand, counting down.
TACATGAAAGATTCTTCGCGGTTATTTGTATGATAAAATTTCTCTGCATCTGCTCCTGGCAAACATGCGGTGACATCTCCGCCGTCAACTTCGCAACCATTATTCCATATTTTTTAACAACAAAGAACAATCGAGTCCCTTAACTTCCGCCCGACTTTATCGTTGAAACGATCAAAGTTTCCACCAATCGTGATTCATTGAATTACCACTGATCATCTGATCGTCACCTAATTGGTTGGTTCGGTTTGAAATGTATCACGATGGCTAAACTTGTGGAAACTGATAAAGTGAATCTGTTACTATTAGTGGTAGAAGATGTTGGTCAGTGGTAAAAGCACCAAGGTTCGTTAATATGACGTCATTTCCGACATATTCTTATTGGCCCATATTCTGTTTCATTGAAATATAAAAGCTATGCTAGTATGTGTTGTTTTCTGAACATTTGGATCTGAGCTTAGATCTTAAGTTTTTCATGCTTAACCACTGACCATTCATCGGTCAGTATAAAGATCTCATTTGGGACCCATTGTTCAAAATATTTTTAGAATGTTATGGTAGGTACAAGCGACTATAACTTTTACACATAACCTATTTAACACAAGCCATTAAGTGGTTAGTTCAAGCGCAAGGAATTCAGGAAGAATGAGAGTAATTTATTAGAAGCATTCTTTGCAACAGCCAGTCTTTACTTCGGTTTTAAGGAACGTTTCCACCAGAAAATAGTCTTTTTCTGGTGACGGGGTTGCCATTGCCTATGCTACGTGTCTAAATGCCATTTGGTCATCATTCTGATCCTGTCACTACTTTATAAATGTTAATTTCACACTTACCGGAGGACCTGGCTATCTTGCAGACAGTGATGTTGGTGAGGTCCAGGGGAGTGTCTGGGAGAGTGACGCTGCAGCAGCGCGTGTAGATCTTACACATTCTGATCTCCCCCTGCTTCCCCCACTTTCTCCCGGACCACCACACACTGCTGAGCAGGCATCCAGGTAAATATGAATAAATTTTGATAAAGTATGCATATTCGAATGGGGACGAGGCATTTTTAAAATCAGCATAGCAATAGGCTATTGAAGTTTTCAGCTAAAAAAAATGACCATCCTGGTTGGACATGATTCACTAAACCTGTTTTCATGTGAATTGGTTTGTGGCAGATTTGATCAATGAGGTGATTCTGTTTGGTTTGTCTTCTTAACCACTGAACCATTTAATCTCTTAAATAATAATAACGAGACCAATGTGGACAAATTTCTTACCTATATTTTAGTTGGTTTTGTTGAACGGTGCAGCTATGACCTCCCAATTTAAACAAGTAAACATATAAAAAATTGGAATGTTTACACGACGCCAACTCAGGATTAGGAGCACCAACGTGATTTGAGATCAATCAGATACGTATTGTATTAGAATGGATCTGTTGCCCAATCCATAACTCATAAGTCATTATTCATGGGTAGCAACTGCCCTGTAGATTTGTTCTTTTTGACATTGTTGTTTGTTCCAGACTTTTTAGTTCAATCCATGGAGCTTTAACCAGCCTGAGCCAATTTTATCTACACAATAATAAAGAGGATTCCAATAGCACAAATTTTAGTAGTCGTATTGGTGGCAATTTTTAATGGTAGGCGTTGGATGGTTCTCTTTGATTTACACAACTTTATAACCAATGAGTCTGATTGATGCTCGTGTAACCACACGAACCATTTTATCTATTGCAATATATCAGGCCATTGGGCAGGAGTTAAGTGGTTATTAGATGAGGACATTCTTACCCCCTTTCATATATTTGGGAAAATAGTAGTTCATAAAACGATAACTTTTTTTTTTCTTGTGGACTAACAAAATCTAGTTTGTTGAGACCTCAATCCTCAGGTCCTTGTGGGTGGAACAACCACGCTGGGAGGCTCCTACCCACTGAGGCCACTTCATGACTATTCAAGAATAATGATGTGGTGGTACACGACATGGCGCCCGAATCCCTAAACCGCTTGACAGGTCACTGATCATATCATTTAAGGACATAGATGGAAATGGAAACTTGGAGGAATCCAGAGGTAGTGAACGTTGGCGCCTCCAAGGAGACCACAGTGTTATAATACCGGAAAGACGTATTACAGATTGCGTTAAGGATCGTTGTTTTGATAGTATGTCTATTCAACAACTCCATGGCAGAACAAAAAAAAGTTTAGTTGTTTTCAGCCTCCGTCCGCGGACATTCCAGTCCTTTGTTGGTGGTCTTCCAGTCTTTATTCACTGATAGCCCTGATTGGGTCTTGATGTGCGTCTCACCCTACGCCCGCCCTCTTAGGCTCATAATACTTTAAAGTATTGAAAAACACATTAATTGTTTACAATTTTCCAGCGATATTTGCGTCCTCTGAGTACACATTTTGACCCAGATTCTCGATGGTGAATTCTTCCCAGTGAGATCAATGCAACCGCGCCCCTACTGCCATCAGCTAAAATCGACTAACTTTTTAGTAAAGGGTACATCAAACAGCTTGTCTTTTTCATTCTGAATTAAACAGAATGTAAATCGACTCAGCGTAAATACTGAACGCAACTGGGAAGATTTAATACCCTTTATTGAGATGCACCATTACCCGCTCGAATTTGGCGGACGGAGTCCTAATGATCGCACGCTTATGTTTACTTAAAGGCAATCATGACCTGACAGTTGGGGGTCATTATACTAGGGCCCGATTCAGCATTTTCTTCCCGACGTTTCATCCGTATTTCGCGACTTGCGGCGATTTTTCCTGAATTACCACCCCGTTATTTTGGCGTCACAGCGATTGATTTGTGGTGCCTGGGCGCCGGCAATGCCCGGCGACGGAAATCGGGAGGCGTGTCGAAGCGACAACCAAACGGATTCGGAGAAAGCCGCCGCTGCATTTTTTTAACGAAGTGAAGTGACGCTGGTCACCGTGCTTACCTGCACACTTCCAGCACACGGATCGTGGAACTACCGACGGCTATCCCTTGGCGGACCTTCGCAGCGCCGCAGCGACAACCTTGTGGACTCGGAGGAAGCTGCCTTAGTGAATCGCCGTCAGAACACTCGAATCCTACCGCAGAAATGCGCCGCTGGATCGCGAAAGGACCAGGGTAAGTAAGTCTGCCCCGCACTACCCTCCATACATCACCGGTTTGGCCGATACATTCATGCTGGCGGGTATGGCCAATATACAATTTGATATTTTAGATTATTTTATTATATTTTAACATGTGAAGGGTTCACCGTAATTCGATAATCATGTCTTTTTGTTGCGTATCATCGACCGGGGTAGAGTCTTTACTGTGTTTTCCTATCAAGTGCATTACTACATAAAGACATAGTGTGGTAATAGATAGGCCGCTGGCTTTTATAGCGTAGACAAATTGAGCTGCATATTAAAATGTCGGCCACAGCTCGCTCCATTAGTGCTAATTCCCCGGCGCTAAGTGAACAGAGATGTTGTGTTTAAGTGAAATCAATAAAACCAATAAAGATCATTTAGTACTATATCTACAGCGAGATCAACAGAGAAAGAGCCGGCTCATGCAAAATCTGCGCTGAGCAGATGGCAGGATGGGGGTAATACGCTGCGACATCCACAGGGGCCGGGGTTATGATTTCACAACTAGCGCTTATACAGGAGGGAACTTATACTATGGGATAGCCTTACATACACCTGCGGATTAATGGCGCCATATCGGCTTTCAGCGGTGGTTGCCGAGCTTGTCATCGTTCACATCATTTGGACCACATCTCGTGTCAGCAGAGTTGTCTTCTGTTCAGGGGAATGCGGCTTATAAGGGGTTATTGTTAACTCTTTGTGTTGTGTTGTCCTGAACCATGGATAAGGTTTACAACCACAACTTATTTGGCACTTTTGAACACACCTCATCCTCTGCACTTAGTACGGAGTCCAGTAACAGGTTCACTTGATTGATGGATGCTGGTTCATAGGCTTCATGTGCGTTGGGGGAGCGCTCACAGGAACTCCTTTATATATCTGCCTAGTTCTATTCCACATTGCTAATCTTATATATTTCCCTATTTGTGCTATCACTTGTGCTATACTGTGTATCTGACCTCTGCTTTGTTATTTGTCCATTCTCTTGTTATACGATTCTGTGCTTCGCCGACATCTTGGATTTGACCCGGTTCTATCAACGTTCACGTGTGGCTATCTATTATTCATATATCCTTTGTGCTATATCCTCTGTCTTGTGTCTCTTTCCTGTCTCACTCAGTCAGTGTAGGGATTGTCGACAAGAAGTCCCTTAAACAACATAGGGTTTGGTTATGGTTGGGTGATAGGGTTGTGGGTACAGGAAGCAACTGAAGCAAGCCCAGAGGAGCGTCCACACAGGGCGGTTTGTCTGCGCTTGCGAACGCAGACAAAGTCGCGGCCACCGGTGCGGGTGGGCCTCGGGTCGTCGATCGCAATCGGCGTTTCTATGGAAACGCCTGCTATCGTGAACGTCCGAGCGGTGCTTTTTGCGTAATTTACGCGGGAAACACCGGCGGCTCTGTTCCATCAACATCCCCCCCGGTTTTTCCATAGAAACTACGATGCACTCGCGTGGGCCTAGGCGCCGCCCCGGTGGCGCCGCGACCATGGTCTGCGTTCGCATTTGGCAACTGCAGACAAAGCGCCCTGTGGGTGGTGCGACGGCCTAGCCTCATTACCCCTATCATTTCAGTGCTGGCACCTAGAAGGTTTTTTCTATTGACAATAGATAGATTGATAGAGTCCAGGATAGATAAAAATAAATGCAATAAATGGTTAGTCTGCATAGATAGCATAATCACGGCATAGATCAGAGGGTGTAGAGCTAGATTTAGATAGATAGATAAATGGATGCAGATAAGATATTAATAGCATAGATAGATCGATATATAGCTAGGATAGTAGATAGTATGATATAATAGATAGATATGAGATAGATAGATAGATAGTAGAATATATATATATCTAGATAGATATGAGATAGATATGATATCTCTAGATGCGTCATCTGAGGATCGCTATGAGAAGAATAAGCTAGTATATACGATAGATCATGAGCTAGATGATAGGCGATAGATCTCTCATGAGATAGATAATCATAGATCGATCCGATTAACCCTGAATAGCTGATCCTGCTATCTCAACTACTCATAGATAGATATTCTATTATGATATAGATAGATATTCGGAATCTATCTATCTCATCCTAGCTAAGGTATCTATCCTCTCTCTCGATATCTCGCTATATCTCTCTTCTCTTATGGCCGATCTATATCTGCTATCTCTGCCTCTATCTCTATCGATCATATATCTATATCTCTCGAGGTCTCTCGCTCGCTCTCTATTCGCTCTATCTCCTCTCACTGTGCTCTCTCTCTCTCTCTCTTTCTCTCTCTCTTCTCTCTCTCTCTCTCTACTCTCTCTCTTCGCTCTCTCATCTCTCTCTCTCTCTCTCTCGCTCTCTCTCTCTCTCTCTCGCTCTCTCTCTCTCTCTCTCGCTCTCTCTCTCTCTCTCTCTCTCTCTCTCTCCTGCTCTCTCTCTTTTCTCCTCTTCTCGTTCTCTCGTCTCTCCTGAAATCTCTCTCATCTCTCGCTCCTCTCTATCTCTCTTCTCTCTCCTCCTCTCTTCTCTCTCTCTCTCTCTACTTTCTCAGATTAACTCTCATATCTCTCTCTTCTAATTCTCTCTTCTCTCTCTCTCTCATCTCGGTCCTCTCTGTCTCTTCTCTCTTCTCTCTCGCTCTCTTCTTCTTCTCTCTTCGTCTCTCTCTCTCTCCTCCTATCTCTCGTCTTTCCTCTCACTCTCTCGCTTTGTCTCTCGCTCTCTCTCTCTCTGTGGTCGGTCTTCGCTCTCGCCTCTCTCTCTCTCTCTCTCTTCTCCTTCTCTCTCTTCTCTCTCGTCTCTCTCATATGATAGGAGATAGATAGATCGCAGTTATCATAATCCTGGCTTATTTCCCCAGAGGATCGTTTGTATCTTACTGCTATAATACCAGGACAATATAGGTCTTGCTTTACCCTTACCGGGGAAAATATGTATCCCTTTGTGGTTTTGATTGCCTTTTGTTTTGCACTTATATGGCCTCTTGGTGTCATCGTCCCTATAAATAGGTGAGAATGTGAGGCTTTCCTACATGAGTGATGATGGACGGGGGGCAAAGGTAGAGGTTACATCACCCCGCGGGGCAACGAGGCATCAATCATACAGGTCAACCATTGTCACTACATATAGAGGCCGATACTGATGGGTCATAGACATCACATATCACAGGACTGGATCTCACTAAACCATCCACCTGAACATTAACAGTAAATATAAAGAAACTTATAACACACAGTAAGAGATTAAAGTATAATTAAAGCGTAATAAAATACAAAAATATTTGTGATCAATAGAAGTGTTAAAGTAGAGGTACTCGTGTGCGTTGTGTCTGTCGATAAATATTGCTGCCTTTCAATAGGACACTATATTACAATCTGCTCAGTCTCCCTCCTGCTCTATAACATGCCATAGCCACTGCAATAGACAAACACTATGTACAAATCTGCTCAGACTCCTCCTGCTCTCATAACATGCTCCTGCAAATAGGACACGATGTACAATCTGCTCAGCTCCTCCGCTCTAAATAACATGCTGCTCCCATGGACTGCTCATGTACAAATCTGCCTCAGCTCCCGCCTGTGCTCTAGTAACGATGCTGGCTGCTTCAAATAGACCACTAGTGTCGATCTGCACTCACCGCTCCTACCTGCTCGATAACACATGCTGCCTGCAGTGGACACTATGACTACACAAATCTGCTCTCAGCTCCCTGCTCTACAATAACATGCTACCATGCAGATAGGACACTAGTACAATCTGCTCAGGGCTCTCGTGCCTGCTCTTTAACATGCTGACCATGCGATAAACACTATGTACATCTGCTCAGCGCTCGTCCTATCCGTATAGACACATCTGCGCCTGCAATAGCGGAGACACATTACAAATCTGACTCAGACTCCACCTCCTCTCTATACAAGCTTGTCTACACTCTATGGACATATTAACAATCTGTACTCCAGCTCCTCCTGCTCTATATGATGCTTAGCTAAATGCTCTGTAAGTACAAGGTAACCTGTGCCATTCAATACTATACAGTTTTTATTTCAACCTATTTGCGGCAGATGTTTGTCCCTGTTCCTATTCCTCCTCCCCTACACCCCCCCTCTCCTCGTATACTGTATGATGTTTATAAGGAATATACCTATCGCGCGACATCTGGGTTTTTGCATAGAACGCAATTTCATTGATTCCCTCCCGGGCCGAGGACTATCTGCCAGGAAGAAGCATTAATTTTTGGCTCTTCACGCTCGCATGTTTTTTATCAGCGTCTGCGAATTTATGAAAGATATACGTTTTGTTTCTAACTTCACATTTTATCAGCTGGCGCATACATGACATCACACCTACTAGGTTCCTGACATGAAGAATTGCCCCGCGTCCTCCTTCCTCGCACCACTCACTCTTTCTGTTTATTCTTTGGATAAACATATAACTTATGCGCCGCGACATCAAAGGCGGCTCTGGTAAGATTCGCCTGCAATCGTGGGTCAGTGGGTATGGTGATTACAGACGGAAACATGATTCTACTCACTCACCTTGCAATTGATTTGCCAATAAGGGATCCCATATGAAGACGGGTGTCATAAATGATTCTTTACATTCATGTGCTGCAGTGTTTATTTTCAAATGATGCACAATGGCTTATAGTGTGAGGTTGGCAGTGAGTATAGTAGGTGTTGCAGTGCTTATTTAGATGTTGCAGTGCTATATCATATGCATAAGAGTCTTTATATTAAGTGTGCAGTGCTTTATATTAGTACGCAGTAATTAAAGTTGGTGCGCAGTTGCTTATATTAGGTGTGCGTGGCTTATATCATATGCAGAAGAACTTTTTAAGTGTGCAGTGCTTATATAGGTACGCAGATACTTATATTTGGTGGCGTCTTGCTTATTAGGTGTGCATTGCTTATATCGAATGCCAGAAGGCTTCATAATTAGTGGCAGTGCTTATTTTAGGTACGCAGTACTTCACATATTTGGTGCGCAGTGCTTATATTTCGGATGTGCATGCTTATATCATATGCAGACAGATCTTATATTAATTGTGCAGCAGGGCGTATATTAGTCTGCAGTGCTTATATTTAGGTGCGCAGTGGTCATTTATTAGATGCGCAGGTGGCGTATATTTGTCTCTGGCCATTGCCTCTATATTAGGATGTGGCAGTGCTTTCTATTAATGCGCTGCGTATTTAAGTGTGCGCGTGCGTTACTATTAGGTGTCATGTAGCTTATATTTAGGTGCGGCAGATGCTTATTTAGATGCAGCAGGATGCTTATAACAAGGATGCGCAGATGGCTTATATGTAGATGATGTGTCTGAGAGTGCTTCTGATTACAGAGTGCGCAGTGCTTACGTTTAGGTGCGTCAGTGCTTATATTGATGCGCAGTGTCTTTTTCTATTAGATGGGCAGGGCTTATGTTTAGCGTCACTGCTTACAATTAGGTCCGCAGTGGCTTACATTAGGTGTTGCCATGCTTATATGACATGTCAGTGTTTTAATATTAGATGCGCAGTGCTTACATCAGGTCGCAGTGCTTATATCTTAGCTGCACAGTGGCTTTACATTGGTCCTCAGCTGCTTGACATTGTGCGCAGTGCTTTATATTAAATGTGGCATTGCTTACATCAGGTGGCAGTGCTTAGATTAGGTGCGCATACCCCCGTAGAGATAGTGGTTAGGTTATTGTCCCTGGGAGAGAGGGGGTATTCACTAGAGATGAGCGAAGGCACGTAAATGGCTACGGGCATACATCGTATTCTAGACGAACTTTTCCCGATGCTCGAGTGGCTCGTGCGCTCTCGAATAACGAGCCCCATTGAAGCTCAATAGGGAGAACTCGAGCATATTTTTCAAGGGACCTAAGAGCCTCTGGCACTGGAAGCTTTGGCCAAACACCTTGGGAAACTCAGCAAGCTGGAAAGCAGCCTACGGAAACTGGACAGGAAACAGCAGGCGTCAAGCATGCCATGGATGCCCATCTGAGCATGCTTAATCGCAACATTATTTGCCGAAAATTAATGGGCACAGCATGGCCATCGACAGAGTGAGCGTAAAGTGAAGCTAGATAGCATCTAAACATCCAATAATGACCTGACCCTATAGGGACGGCATGCAGAGGCAGCGGCCGCAGCGGCAGCAGGCTATAGAGTGTCATGGCGACTAACCCTAAACTGGTGACTCAGGGGCTTCAAACCAATGGTTAAGGCAGAGAGGAACCAAGTAGGTTCAAGAAGCTCGCTTCAATAATACCGGTACATGCAAAGTTTTCCAGTATATTGTTGTGAGGAATTACACACCGGGTAGGCCGACAAATTATTACATGGAACCTCCTGAAACTACTCCAAATTCTGCCTGACACGCAGCGCGTTTTGATATAGGTGGGACCATGTATGGATGCAGTGAACTAGTAGTAGATTAAAGGTGCTGCAAGTTAAAACTTGTTAGTTGGATCTGGGCATGGAGCTGGACGCTCCGTCTGCCAGGGCGATCTTTCGCCAATCCAAGCCCGCGTGTCTCTAGGCTACTCCCCAAATGCCAGTCTAAAATCCTTTTAGTATAGATCAAGTGTAGTCCTTCTTCTAGTTTGGGATATGCTGTGGGTTAAGGGGAATGTAAACAGATGCGGAAGCCCTGAAATAATATCGGTGAATCATAATAATGTTTTTGCATATATTTTGTTGATACCAGCTGGGTGCGACAAAGTTAACACTTTGTGTGGAATCCATGAAACAGACCCAAATTTCTGCCTGACACACCTCGTTTGATAAGGGGACGATTTATGGAGGCAGCTATATGGACGCTTTTGGAGGTAGCATGGAGAACAACTTGTGGAGGCTGGTATGGAGCAATTTATTTGGAATGAATAGTGTGCCTGGTATGGGGCAGTCCCAAAAGTTTTCAATAACCAGAGGAGCCTGGTAGTTGGCCCTCAGAAAATGACATAGATTGAGTGCCTGATTGGCAGTCCAAAAAAGTTTTCAACAAGGAGCAGGGTAGGTGGCCCTCCTAGAACAAATGAATAGATTGAGTGCCGTATGTTGGCAGTCAAAAAAGTTTTCAGAGAAAACCAGAGGACAGTAGGTGGCCCTGCAGTAAAATGAATAGATTGAAAGTGCCCTGTAGTGGCAGTCCCAAAAAAGTTTTCAAACGCAGAAAGCAGGTTAGGTGCCCTCCAGAAAAATGGAATAATTGAGTGCCTGTTTGGGCAGTTCCAAAAAGTTTCAAACCAGAGGAGCAGGTAGGTGGCCCTCCAGAAAAATTGAATAGATTGAGTGCCTGTATGTGGCACTCCCAAAATTGTTTAAAAACAGAGGAACCGACCGGGTCGGTGGCCCTCCAGAAAATTAAATGCATAAGTCCTATAGCTAGAGCCAGTGCCCTTCACAAAATAGCCAGTTACCCCTCCTCTGCTTCATAAACGTACAGAGGAGTGAGAAGAGTACTAATACTGAGGATTACGAGGCAGGAGGAGTGCATAAATTATATCAGGTTTCGATGCTTCCTTCACCGGTGGAGACTGTGGCGGAAATTCTGAGAATCCACCCTTTATTCATTTTAATAAGCGTCAGCCCTGTCAGCGTGCGTCAGTCGACCGGCTGTATACGCGTATCGGGGTGCATTGATGCCGACCAGCTGCACTGAAAATCAGCCGCTCGAGACGACAAGACAGCTATATCGTGCAGAGAGCAGCGAAGAACCTCCAAGGGCTTGTTTCAGCTGCCAGTTCGTAGCCACAGTGTCTCGAGCTTTGAAACCCCGTAGTTTTAGGGAGCTTGGTGTGATCATTTACGGACGATGGTGATCGGTCAGGCTACGTCCTATTCCCTCCCCACGTTTCCTGTATAAGATCAGCCCTCACTCTGCGATACTGGGGACAGGTGACAGTGTCTTCACTGGGGCGTGACCGAATAGCTGGCAAAAGCCGTGTAAAGCGACCCTGTCCCAGTGCTGGACAACTGCTGCCCTGCTCGCCGTACTCTCCCGCGCCCTACTTGTCCGCGCAAACTACGCTCTCTGCGCCTTTGCGCTAGCGCTGTCAGAAGAGGAAATAACTGTTTTTCATCTTGTTGCCAACCCGTCCTGCGTGTATTCGATGCATTCTCACACTACCGTTTTCCTCTGCGGATGAGAGTGGAATATTTTGCTTGTACCGTTAGGCTTCCCAGGAGAGTGAACACCCAGTAATCGGTACTCTGAATCATTCTTTTTAAAAATGTGAACGCATGGGCTCACGGTGAATAAGGCAGCCTAGACTGAAATCTGCCATATAGGCGCCAGAGTACCTAACAAGCGTAAAAATTCACGATCCCCTTCACTGTCTCTGACTGCCATTTCCATCTCCTCCACTCCTCCAACGCTCTTCTGTCCCGCCCACCCCACCTGAACAGTGAAGGACTCAACAATGGTCCCCTCTTGTGTCTCGCCAAACATTCTCCCTCCTCTTCCTCCTCATCCTCCTCCACACTCCACCTCCTCCGATATGCGCTGAAAACAGACCTAAGGGTGCTTGGGCTATCACAAGGAATTCTTCTTCCCTCCGTCTCTTGTGACGGAGCGCAAAGCTATCCGACTATCATGCTGACGCTAGAGAGTTTTCAACAACAGCCAAGTAGCGGTGATGGTTAGGCTTGAATGATGGTGCGCTCGCCACTGACGTGTCTGTGTGTTGACTCCTCAAAGTTACTCAGCACCCCAACAGATCTAACACATCCCCACGTCACTCCTATTGTAGACTTGAGGAGCTGACTGACCTTGACTACCAGTGTCTGGTGGAAAGTTGCTACCACTCTGTCAATCTACAATCGCTCTGCGCGCTGGTATCTCTGTATAGCATGGTTACGGGTTGACATTCCTCCATCCTCATGGGCACGTCGCACAAAGTCTGGTGACGCTGTGGTCAAATTGGAGCCGGCTCTTGCGCTTGCCCTGTCAAGAGTGACAGCATCTGTGCTGGACTTCCTGAAAAATGCGGCACAGATGTCGGCGCACCTCGGAGCAAATCTGACGATTTTGGGGTATGTCTTGAGAGAAACGCTGAACTAATCAGATTTAACACATGCGGCCAAGGCATGCACATGTGTCAGTCTGCCGAAGTTGCAGAGCCGCCACCCCATGTTTACTGGCCGTGTCACACACAACCATGCCTGGCTTCAGGTCAGCGGTGCCAGCCCAGATCAGTCTTGCTCACTTGATGCCCTGTAAACTAGCTCTGGGCGGTGTGCCTTTTAAATCGTCCTAAGGCTCAGTCGCTTGACACCGCCTGCTATCGCTTAGCTCGATGGCACTGCTGCTGTGCCTAGATCTACACGCGACGGATGGCGCCATGCCCAGCAGGTAGATTTCGGATGAGGAGGTGAGGAGGGGTGTGGATGAGGAGGCATAGTAGGCCTGAAACACCCTGGACCGAGGGTTTTTTTTTTAGGCCCCGCAATCCTCGGCGTCGGCAGTAATATGACCATCCGCAGGGTCAGACTCGTCCAAGCCTCCACCAAGTTACCCCATGTGCTCGTCAGCGAAATAAGTGCCCTGCCGGCAGCACTCGTCCACGTGTCCTGGTCAGTGGACCTTGTCAGAAACGTCCTTGGTCATGCAGCGGATGATGTTGTCTACACGTGTGTCTGTGTGCAGGGCTGGACGGCACACATCGGAGAAAAGTAGTGGCGGCTGGGCCCGATACCGAGGGCTGGCCGCCGGCCATGAGGTTGCTGAAGGCCTCGGGCTCTACTAGCCTATAGGGCAAGCCTTCCCTGCGAAGCAATCTAGGAGATGTGGACATTAAGGCTTGGGCGTGGCGGGTATGGGTTTTTGCCCCTATTTGCGTTTCCTCTCCCGTGTTGGGTATGGAGGCTGAACCTGGTGGTTGCTGTTGGTAGGATCGTGAGGCGAACGATGGGGTTTTTTGGTGGGCATAGGGTCCGCTGGGCAGGGGCTGACTAAGCAGCGACACAGGGGAAGGAGCAGTGGATGTGGCAACGGCAAAACGAGAGGTGAACGGGCTTGGTGCCACTGAGTGGGGTGTTTAAGCATTCATATGCCTGCGCATACTGTGGTAGTTAACTAGTATGGTGGAACCCCATGCTGATCCTGGTTTGGCAAAGGGTTTTTGCACACCACAACGTGGTCCCGTCGGGGTCCAATAGCCGTGTGTGTCTTTCCCACCCCCTTCCTCCTTAAAGAACCTCCGACTATCTGAAGATCTAGCCCTCGCCCAATAGCCCCTCGCCACGGAGGCTTCAGCTAGTTACACATTTTCGCGCTGATGTGCACCAAGCCTCTGGCCCTGCCTCTCCGTCTGGCCCTCCCAACCATAGCTCTCTTCCAACCTGTTCGTCGAGGACTCTCCTCCGTCTCATAAGCACTGTGTCACGGCCTCCTATTCAACCCAGCTGGTTAAAACTAGTCAACCGTCATCCATCCTCCGACGGCCTCAGTCTTCTTACCCCCTCGGAACTCCTGCCCTACAAACAACTTTCCCCTTCGGAACACCGTTCTCCCCTCATCGTCGAGCACCTATCTTTTCACCCACTACTTTCGTCCCTACGTCAGAGGTCAGCATCACCCACGACTGTGACTGGTGAAACCTGGGTCCATGCGGAAATTGCTCATGCAAGCAACCGGCACAAGTTGGTTTGTGATGTGGGAAGGGTCCAAAAACAGTTTCCTCAGAGTATGCTCCGGTTCAAATGCCAAATTTTCTGGGAGGGGGCATACTGGGTGGGAGGAGCTGAGTTGAGGAGGCTTGGGGAGTGGCGTATTTCGTGACATTGTGACTGCAGTGGAAGACTTACGGTGGACAAATTGCTCGAAGCATTGTCAGCAATCCACGACATCACCTGTTTTCGCACTGTTCTGCCCTTGCCTCACAGTGCTCTAATACCATGGGGACGATCCCGCAGTAACCTCAGACATGAACTAGGGAGTGTGCTCTGCGGCGTTCCCTACTGCTCCCTCATCAGCATGTGGTGTCCTCACCCTGCCAGGCCCACGCCTCCGACCCCTGCATATTGACGCCCCACGTCCCCCCCGCCCCTCGTCCTCTACACCTAGCCCTCGGATTAACATTTTTAAAATTGATAGTTATAACTTAATTTTTTTTTTACTGTTTTTTGTCTTTTTGGGGGTTTTTTTTTGTGTTTTTGTAGTTTTTTTAAAAACAAACGACTATCCACTATGCTAATGGCTTATTTTCTAGCCAAGTAGACAAGCACACTACTATGCCAGATGCGTGACGCTGTTTTTAAACAAACTGTGTGTGCGTAGAATAAAAGAAACATGGCAGACTGTGCCTAAAGTGAAACCCATCTCCCTAACGAAATTTCCCACTTACTACGGTCTTTGCTATCGGAATGATGTGCGTCACTAAGCGCAAAAACACAGCGGTCGCAAGTCTCCTACAAATTCGCGCACAATTGCTAGTATATGCAACTGGCACATGCAGCCGGACATGCCCACCAGCAGATCAAACCCAGAAATGCAAATGATATATAAACGCTACTGGTAGGCGAAGTACAAGACCGTTTGGATTCCCTATGGCTATTTCGTAGCCAAGTATGAAGCAACTACTATTGGCCAATGATATGGACGCAGAGTATTAAAAAATACACGTAAAGAAAAAGTAAATGGCGACTGTGCCTAATTGAATCAAACCCCTACTAAATTTTCCCACTTTTGGTGTTTGAGTTGGATATGTGTGCCACTAAGACTCAAACACACACGGTAGGCAAGTCCCCTGCTAATTCCTCACAATATGGTACTCACTGCAAAGAAAAAAAAAAAAGTAGAACGTGATGTACCCTAAGAAGGGCGGTTTGGGGTTCTTGGAGAATCACTCCTGCCTAACAGTAAAGCTCATGAACCCCCTGCACGCTTTCCCGACCAGCAAGGCAGCTCCTCCCTAGCGGGCATCCAGTACACAAATGATCCGAAGCAGCAGCGGCCCAGCGCTAGTTCCCATCTCCCGTGGTCACCTGAATCTTGGCCAAGCCAACCACGCTATCGACGTTAAGGGTCCTGCACTCATGCTGTGTTTTTTTTGGAAGTGCAGAGATCTCCTGCTTTTGATTGGGCTCGGTTTCTGCCGCAAAAAGCAAAACGGCGGAGCTGCCATTTTCTCCTAGGCGGTCCGAAGTATTCATACCGGCAATTAGGCAGATTTCGAGTACCCTAATGCCTGAACCTATCACAAGCTCGGACTAAAAAAAGAAAAAAACAAAAAGAAGAGCATGTGCGCAATCATCCTAAGTAATCCCTTTTTGTCTGTAAATGGTGTGTAATTCCCAGGGTTGTACTGGGAAATGCACTGGCAGTGTCCTCTCTACTCACATGACTCTGTGCTCCTGTACTCAGTGCTGTTTTGTTGTGAGGACACTCTGCCATCACGTCATTGCAGCGTGTTACTTTTAGGGGTGTTAGGGTCACAGATGGTCCAACAACAAGAACCACAAACAGAATTTTTCAAGTAATGGTAAAAAATTATTTGGTGACAGTGCCTCTTTAAATGTTACAGCAAGCAAGGCAATGACTGTTGGGCCTTTGTCACACAGCAGAGAGCTCAGAGTACAGCATCGTGAGGACAACACCACGTCTGTATTGGAAGACTACAAATGGCTGAATAATAAATATATTTTTAAGGATAAAATATAACAGGGGCGTAACTACGGGTATCTACAGCTGCTATGGGGCTCCTACATTTTTCAGGGGCCCTGATACCATGATATTCGGTGTTGCTTATATATGTGTGGTGCCTAAGTGTGGTAGTGTAATGTGTATAAGTTGTATTGTGTATAGAATGGTATTCTATGTGTGTATCATGGTATGTCTATGTATGTGTGTATTGCTATATAGGTATGTGTGTGGGGTGTGTATTACTGATGAATGTGTACAGTTGTATGTATGTATATGCGGTATTGTATGTAGTGTGTATATGCTGTATGTATGTTATCGTGTTAGATACTATATACTCAGATGTATGCTAGTATATTTGTGTGTGGTAAGATTGGTTTATGTCGTATTTATTGGCGTGTGTATAGGCTGTATGCTGGGTGGTGGTGTGTATCATACCTGTCTGGTATGGGTATATGTTGCAATGTCTTTATATGTATGTCTATGTAGTGTGTATAATGCTTTTGTATGGTATGTGGTGTGTATATCTGTATCTGTGTCTATGTTGTATGTCTGTATATGGTGTAATGGTATTATGTGTGTATATCCTGTATGTATTGGTGTGTGGGGTGTGGAGATACTTGTAGGGTTGGTATAGGTTGCATGTCTGAGAGGGGATTAGGTATGTTGTGTATATCGTTAATGTATGTGTATGGGGTGGGTCTAGCTGTATGTATGTGTGGTTATGTTGTATGTCTGTTACATGGTATTGTATTTATGTGTGGCTGTGTATATAACGTATTATCTTCTCTACTGTGTCTGTGCAATACCGGTATGTAACGAACTGTAAGCTTGTCCCTTACGTGCACCCTCTTGTAATAAGCCCCAACATGTGGTAAAAGTTCCAAATATCTAAAACCTCTCCAACATCAATTTAAGAGAGTTCCTAGTAAAATCTTATACTCAGAACTATACGCTTTTCATTGTGGTCCTATGTTTACTTCCGTAATAATTCAAGATATTTCCCACAATCACTTCACCCTGTCATGTTCCGATCACTCCCTACTCACTGTCCTCCAACCTAGCTGCCCTTTATAAGACGCTTTGTGTTCTGTTTTTCCAACAATTTATATCCAAGAGAGGGGAAAAAAAGTGATGAGGAAAAAAAAAAACTTTTTTGATAAGACGCCCATCTTCCATACTGAATAGGTGAATGTGGATGTATAGGACGATAGATCTTTGTGTTACGCGTGGGATATCGTACATATGCCTTCCAGATCTTTCTCGAAAGTCCAATGCGCAAGTGACTGTGAGCATCATCTTCTTGCATAACACAAACGCGCCTGATGGTAGATTTCATACTGACCAGCCCTGGATAAAGCAAAGTTATAATCCTATCCCTGGAGCCCTTTAAATTTTATAACACTTCCATCCTTCCGATTGTACTGGTTATTTATCATCTCGTCTGCTTGGATATTAAGGGAAGGTTTTGTACCTAATACTCCACGCGAATTTATATCTAACTCTTTGTTACCTTTACAGTTTTATCCTAGATTTCTGTTTTTTTGGGAATTTTTCCAGACAACCTTTTGATGAAAGTTATGATCCATCGGGAGATCACCTTGGATACAAGAAGCACTAGCAGTGGTCCTCCTAAGATATCTTGTAACGCACAAGTAGTAAGAGTCTTGAATGCTCGTAGCTGTCACCCCGTCCGAGAATCCTGCCTTCCCTGCGCATCGCATGGCTCCGTCTTCGTGCATGCTGGTCTGCTCATGCGTAATGAGGATTCTCGGATGGGGCACGCACTACGAGGATTTAGGAAACATCAATGTTAATTTAGGTGTAAAAAGGCATCTAGACCCTTCTTGAGCTCTCTGCTGTCCCTGGCTGTGACCAGGCTGAGCTCGGCTATTCCACCGATTGAAGTTCTCATAGTAAAAAAAACCCTGCACAGCCCTGGTGATTAAACTTGTTTTCTCGCAACGGAGACAGCGCCCCCTGCGTCCTTTGACTTGATTATAACTGGAACATTGACCACATAATTTGTGTATGGACCATTTCATATTTTATAGACATATCCTGTCGCCCTCATAGTCGTCTCTTTCCCACAGACTAATAAATCTTTCCTCATAACTGACACCGCTCATACCCCTTAGCATTTTTGGGCTCTACGTTTACCCTCTGCGGCCCAGGGCACCTTTTTATTGGACTGTTTTTTTTTTTTGGTTCCTTCGTTTTATTATCTAGTATTTGGAGTCTTAAAGTGTGGAGCCGTAAAGGCATGTATGCGTCTATCCGTCATTAAATTTCGTAAGTCGAAGATCCCTTTAAGCGGAAGTCACTTCGACACTCATTTTTAGTCGCCAGAATCTATACGAAAATCCGGCCTCATGCCTACATAGCTGTGAATATATCGGCAACGTCGCCCACACTTCACATTGAATATCACTCTCCTGGACTCGTCAGCTTTTTGTCACACTCTCTTTCTACTCCGACTTTAATTGCCTTCTCCCTCTCACCAGCTCATGAGCGATCGGCCCGAGGGCGATAACCTGTACAAAAGGAATTAAACTTCCCTTTAAGTAAAAACCTGACAAGCAGCCATTGGGAAACTGTGATTGTCAATAAAGTATTTGCCCCCGTCCCTGTGGTAGTATATCTAGATTAATTTCCAGTAATGACTGGAGCACATTTTTTTCATTCCTTTTTAATCTTAATTTCCCTTGCAGCTGGGACCTATTTTCTTTCTTTTCTTCGATTTGCTGGTTGAACATTGGATTGATTACGATTCGGCGGAGAGAAGAAGTCTCCCGGAAGATGAAAGCCTAATACATATTTGAAGCGATCATTTGCAGAGTTTGTCATATATCACACAGCGGACGATGAGAAAATATTTACGGATGCAACCAGCGGCTCGAGCGGTGTGTGACTTGTTTTCTATTATGTTTCCAAAATTTAAAGGCTTTTACACTGAAAATACTGGACCCTTGTTAGAATGTCTATCACAGAGTAACCATTATACAGATATGGCTATAGAGTAATACGTGTCGTTGTATTGGAACTCATAGATTACATCAAAATAGTGATCCATCTGTAGGGGTCCTGAGTATTATAGTGTAATTACACAGACCTTGACACTAGGGCACTCACTTTGGGGCCACAGGGTATACTCGTGGGTGTGTCTGTAATTGTTTTTTACGCGTCTTTCAGATTCAGGCGCACCGTTTTTTTTGCGCACCACTCTCATTTGTTCACGCAAACACTAGCCGGCGCAGCATACAATAGCAGGCTTTCCCCCTCATCTATCTTACCAATCCAGATGTTTTTGGCTGCGCTAATGAATATTCAGCACTTGCAACGTTGTCATTTAGACGCGCAAAACACTCCAGCCCGAAGACTTAGGCGTTCTGAGAGAAAGCACTGACCCTTTGCAGAAGAGCTCATATGCTAGCAGCACAACGCCAGACCAGACACTGGAAGATATAAATAGAATCCATTCTAGATACATGCAGAAACTGGAACATATAAAGATCATTAATACATTACAGACACTAGTCCATATAATAGATACATTAGATAACTGCAGACACTAGACCTATAAGAGATACATTAGATAACATTCAGACACCGAGGCACATCTAATAGATACATTAGATACATTACAGACAGGAGGACACTAGCAGACTCTAACTTCCGTTCATCACCTTCTATTTTACAAATATTCTGCAAAACGCTGAGCTCACACACGAGCCAAGAGACCTTTGCACAAAATTTGCAGATACTTACCAGACAAGTGTCCGCCCTGTAACTCTATCTGCACAGTATGCCATGTTTCTGAGGGGGATACGTGTCAGGTAATCTACAGGGGTGCCGCAGTGCAGGTAACCACACTGGGGTATCCCCCTCCAGGAGAAGCCACTGCTAGGAGGTCACTTCTGGGTGCTGGGTGTCACACCCGTGGGGTGCTTGCTGTGAAGTGTTATCGTTCACTCTGGGGCGTGGGAGAAGCAGAGAGGAGCTTGTACAGGATCACATGTAAGTACCTGATCTAACATTTGCTCTAAACTGCGCCTAAACTGGGTAAAGTTAAGTGATTACTAAGAAGGCAGAAAATTACTTATCAAGATGGTTGTAGCTTGTGACATTAATTCTGGCAAACACTGCAAAACATATGTATCATCTATCTATCTATCTCATTCTATCTATCTAGATATCTATCACAACTTGGTCCCTAGGTGTCAGCATTATTTTATCCCTATCTGATAACAAGGAACCAGCCCTTCCTCTACAAGTGGGGAACCCAGACCTCCTCTCAGGACCCGTGTGTGGTCCGACTTTTGAGCTTCGATACCATCAGACCTTTCTCCATGATTTGGAAAATAAAACCCTCTAATACACACGCAATCCTGGCTGCAGATTCAGGATAGTGGTATAAAACATGCAGCCTGGGAGGCGGAAAAATCTCACCTAAACTGAAATTTCATTATAACTTTAGCCCCTGGAGAAATTTTCCACTCTCGTAGTTCGAGTTTATCTTTTATTGTGCTCTCTGGAAAGTTTGTGGCCTTGTTTGCGTCTCTGTTCTCTGCCGTTGTGGCCACCTCTGTATAGTGAACATAGCAGTCATTCCTGCCGCTAACAATAACACGAGTGTCCATTATGGCTTGGATTATAACCGCCGGCGGGGCGCTCTCTTTCATTGCATCCTAAGCATGATTTCCTCTAGCGCTGCGTGTGTACTTAACTATACTAGACTGCTACATTCAAACAGTGCTCCATACTGATAACATAAGGGGTAATAATACTATCAATTTTCTATCTCAGCTCTATAACTACACTCCATACTGTAACATAACAACCAGCATCATATGCGCAAGTATAGATATTACCTATTACCCCCTCACTGGAGAAGCATAACACTGCCTTGTATCTTGCTAGAGAATTGCTTTTTATGCTGTACACATAACTATTAACATCATACGATGCACATAAATAACACTGCCACACTGTGCATGGAAATAATACAGCTATATAGTGTAGTTAGATGATGCTGTCATACTGTACACATAGCCAGGACATCCAACAACACACATAAACCCGGCCGTCATACTGTGAGAATAAAGGATAACTGCTAATTGTGCCACTATGAATTTTTAATACAACAGGGTCACATTTATCCAACTTTTGTTCGCCCTAAGTGTAGGTGTTGCGCCTAAATGCGGGCGCACTGTTTTGCAGAAATTATCACAAGCTACAACATTGGATAAGTATCATTTCCTGCCTCTTATTAATCACTTTACTTTAAACACAGTTAGGTGCAATGTTAGATTCAGCATTACATGTGATCCTGCTACAAGCTCCTCTCTGCTGTCTTTCTCCCACATCCCAGAAGAAGATAACACTCACAGCATCACCCGGTGTGGTGACACCACAGCACCCCGTGACCTCCTCAGCAAGCACCAGGTTTGACAACCCAGCACCACCCCCAGTGATCTCCTCAGCAGTGGCTTCCCTCCTGGAGGGGATCCCCCCAGTGCCTGGTCGCCTGCTGCACCCCGGTATTCTGCACAATATCCCCCTCCTACACTGTGCAAATTACATGGGGGGACACTTGTCGTAGTATCTGCAAGTTTCTGCCAACTTTTGCAAATTTACTCTCTCACTCTCTTGCTGTGAGCTCAGGTTTTGTTGCGCAGAATGGTTTGTAAATAGAGTGATAACTCATAAATAGATCTGCACTCCTGTCCTGTAATGTATCTAATGTATCTATTATATGTTCTAGTGTCTGCAGTGGGTATCTAATGTATCTATGATATTTCTAGTGGTCTGCAGTGTATCGAAGTTCTATTATATGTCTACTAGTGTCTGCAGTGTATCTAATTTATCTATTATATGTTCTAGTGTCTGCAGTGTCTGGCTGGCTTCTGCTGCTAGCAATGACCTCTCTTCTGCAAAGGGGCGCAGTGCTTCTTCTCAGATACGCCACCTTCGGGCTGGAGTTTTTTCTCGACCCTTTTTACGCCTTCAAATGAAAACGTTGCCCAGTGATGAAAATAATTGGCGCAGCAAAACATCTGGATTGGTAAGATAGATGAGGAAAGCTTCTTATTTTTGCAGTGCTGCGAGTTGTGGCGTCTTAAGTTGCAAAAATGGCGCAAAAACGTGCGCCTGAATGAAAAGGCCGACAAACAACAAAAAACGAGTGATACCTGTGGCCCACAATAAATACATCATACCAATTACTCACATACATACCACTGCCCTCACTGAAAGGATAATTACTCGCTACTGAGCTATAGGCTTTACTTAGATTAAGCGACATAACTTGTACACATAAACTAATGGCATGTACATTACGCTTTAAAATAACCTCCATCACTGTGCAAGGTAAATAATACTGCTATATAGTGTATATATATCTAATATATATAACATATATAATAATTGCTGCCATACTGTGCAAACATAGCTAACATCATACAGGCCACATACAGCACCACCAGGAGAATAAAATACTGACTATAGTTTGCACGTGAAATAATCCTTTCATAATGTACACGGCTAATTACAGTCAGACTGTGCACATAATACACTCGTGCACTAAAATTAAATATTGCTATATTTACAGTTTACATATAGTATAGATTATTGTTGTCACACTGTACACATAGCTTAAGCGGTCTATACATGTCACGCGATTCACTAAGATCAGCAGGGCTGCCCGTTCCTTCATTGTCCCGCCTTTCCCCGCTCGGTCCCGCCGTGGAGTTCACCTTCTCTTCCCGATATGCCATGTAGCTGCTGATCTTGCGCAACACAATTTTGAAAGTTAATTCCCGGTTTGTCCGAATTAGTAGATTACATCTTGACGGCCACCCCCCGATTTGTTTCGCTGCAAAGCCGGTGCCGATGCGGCCACAAACCCGTCGCGTGGCCAAAAACCCGGGCACAATTCAGGGCACAATGGAAAAATGTGCGGTAAATGCTGCCCCATACATGCACATAAGGACAGTTTCTGGAACAGATCTCTCTTACTTCCAGTGTGCATTTTGTGGGGAGACATCAGAGCAACTTACAGTCTCCCTTTGCCACTCTGAGACCAACATTGGCACATAGAGGCGCAGAGGGATAAACCTGCAAAAAAAAAAAAATCTGAAACCCTGTTTATGCCTCATGTCAACAGCGTCCTACACTTTATGTGCCATTTGTTCGGAGCTGAGACGCCACTTTATTTACGAGATGACAGGACGTTGCACAGCATACTACAATAAGCCAGAAAAAAATTCCACGTCTGTAATAACCTACTCACTCTTATTATCATACCAGCAGTTTTTTTTTCTATTAAAACTACATTAATTGTAGTAGCATTTTTATATTTTTGTTTGGGCTAACTTCTAATTTCTATCTATTCGTGAAGCGCGACATTTCGTTGCGTCCGATGTATCGGAACCCACAAACCAGCTCAAAGTTAGCATTTTTTTTTTCAAAAACAAATGTATCAAATTATCACTCTGCAGCGTTGATAATGTAATGAAATATCTCTCCGTAGAAGCGGAAGACTGTGTCATGGAAGCTTTCATCATCACGCGTATAGGGGGCGGTATCCATTTCACCGCACAACACTCAGCTCTTCCTAGACGAATGGGATGAGTCCAATGTAATTATGTATATTTAGTTTGTATTAATTTTCAATTTCATGAAAATGTAATTAGTGTTCAATTAATGAAAAAAAATACTTCTAAAAAAAAAAGTTTAAAAACAATCACTTTTCTCTTGCGGATAAAGTTATTTCAAATTATATTTTCAATGAGTCTTATACTTTATCCTCTAACAGGGGGCCGTCACTAGGACTCTTTTTACTTAAGACAGGTTACAGAAGCCCCTTCACACCAGCAGTGCACTATGTATGTTCTCCTTTCTCTAAACATATTTGCATTACAAATAATTGTTGTTATAACTTACCTGCACCCTGAAAGGATCCTCTGTGTATTCCCCGGGGTTGGGCCTTGGTTTGATTACAGTATTTTACAAAACAGCATGTGACTTTGTTTTGTGAGCAACCTTCGCGCAGCATCTCAGCCCCCACCATGCTTTGTGCTCCTGTACAGCTCCTCCCTCTACACTGATGTCCAGGGTGCTACCATCTGTGGAAGGAACATGAGGGAGAGCTGTAGTCCGGCTCACAAAGATGATAGCCTGATGAGCCTGCAGCCAGACAGTCATTCACATTGTTTGTTTTTGATGGCAATCCAAACATCCCAAACCGCCTGGGACCTATCGAGAGGAATTCTTTTCAGGGATGCAAGGTAAGTTATAACACACACTTTATCTGCCCCTGTCTGCAGCTCCC
This sequence comes from Engystomops pustulosus, assembly GCA_019512145.1. Classification (NCBI taxonomy): domain Eukaryota; kingdom Metazoa; phylum Chordata; class Amphibia; order Anura; family Leptodactylidae; genus Engystomops; species Engystomops pustulosus. The sequence goes on along the minus strand of CM033645.1, from coordinate 209,912,720 downwards.
ACTCACCGATCTCCTATCTCCCTGCTCTGAGCTGACAGGCTTTTTGCAGCATTATTTGTAAATCGAATGTCATGACTGTAAACAAATGGCAGAGCTCATGCTCCGCCTTGCTGGTTATAACCTGTCTTTCTGAAAATGAGTTTACTGGTACATGGTGCGGTAAACCTGCCGGACAGTCCCCATTTACTATTTATAATTTGGCACATCTCGTCAAGTATTTGGCCTTCTCCTGCCCGACTGCTTCTAAGACAGATAACGGTGTCTCTACCTCATGGAGCGAGAGATCAGGCGCCCGGATCTCAATAGTTTCTCTCCCGTCTCTCCCATCAGTGTCATCCCATTCATATCCATTAGACAGGATCGTCTGTGTCTCCCTCACTTATCCCTCCATCCCTCCCGTAGATCTGGACAGTAGCTAACAATGTCAGGAAGGCGTCGCGTGCAGCACGGATAATGATTGTGGCCTTTCTATGGGTACGCCTCCCGCGCTAAGACTATAATAGAACTTTCTTCTCCACACACCTCTCCCGATCCATACGCTTACACATTACATCTCTATCCATGACAGAGGGGGTATTGTCAGCAGCAGAGGAATATAGTATGAGAAAAGAGAATGGATAGATAGATATATAGATATATAGATAGACAGATAGATAGATGTAGATAGATTAGGAGATGATAATAGATAGATATACTGGATAGATATAGATAGCTAGATATTCGAGATAATCGATAGATAGATAGATAGATTAGCTAGATGATAGATAGTAGATAGAGATATTAGATCATCGCTAGGAGATCGATCGATACTATGAGATAGATAGATAGATAGACTAGATAATAGAAGCATAGATCGCCTATGAGATAGCTAGGATCTAGATCTCTAGATTATCATATGCAGATCGATAGGCGCTCGATCATGCTAGATTATAGCTCGCTCGATCGCTGCTCTCTATTCGCTCGCTCGCTAGCTCGATAGATAGATAGCTCGATAGATAGCTAGATAGGCACAGCTAGATATGAGATCGCTACTAGATCGCTAGACCGATCTACTCTCTCTCGCTCTCTGGATATTCTCGCTCGCTACGCTCGTCGCTCTCTCTCTCTTGCGCTCGCTCTGCGCTCGCTCCTGCTCGCTCGCTCGGCCTCGCTCGCTCGCTCTGCGCTCGCTCGCGCTCGCTCGCTCTGCCGCTCCTCTCTCCTGCGCTCGCTCGCTCGCTCGCCGCTCTGCCACTCGCCTCGCTCCTCGCTCGCTCTGCGCCTCCACGCTCGCTCTTGCCCCCTCGCTCGCTCGCTCGCTCATAAAGTTTCAAAACTGGCAGCCTCCGGATTGGTGGTCAAAAAAGGATGACGGGGTCGTCTTTTATTCCATGTGTGACGTTTCAGCCCACAGGAGCCTTGGTCAGCTTTGCACATGGAATAAAATGACACCCGTCACTTTTTTTTTTACACCATCCTGGAGTGCTGCCAGTTTTTTGAAAACTTTATTTACTGAGGCTCCTCGGGCCTAGGCATCTGGACTTGTCAAACCCACCATCATTGCGTGCTGCTCGAACTCTTACACATAGATATATAGATAGATAAAAAGTAGAATTCCAGAGAGCACAGCTAGGGCGGTGGGGCAGAGCCGGTGATCCCTGCAGGGTCTCCAATATAGGTTCAGTGACGAGCATCACTCCTTGTAGTAGTGGAAAGGGATGAGCTTATTCCATAAAAGCGCGTTTCGGTGTCTGTTTACACCTTTATTATCAATAAAGTGTAACAGTAACCGAAACTCGTTTTTCAGGAAACAAAGCGTTTTTTTTTTTTCACCCCTTCACTACTACAAGGAGTGCTGTCCTCTTCACTGACCCTATAGAGAGATAGATAGATAGATAAGTAGTAGATAGATAGATAGATAGATAGATAGATATGAGATAGATAGATAATTAGATAGATAGATATGAGATAGATAGATAGATCGCTCGCTCGCTCGCTCTGCGCTCGCTCGCTCGCTCGCTCGCTCGCTCTGCGCTCGCCGCTCCGTGCTCTGCGCCTGCTCGATCGCTCGCTCGCTCCTTCCGCCGCTGCTCTCTTCGCTCCTCGCTCTTCGCCTCGCCTCGGCGCCGCCTCTGTGCTCGCACCTGCTCTGCTCGCTCCTCCTCGCTCGGCTCGCTCGCTCCTCGTCTGCGCTCGCTCGGCGACGCTGGCCTCGTGCTTCGCTCGTCGCTCGCTCGCTCGCTCCTCGCTCGCTCGCTCGCTCCCTGCGCTCGCTCTGCGCTCGCTCGAGCTCTCTCGCTCGCTCGCTCGCTTCTCGGCTCTCGCTCGCTCGCTCGCTCTGCGTCGTCGTACGCTCGCTCTTACGCTCGCTCTCTCTGCGCTCGCTCGCTCGGCGCTCGCTCGCTCGCTTCGCTCTCTCGCTCGCTCGCTCGCTCCTCTCTGCGCTCGCTCGCCCGGCGCTCGCTCGCTCGCCGCTCGCTGCTTCGCTCGCTCCTGTCTCCCTATGCCCTCGATAGATGATAGACGTCACCCGCCCAACTTTGCGTGAGAGGTGTTGATTTGGGGCATAAATTGCCGATGTCTAACATGTTGCGATATGTCAGGCCTCGTACTACTGGCGTGGCGCAGAGATCCTGATAAATTGCCCCCGGCCCTTGTTCGGTATCGTGAGCAACTGTCTAGGAAAAGTTTCGACAGGAATGTTTAAAACATAACTTCGAAACACACACACAAACAACCCTCTCTTTATTGATTCAGGGAAAACAAACATTTCGAGGACCCGGTTGCTAATGTTGTTACTTTGTGTACCTCAGTGATAGAGAACAAAATCAGCAAATAATCACGACTATCTTCCAACTTCTATCGGGATTTTCCATAGTGTGGTTAGCTATGTCCTTCCGGTTACAGTAAGAGCCGATGCTGTGGCCGGTTTTCCCACTTTGTAGGTCGTACTGGTCATCCAAATATTCTAGACCCAACACGTTCATACCATCTCTGGGCTCCACATGCATGAATATCTGGGCTGAGCTGTGATCTCCATATGACTGTGTGACAGGAACCTGTGTAATTATTATTAGTAACTGTGATTATCCTCTCCATCTATATCTCCATACCATAAGTATACAGTCAGGGAGGCTGAGCTGTTATCTCCCTATAACTGTGTGACAGGAACCTGTGTAATTATTATTAGTAACTGTGATTATCCTTTCCATCTATATCTCCATACCATAAGATACACGCGGGAGGCTGAGCTGTGATCTCCTTAAACTGTTGTGACAGGAACTGTGTAATATTATTAGTAACTGTGATTATCCTCTCCACTCATTCTACCATACCATAAGTATACGGTCAGGGAGGCTGAGCGTGATATCCTTATATATGAACTGTGGGACAGGACCTGTGTAATTATTATTAGTACTATGATTATCTTTCCATCGATACTACCATACCATAAGTATACGTCAGGGCAGAGTGAGCTGTGCGGTCCTTATAACTGTGTGACAGGAACCGTGTAATATTATTAGTACTGGATATCCTCTCCATCATATTCATCCCATACATAAGTATACAGTCAGGGAGGCTGAGCTTGATACTCCTTATAACGTGTTGACAGGAACCTTGTAATTATTATAGTTAACTGTGATTTATCATCTATTTATTCTCCATACCAATAGATACCGCAGGGAGGCTGAGCTGTGATCTCCTTATAACTGTGGACAGGAACCTGTGTAATTTTATTAGTAACTGTGATTATCATCTCCATCTATATTCTCCATACCTACAGTATACAGTCAGGGAGGCTGAGCTGTGATCTCCATATTGGACGGCCATTTTTGGGGATTTTGTGTAAGTTAAGTGATTGATGAACCAGTACCCACAAGGCAGTGATGGCTATCCTTTTTTAGAATAGTGCCCAACCTACAAACAAAACCTACTTTGTATGTCGCAAAGTGCCAACATGACAATTTCGGCAGTAACCTATTGATCCCAGCTGTATACACAGAATTTCTACAAAGGATTGGCGTCCTGAGGACACAATAGAATAGAATAGAATAGAATTATAGCTTCCTTCCAGGGTCCCTGAAGAGAAAATACCACAACTCCCTTGAGTTCTCGTGTACGTCCTGGAAGCTGGTGCTGGAGTGATGACCTGGGTGCCCACAAAAGGGCTCTGAGTGCCACCTCTGGGACCCGTGCCATAGGTCGCCATCACTGCATTAGGGAGTAAAAGCTAACAAATTAACTTAAACTTCAGTGCTTTTGTGTACTGACCTTTAATCTCTAAGTTTTTGTGTCATCAAGGCTTGGGCTACCACCAGCAGAATCCTCAGATCCTGATCTGATCTAGACTCCTAAGTCGGGTGTATTCCAAGACTATGAATGTCCGAATACAAAAACCAATTCATGTTATAACGTGTGAAGCAAAACATCAATACCGGAGGACACTATGTACATTCTGCTCAGCTCCTCCTGCTCTATAACATGCGGCCTGCAGATAAGACACTATGTACAATCTGCTCACCTCCTCCTGCTCTATAACATGCTGCCTGCAGATAGGATACTATATACAATCTGCTCAGCTCCTCTTGCTCTATAACATGCTGCCTGCAGATAGGACACTATGTACAATCTGCTCAGCTCCTCCTGCTCTATAACATGCTGCCTGCAGATAGGACACTGTACAATCTGCTCAGCTCCTCCTGCTCTATAATATGCTGCCTGCAGATAGGATTCTGTGTACAATCTGCTCAGCTCCTCCTGCTCTATAATATGCTAGCTAAATGCTCTGTAAGTACACCTGTGCCAGTCAATACTAGACAGGTTTTTCACATATTTTCGGCAGTGTTTTCCCTGTTCCTCCCCTCCCCCTCTCCTCGTATACTGTATGATGTGTAAAGGGAATAACATATCGCCCATCTGGGTCTCGCATAGAACAGCAATTACATTGATTCCGGGCCGGACGATCTGCCAGGAAGGTTAATTTTTTCTCTTCACGCTGCATGTTTTATTATCATGCGTCTGCGATTTATGAAAGATTACGTTTTGTTTCTAAACTTCACATTTATTATAGTCTGCGACAGTACATCAAATACTGGTCCCGAAATGAAGATTGCCCCGCGCCTCCTCCTCCACCGCTCACTCTTCTGTTTTTCTTTGGAGAAACATATACTTATGCGCCGCGATCAATGGCGGCCGCTGGGAAGAGTCGCCTGAATCGTGGGTAATGGGATGTGACTCAGGACACAGATTCACTCACTGACATGATGATTGCAAATAGGGATCTACATAGAAGACTGGTGTCATAAATGATTCCTTTAAATTCAGGTGCGCAGTGTTTATTTTAGGTGCGCAGTGCTTATATTAGGTGTGCAGTGATTATATTAGGTGTGCAGTGCTTATATTAGGTGTGCAGTGCTTATATCATATGCAGAAGAGCTTATATTAAGTGTGCAGTGCTTATTTTAGGTACGCAGTACTTATATTTGGTGCGCAGTGCTTATATTAGGTGTGCAGTGCTTATATTAGATGTGCAGTGCTTATATCATATGCAGAAGAGCTTATATTAAGTGTGCAGTGCGTATATTAGGTGCGCAGTGCTTATATTAGATGTGCAGTGCGTATATTAGGTCTGCAGTGCTTATATTAGATGTGCAGTGCTTATATTAGATGCGCAGTGCGTATATTAGGTGCGCAGTGCTTATATTAGATGTGCAGTGCTTATATCATATGCAGAAGAGCTTATATTAAGTGTGCAGTGCGTATATTAGGTCTGCAGTGCTTATATTAGGTGCGCAGTGCTTATATTAGATGCGCAGTGCGTATATTAGGTCTGCAGTGCTTATATTAGATGTGCAGTGCTTATATTAGATGCGCAGTGCGTATATTAGGTGCGCAGTGCTTATATTAGGTGTGCAGTGCTTATATTAGATGCGCAGTGCTTATATTAGGTGCGCAGTGCTTATATTAGATGTGCAGTGTTTATATTAGATGCGCAGTGCTTATATTAGGTGCGCAGTGCTTATATTAGATGTGCAGTGTTTATATTAGATGCGCAGTGCTTACATCAGGTGCGCAGTGCTTATATTAGGTGCGCATACACCCTAGCAGATAGTGTTAGGTATTGTCCCTGGAGAGATGTGTAATCACCTGTTTGTGTGTAAATGGTCTAGTATTCCAGGGTTGTACTGGGAAATGCACTGGGCATGTGTCCTCTCACTGCTGTGCTCTGTACTCAGTGCTGTTTTGGGGAGGACCCTTCCTGCCCATGATGTCATTGCAGGTGTTACTTTTAGGGGTTTAGGGTCAGTGCCCAAACAAGAACCCAAACAGAATTTTCAAGTAAGGGTAAAAAATGATTTGGTGACAGTGCCTCTTTAAATGTTACAGCAGAGCCAAGGGGAAGGACTGTTGGGCAGTTCACTGCAGAGAGCTCAGAGTACAGCAGCGTGAGGACACACACTTGGAAGAGCTACAATCCTGGAATATAAAATATATTTTAATAAAATATAAACAGGGGCGTAACTACAGGGGTAGCAGCTGCTATGGGGTCTACATTTTCAGGGGCCCTGATACCTGGAGTATTTGGTGTGTGCTATATATGTGTGTGCGTACGTGTGGTGTGTATGTGTATATGTTGTATGTCTATATATGATATTCTATGTGTGTATATGGTATTGTATGTATGTGTGTATATGCTTTATGTATGTGTGTGTGGTGTGTGTATATACTGTATGTATGTGTATATGTTGTATGTATGTATATGGTATTGTATGTATGTGTGTATATGCTGTATGTATGTGTATCTGGTGTGTATACACTATATGTATGTGTATATATTGTATGTGTGTATATGGTATTGTATGTATGTGTGTATATGCTGTATGTATGTGTGTGTGGTGTGTGTATATACTGTGTGTATGTGTATATGTTGCATGTCTGTATATGGTATTGTATGTATGTGTGTAATATGCTTTATGTATGTGTATGTGGTGTGTATATACTGTATGCATGTGTATATGTTGTATGTCTGTATATGGTATTGTATGTATGTGTGTATATACTGTATGTATGTGTGTGTGGTGTGTATATACTGTATGTGTGTGTATATGTTGCATGTCTGTATATGGTATTGTATGTATGTGTGTAATGTGTATCTGCTTTATGTTTATGTGTCTGTTGTTTGTCGATCCTTATATTTCTTTTTCTCTGTTTTCTTTCTTTTATTTTCTTTTCATTTCGGGTTTTTTTGATTCTTTCTAACTCACTAATTTAGTTAGGGTCTTTGTGTCGTACACTCTGTCCATCTCTTTTCTAACTGTGGGTCTGTGTATACCGTAGCAACGAACTTAAGCTTGTCCCTCGACCCTTGGTAAATAAGCCCCAATGTGTAAAAGTTTCCAAATATCTAAACACTCTCCAAAACAATTTATAGTAATTCCTAGTAAGTTTATACTCAACTATACCTTTTCATTGTGTCTATGTTTACTCCTTAATAATTCAAGATATTTCCCACAATCCTTCACCCAATGTTCCGATCACTCCTACTCACTGTCTCCGGCTTCCCCTTTAAAGACGCTTTGTGGCTGTGATTTCCAACATCTTATATCCAAGTAAAAAAAAAAAAGTGAGGAGGAAAAAAAACTTTTTTGAAATCGCACATCTTTATGATATTGAATGCGGAGCGATAGATCTTTGTGTTACGAGTGGGAATCTTACATATGCCTTCAGATCTTCTCGAAAGTCCAAGCACAAGGTGACTGAGCATCATCTTCTGCATAACATCAAACGCTCCTGATGTAGATTTCATACGACCAGCCCTGGATAAAGGCAAAGTTATAATCCTATCCCTGGAAGCCCTTTAAATTTTAACACCTTCCATCCTCCGATTGTACTGGGTATTTTCATCTCGTCTTCTTGATATTAAGGGAAGGTTGTAGACCTTATACGACGTGAATTTATATCTAACTCTTTGTTACCTTTTACAGTTTATCCGAGATTTTCTGTTTTTTTGGAATTTTCCAGAACTTTGATGAAAGTTGTCCATGGAGAGATCACCTTGGATCAAAAGAAGCACTAGCAGTGTCCTCCTAAGATATCTTGAACGCACCAGTAGTAAGATATCTTGAATGCTCGTAGCTGCTCACCCTCGTCCGAGAATCCTGCCGTCTGCGCATGCGCAGTGGCTCCGGCTTCGTGCATGCTGTCTGCGCATGCGTAGATGGCAGGATTCTCGGATGAGGGCACGCACTACGAGGATTTAGGAAACCATCAATGATATTTAGGTGTAAAAAGGCATCTAGACCCTTCTTGAAGCTCTCTGCTGTCCCTGCTGTGACCAGCGCCTGAGCTCGGCTATCCACAGATTAACAGTTCTCATAGTAAAAAAAACCCTGCCGCCTCTGGTGATTAAACCTTGTTTTCTCCAGACGGAGACAGCGCCCCCTCGTCTTTTGACTTGATTTAATCTGGAACAATTTACCACCATATTTTTTGTATGGACCATTCATATATTTATATACATTAATCATGTCCCCTCGTAGTCGTCTCTTTCCCAGACTAAATAAATCTTTCCTCATAACTGAGACCCTCCATACCCCTTATCATTTTTGTGGCTGTACGTTGAACCCTCTGCAGCTCCAGGGCATCCTTTTTATGGACCTTTTTTTTTTTTTTGGTTCTTTTCGTTTTATCTGTATTTGAGTCTTAAAGTGTGGAGCCTTAAAGGGATATGCGTCTATCCGGTCATTAATTTCTTAAGTCGGAAGATCCCTTTAAGCTGAAGTCTATAGTTCCACTTCGACAGATATAAAACCCTCCATTCTAGGATAGCTGGTGAATGTATCGGACCTGTCAGCCGCACACTTCACATTGTAATCTCCTTGACTCTTCAGCTTTTTTACACAACTTCTCCGACTTTAATTCCTTCTCCCTCTCACCAGCTCATGGACGAGCGGCCGGGGCCGAGAACATGTACAAAAGGATTAATCCCTTAAGTAAAACAATGACAGCACCAAATTGGAAACTGTTATTCCATAAAGTTTTCCCCCCCCTGCCTTTAGTAAAGTATATCAGCTTAATTTCCATAATCTGAGAGCACAATTTTTTTCATCCTTTTTAATCTGATTTCCGTTGCTTGCCTATTTTCTCGATTTTGCTGTTGAGTTGATTGATTTACATTCGGCGAAGAGAAAGCCGAAGATGAAAGCATAATACCATATTTTGAGAG
>CM033645.1:209841015-209901015 GCA_019512145.1 Engystomops pustulosus | reverse complement strand
ACTTTTTCCGATGCTCGAGTGCTCGTCTCTAATAACGAACCCCATTGAAGTCAATGGGAGACTCGAGCATTTTTCGAGGGGACCAAGGCTCTGCACAGGAAGCTTGGCCACACACCTGGGAACCTCAGAAAGGATGGAAAACCACGGAAATGGAAAGGAAACAGCAGGGGCAGCATGCATGGATGCCTCTGAGGCTGCCTAATCGCACCATTATGCCAAAATTATGGGCAACAGCATGGCCATGACAGAGTGACAGAATGAAGCTAGATAGCATCTAAAACATGCATAATTGACCCTGACACTATAGGGGACGGCATGCAGAGGCAGCGGCAGCAGCTAGAGAGTGGCATGGCGACATACCCTAAATGGACTCAGGCTTCAAACCAATGGGTGGCAGAGAGGAACCAAGGAGGTGAGCAAGAAGACGCTCACAATAATATCGGTACATGATAAAAGTTTGGCAGTATATTTTGTGGATTACACAGCATGGTGGCGACAAAGTTACATGGAAGCCATGAAACAAACCCAAAATTCTGCCTGACACAGCTCGTTTGATAAGGGACCATGTATGGAGGCAGTGAACTAGTAGTAGATTAAAGGTGCTGCAGTTAAAACTATGTTAGTTGGATCTTGGCATGGAGCTGGCGCTCGCTGCCAGGCGAGCTTTCGCCAATCCAAGCCCCTGTCTCTAGGCTACTCCCCAAACAGCACTTCTAAGAACCTTTTGTATAAGATCAAGTGTAGTAGCGTTCTTATAAGTTTGGGATATGGCAGGTGAGGGGAATGTAAACAGATGCGCAAGAAGCGTATGATGCGCATGGAGCTGGCGCTCCGCTGCCAGGCGAGCTTTGCCAATCCAAGCCCCTGTCTCTAGGCTACTCCCCAAACAGCACTTCTAAGAACTTTTGTATAAGATCAAGTGTAGTAGCGTTCTTATAAGTTTAGGATATGGGGGTGAGGGGAATGTAAACAGATGCGCAAGAAGCGCTGAAATAATATGGTAAATGTAAAAGTTTGCCAGTATATTTTGTGGATAACACAGCAGAGGTGGCGACAAAGTTAACAACTTTGATGGAACCCATGAAAACAACCCAAATTTCTGCCTGAACACCTCGTTTGTAAGGGGACGATATATGGAGGCAGCTATATGGACGACTTTTTGGAGCTCGACCGAGCATCAAGCTCGGACGAGCATGTTCGCTCATCTCTAGTCAAGATTTAAACAGGAAGGGCAACCGGCCAGCGCCAATTATCAGCCCCCGTGCACGCACTAGGAAGCTGGAATGCATGTTTCAGAGCGAGGAAACAGTCTGTGGATCGTGGAAAGATGAGTGAGGCTGCTGTGGGGGTCCTGGGGAGCAGAGAGGGGCACGGGTGCACCTATGACTCGGGACATGGGTTGCAGGAGCACCCATTATATTGGGTTTGGGGAGTGCAGCCAAACCCAGACCATAATTCGTACACTCGCTATCGGTGCTTGCACGGATCGTGGGTGTTATCCTGTTCATGTAACATGTTAACATGGGTGTTAACTAGAGATGAGCGAGCACTAAAATGCTCGAGTGCTCGTTATTCGAGACGAACTTTTCCAGATGCTCGAGTGCTCGTCTCGAATAACGAGCCCCATTGAAGTCAATGGGAGACTCGAGCATTTTTCAAAGGGACCATGGTTCGGGAATAAAATGTGTTAATTAATTGAAAAAGAATGTCTTCTGATAAGTTAGCAGATGTATGCAAACATCTGCAATCTATTCTTCACTGTTCCGCGCGTATATTATCTCCCGACAAGTTAACAGATGTGAAGAACAGTGAAGAATAGAATAAAAACAGTGACCACATGATCATTTAAGTGAAAAACACAGTGAAGAATAGATTGCAGATGTTCTGCACATCTGCTTACTTGTCGGGAGATACGCTGTCCCGGGATCCGCTGCTCTTCTTCCACTGAAGTCTCCCCGATGTCTCCGTGCCCCGATGTCTCCGTGCCCCTATGTCTCCGTGCCCATATGTCTCCGTGCCCATATGTCTCCGTGCCCATATGTCTCCGTGCCCATATGTCTCCGTGCCCATATGTCTCCGTGCCCTCTTCTATGTAGACAGTAATGAGACTGCTCTTGTATGTAGACAGTAATGAGACTGCTCCTGTATGTAGACACAACGTGGAGGAGATTCGGCCTCCCATGAGCCTCCACCACCTGTTCCGCCGGCAGCCGCAGACGATTCATAAATCCTGATCTGAACAATTGATTTTGCAGAGATTTCAAGGAGACGTCTAAGGTCATTATCACCCGGAAATCCCCATTAGCCGTGAGGAGGGTCGTGTCACTAATGGCCCCAACAATTCACTGGAATACATTGCGCCTTTATGTTCCCGCTGAATCGTATGTGAAGGTTAGAGCCGCTCTATATGTACAGGTTATAATGTATACGGATAATTCTATAGAAGGCGTCATCATTGAGGCTCGGGGGCATATGGGGTGGGGCCATTTGGAGGTCTAAGAATTTGTATCTCTCATCATGGCACCAGAATTTACAATATTAAAGGGATTTTAATATCCGACTCGTGGGTGTGTGGGGGGGGGGGGGGGGGGGCTGGGCGTTTGACTAGCCCGGCTCCTACAATGATCGGAAGCTCAAGAATAGATCCTGTTTAACACTGTAGACTCTTAGCTTCTTACCTAGCACAGCGCCATACATTGTATAGTGGTCATACTTAGTATTGCGGCTCGGCCCTATTAACTAGACACCATTTGGCCTCTGTGTCTTTGCATAAAAGGGTTTCCTACTCAGTCTCTGAGCTTTGGAGACGTCTGCTGTTTCTGTGGTGCACTAGGGGAAATACGGTAAAGGGCCTGGTCCTTAAGGGGTTAACAATTGTTACAAAAGATAACATTACTTTTTGGACAAAGGGACCAACACCGAACATATTTTTCGAAATATAAGATGCACCCTGATTTAGTCAGCCAAAAAAAAAAAAAAGAAACGTATATTTGACACCAAATAAAAATTCCCTGTTTGTCACACACATTCACACAAAGCACCGCTACATCCATTCACTCACAGACAACTCTATTACATTCCCTCACACAGCACTGCTACATCCATTCACTCACAGACAACTCTATTACATTCCCTCACACATCACTGCTACATCCATTCACTCACACACAACTCTATTACATTCCCTCACACAGCACTGCTACATCCATTCACTCACAGACAACTCTACTACATTCCCTCACACAGCACTGCTACATCCATTCACTCACAGAAAACTCTACTACATTCTCTCACACAGCACTGCTACATCAATTCACTCACAGAAAACTCTACTACATTCCCTCACACAGCACTGCTACATCAATTCACTCACAGATAACTCTACTACATTCCCTCACGCAGCACTACTACATCCATTCACTCACAGACAACTCTACTACATTCCTTCACACAACTTTGTTACATTCATTTTTACAGATGGCACTACTACCTAGATTCACTCACACAGCCAGCCGTGCTACATCCATTCACTGACACACAGCTCTGCTATAGTCCCTCTTACAGCTCTGATATATCAATTCTATCACACAGCCCTGCCACATCCATTGACTCATACACAACTGTGCCATATTCACTCACACAGCTTTCCTACATCAATTCTATCACACAGCTCTACTACATCCATTCATTCAGGGGCATAACTACAGTGGTAGCAGCCTTACCAACTGCTATGGGGCCCACAGTGTCAGGGGGCCCCAGCATCCGACCTGACACACTAAAGAGTGGAGGATGTGCAGCATTATATCCATATTATATACATATTATGATGTACAAAGTGCAGCATAACATATATGTGATGTATATATGCTGCATCTGTGATGTGTATATGTTGTATGTGTATACGGTATATGGCATCTGCATAGACTGTATGTGTGTATATATGCTGTGTTTGTAAATGTCACTATATGTGTGTGTATATGCTCTATATTACCATGTGTGCATAAGTGTATAAATTTGTGACTGTAACTTGCATGTGTGAGTATACAAATATGCATAAATTTCAAGTGGGAAGGGGGGCCCCATGCCCGAAGCCAAAGCCCGAAGCCTGCTATGGGACCTTGCCACTGCATTCACTCAGACAACTCTACTACATCCATTCACTCACACAGACCTGCCACATCCATTCACTCACACACCGCTCCGCTATATTCACTTACACAGCCCTGCCACATCCATTTACTCACACAAAGCTCTGACATATTCACGCACACAGTCCTGCTACATCCATTCAGTCACACACAGCTCTGCTATTTTGATTCACCCACACAGCCTTGCTGAATCCAACCATTCACTCACACACAGCTCTGCCATATCCACTCACACAGCTCTGCTACATCCATTCTATCACACTGCTCTGCTACATCCATTCTATCACACTGCTCTGCTACATCCATTCTATCACACTGCTCTGCTACATCCATTCACTTACACACAGCTCTGCTTTTTAGATTCACTCAGACAGTTCTGCTACATCCATTCACTCACACACCTCTTTCTATGTTCACTCACTCAAGTCTGCTACATACAGTACATTCACTCACATGGGCACACTCAGCAATGAATTGAATCTGAAGTGATTCCTATAACACATAACGATGTCCTGCGGATGCTGACGGTGCGTGAATATGTTTAATAGGAACAGTAGAGATAATAGGTTCAGCTCCGGCAGATAAGATAACCAATGGATTTTGGGTTGGAGCAGCCCCAGATCCGATAGGAGATGACTGTGTTCTGTCTTCTCCTTCTTTCTGGGGGGTGCGGATGCAATGGATTCGGAGGACGCCCAGGTAAACTTTGACTCTGTTCTTATATTAATCCAAGGTCGGCAGCGTGAATTATTGATGGCGGCAGCGTTTCTGTCTTCGATAAAGTAATTATTGGTTGCGAGCCGTTGATAATTGCTACAGTATCTGCACATTACTTATTTATATAAAATAGGTTATAAGATCGATCACGGCTGATGGAGGGGCCGAGCCAGGAGCCGGGATTTATAATCACTGGAGATCACACTGATTTGCTCCTTTTTATTAACACTGTGTTCTTAAAGGGGTTGTCTGGCTGAGGTAGCGGCTATCAGTCTCCAGTGTTTCTTGTCTCGTTGGTCCAGAAGTGTCGTCGGCACATTCACGGTGCACCTAACCATTGAGCCAACTCTAGGGTTTGGACTACAGATACAGGATTAAAGGTTCATCTAGAAGACCATCCTGCCCTCCATGGCGGCTGGAACTGGGGGGCATTATGGATGAGTCTTGGGGCATAGTATAAATAGTATGGGGGTCACTGTGTCTTGCACTTTATTATATGAACTGTAGGGGGACACACTGTGACTGGTAATGTATGGTATGAACATTGGGGTACACTGTGGATGGCAATGCTTGGTAGCAAGAGTATGGAGAGAATTGTGGGACTGGATGACATAAACTACATAAGGGTTGACTGCCATTCATCCTGCCCAGGGGTGCAGCAGCCATGAGGTGAGTTGAGCCTCTTGCCTCAGGCAGCCCCACCTGCAGCTAGATGGGGCAACAGCATCAGGGGTGCAGTCAGATACTACAAAGCAGGACCTGACCCTTAAAAATGGGGTGGCTAACCAAGGAGCCGGCTAACCAAAAAAATAACCTAATATATATCTACTGGACAGGGCAGAAGGGGGCACCATTGCATAGCTGGTCTTAGGCAGCATAGAGTTTAGGGTTCACCCCTCATCCTGCCTAGTGATGAGTGGACCTAGTTGGGTTTGGGTTCATTGAGTTCAGTTGATCCTGGAACAAAAGTTTTGTTTGGGTATCAAAACCTGAACACACACCGCTAACATCCGCGATTAGTGCCGGCATCGATCGTCGTTGTTAACCCTTCAAATACCTGCAAAGTCCATTTATCCCGACATTTTTCTTGGAATTGTACTTCCCCATGACGTCGTTGGGGAGTGATGATCCTATGGAAAATGGCGGCATCTCTGATGGTTGCATTTAGTGGGTCAATACCTGCACTCAGTACCAGCAACGATCGGGGGTGTTAGTAGTGGGTGTGAAAAGCTTCTTGATGCTTCTGGATGAAGTCCAGCTCCGGGTTTAAGGACTCAAACCTGCAACATTCAGATCTGCTCATCACTAGTCATGCCCTGAAGATTTTTACCCCCACCAGTCCATGGTCTCAGGAAACGAGTCCCTTCTGTCATCTTTCGGCGCCGCATCTTTTGAGAACCTTCAAAAAGTCCTGGAAGGACTCTTGTATCCATGGGTGTTGAGAACCTAAACACATGTATGAGTATTACAATGCTGGAGGTCCCTCTCTTTGTTATCAAATCTTAGTGGGTGGTTTGGATGGTCCTTGACCCCCTAGAAGCCTTGTCCCCCATAATGAAGCAGAACTCCAAAAAAGATTCATTTATTCACATTAGCAACGCCCCACCCATATTTCTCTATAATTCCATATTTCCTCATTATAGAAGCCGCTCTACCAATATATATTGTATATGTACAAGATAATAAAGGTGCCGGTCTTCCTTAAGACTTCGAGAAGAGCTTAACTCTGCTTCTTCTTCTTCATAAAGCGTCTTCTTATATATTATATACAAGCCGTGCCCTTCATATTAGTCCTTCTGCTTCAGTGTCACAGGGTCATCTATTAGCGTGATGTATTAGACAGCGCCGGTCACATGACGCTGACATTTTCAGGAATAATTCCCTCTAACAGGCGTAATATCATCTCACAGGAGCCAATCTCTGCATAGAGGGGGCCATTTGCCAAGCGCTTGGATCTAATATTTTATGGTCTGTTGGCTTAAAGGGTCATAAATCTGGGAAACGGCGCAGGTTGTGTTCAGAATGTAACCCATCCGATATAATAAGATAACGCAATCAATCTTATCATTACCGCAGATCGCTTCCTTCACGCTAAGACGTTCATAAAAGACGCACATTGTCTCGGTGTAAAGGTCATTCCGATGGATCCGGCGCGTCCAGCGGGGAAGCTGTAGGTGTTACCTCGCGGAGTCAGGCGTGACATGATGTAAGGAGAACGGCGCTGGATATGCAAATTATCCGCTGATTCTCTGTTCGTGAGATCTCACATCTGTTATGAGGTAGAAGGCAAACGCTAAAAGGTCAACGCGAGATGGGGGGGGGACTGCCCTGAGTCATAACTGCTACGTGATAATTAGAGATTACCGACAAAGGTGGAAAGGATTCCTGAAAAAAATGTGAAAAACTATAAAAAGAGGTTAAATTACTAATAATAGTTATAAAAAGATACAATAAAAGTGATTCAAAATGTAATAAAAACACGAGCAAATTACTGTATAAAGAGGATTTTATTTATAGTAATTATTATGATAATGTTGATACCCATAGGGGGGGAATTTATCAAGAGAGGACGGTCTAGGGGGGACATTAATCATAGTCTGTTAGAGTGTTTTGAGCGTCTTTTAGCGCTAAAATCTGGCGCATCTCGTTAACTAGGCGCATTTATGCGCCATTTTCTGGCGCACGGCAAAGTTCGGCACTTAGTGGTTTTGAGTCCCTGCGCCTTATCTGACATAGTGAGTGCGTCCTATACAGATGTTTGCACGGGATCTAGCACAAAAGTGCGCCTAAAAAGGCGCAAAATAGGCGCAAAAATGCACCTCCTCTGAGCAGCTGCACTTCCAAAAAACTTCCCTTTTCATTACTAAAAACATAAATTTTAGGTTCCCAAATGAAGAATTCCCTCTATGCAACATGGAAAATACTTCGGAGCAGTTTTATAATGTAAAATTTCTCCAGTAACGACTTCATCATTGTCTATGGGATCATCTCTGGGAGTGATTATTGTCTTATTGTACAGATCTGAGAATATTATCAGTCTCCATTTCATGTAAATTATAATAAAAAAAGGAAAAGACTCATTTCAGCAAGAATTTATTTATTTATTTTCTTTACATCTCTGTAATTTTTAGTCCCTGCAGTTACATCACAATAATAGTTTATGTGCAGAGATGAAGCCCTGAACGTTCTGTCACATTTTCTCCGTCTCCTTTCATTATTGCTCACAAATGAGATCTAACATTTGCGCCAAATTTGGCGCAAATTTAGGCGCAAATGAATCGGACATGCGACAATTCCAAAGTGCATTTACTAAGGCAGAACCAGATCCATCATAGATCAGGAGCCAAAAAGAAGAGCAAACCAGGCGCAAAAATAGGCGAACCTGAGACCCCCTATGATTAATGTCCCCCTAGATGTTCACCCCCTCTGGCAAACATCGGGCCAGAGATACTATGAGGCACCGGATTAATTCTATGCAGGTCCTGCCTATTGTAGAATTGCGCTATAAACTGCGCAGGCGGTAGTTGATGTGGCGCAGGCTCTAGTTGATGCGCTGGTGAGGGTGTTATCTCCTTCCACGGTCACTTGCCATGAAGATGGTTTAGGAGAAAAAGAGAGGTAAAATAGACTGATTTAACCCCTAATTTACAGGTTATAAAGTTCCCCAACATCATTACCGATAAATCTGAGCTTGGGTTGACCTGAATGGTAAATAAAGTTGAATGGTGTGGCCTCCCATGGGGGTGAAGCAGTCTTTCCTCTTGGTGCAGTGGCTACCATCTCAAGCTTCAGGAACGGTTGGGTGAATTGGGTGAAGCAGTCTTTCCGCTAGGTGTAGCAGCTGCCCCCTCACTCTTCAGGAACAGTTGGATGAGTTGGGTGTAGCAGTCTTTCCACTAGGCTTAGCGCCCCCCCACTCTTCAGGAACAGTTGGATGAGTTGGGTGTAGCAGTCTTTCCACTAGGCTTAGCGCCCCCCCACTCTTCAGGAACAGTTGGATGAGTTGGGTGTAGCAGTATTTCAGCTAGGTGTAGCAGCTGCCCCTTGTTCTTCATGAAGTATTGGGTGAGTTGGGTGAAGCAGTCTTTCCACTCAGTGTTGAGAATGCCGCCTTGTTCTTCAGGAATGGTTGGGTGAGTTGGGTGAAGCAGTCTTTCCACTAGGTGTAGAGCCCCCCACTCTTCAGGAACAGTTGGGTGAGTTGGGTGAACAGTCTTTCCACTAGGTCTAGCGGCTGCCCCCCCACTCTTCAGGAACAGTTGGGTGAGTTGGGTGTAGCAGTCTTTCCACTAGGCGTAG
Organism: Engystomops pustulosus; assembly: GCA_019512145.1. Classification (NCBI taxonomy): domain Eukaryota; kingdom Metazoa; phylum Chordata; class Amphibia; order Anura; family Leptodactylidae; genus Engystomops; species Engystomops pustulosus. The sequence goes on along the minus strand of CM033645.1, from coordinate 209,891,851 downwards.
CGCCCCCCCCACTCTTCAGGAACGGTTGGGTGAGTTGGGTGAAGCAGTCTTTCCGCTTAGTGTAGCGGCTAACCTCTCAGTCTTTAGGAACAGTTGGCTGAGTTAGGTGTAGCAGCTGCCCCCTTGTTCTTCATGAAGTGTTGGGTGAGTTGGGTGAAGCAGTCTTTCCACTCAGTGTAGAGGATGCTGCCTTGCTCTTTAGGGACGGTTGGGTGAGTTGGGTGAAGCAATCTTTTCTCTAGGTGTAGAGGCTACCCCCTTACTCTTCAGGAACAGTTGGGTGAGTAAGGTGAAGCAGTCTTTCCGCTACCCCCTCACTCTTCAGGAATGGTTGGGTGTATTGAGACGTTACACTCCAGTGAACCAGTTTGCTCCAGTTTAACTCTTTATTTCCTCATTTACATTTTCCCTCTTTATATCGCCCATATAATCCCAGCTCGGAAAATGAAACTTTTTGACCTGAGCTCAGTTTACTGTTGTTTGCATTAATGGAAGGAGTCACTGGGGAAATCATGTGCTTCTTCAATCGTACATTGCCTCGCACTGCCATGTGCACCGGAAAGAGCCACCGGAGAGCCTTATCTAGTGTGAAACGAGTCCTCAGTGTAAAGAAGGAATTCTGGAGCAATTCTGACATCTGTTTTAAACGACTCATTTTTGTGTATTTTAATTACAAAAATTTGGCTCCAAAATGTAATAATGATGGGAACATTCGGCCTGTGTAATATGGAAAATGATAGGTAAATATTATGGTGCTGATAATTATCTGATTATCTTTATTGGCCTCAGGCGGAATGAAACGCTAATGACCTACAGTATCTGGGACTGGATGACACCATCGCTCGAGGTATCTCCATCCAGTTTTTATATCATGGCCGAGACTTCCGAAAACTTTTTTTGGAACGGCTTCATTTAAAGGCTCAGAACGAAGCTGTAAAAGGGATTTTCCAGACTAAAGATGCCGATGACCGATTCTTGTGCTTGGATGGGCACCTGACAAGGTAGACAGCTCCCTTCTCTGTGTAGTGGCCTATCCAAGTAATTGCAGCTCAGCCCCCACTCAAGCAAACTGGAACGGCTCTGCAGTTACCTGGTCTGACCACCACATGGAGAATGGAGATGTCCATTTCCTCTTTTAAATTTTTTATTTTTTTAGATTTGTTAGGTTAAAGGGTTTTGGACAACCACCCCTTTATCTTAGGAAGGGTCACCAGTATTAGGAGCCTGGAAAACTCCTTGAATAGTAATGAGCAGGGTTCATAGCGAACTTTGCGGCTTTGGGTTTTTCCAACCCGACCCCAAATTTTATTTGAGACTGGTGCCAGGTTTGACTCAACTTCCCACCACAGTTAACGCCTGCGATCAGTGCTGGCAAATGTCTCTGGCGAGGTCACCAGTGGCCTGTGTCCGCATGCCAGGACTAACCTGGCAGCAGTGCTGAGCAGCGCCATTGTGGGGCAGCACTTCTGGCAGCACTGGCAGGCGCACACATCCAAAGGAGTTTAAATGCCAGTTGCCAGCAGTATTTAAACAGTTAAAAGTTGCATTCGGTGCTGCCAGGTGTTGTTGGTTGGGGTCCAGGTTCGGCACTCTCTCCTGCTGTCTCTGTACTGACATACTCTGCTCTCATTCAATCCTGTAATCCGTGTCTGAAGAAGGGTTGACATAATTGTTGCATTGCACCTGAGCATCTAGGTGGCTTATAGACATCTGGAGGATTCCACTTTGTGACAGTGCTGTAAAGAAAATGTACTTGGAAGTATGAAGTAGGGTACATGTGTAGGGTATAGATTTCGATGCTCCAGGGAAGGTGCCTGAGCACTGGAGTCCCTGACTAGTTGTTATATTATTAATATCTATCATGTTCCTTATCTCTAACTGTGATCTATGATTTGTTACTTTGATGCTTGTTCACAAAAAAAAACGAGTCATCTGACATTACATCTGTATCACCTTCCCTGACCTTTGCTTTGTATCCAAACTCAGCCTGACCTCCACCTGCCCTAACCTTGGCCAACCTGTGACTACTCTTTGCCTGACCCTTGTTGCTTCGCACTGGCATATTCTGTCCATCTGCGGTCAGTTCCGGCCAACAAGAGGTCACGACCTTGTGACCCCGTTGCAGCAAAGTCCAGTAATTTAAGGGTAAAAAATGATGACGTCTCCCAGGTAACACCTTTGGAATTATCCCGAGATGGAACCATTTTGATACGTCCACAACTGGCTGCATCACAAAATTTCTTTAAATAAGAAATTTTGGGAAAAAATAATGACATTGCATCTTATTCATCTACCTTGACCTTTGCTTTGCATCTTAGTAACTTACCTTGACCTTTGCATTGCATCTTAGTCACCTACCTTGACCTTTGCCTTGTACCTAAACTCAGCCTGACCTCCACCTGCCCTAACCTTGGCCAACCTGTGACTACTTTAGGGAAAAATTATGACATTGCATCTTAGTCACCTACCTTGACCTTTCCTTTGCATCTTAGTCACCTACCTTGACCTTTGCTTTGTATCCAAACTCAGCCTGACCTCCACCTGCCCTAACCTTGGCCAACCTGTGACTACTCTTTGCCTGACCCTTGTTGCTTCACAGTGGCATCTTCTGCTCACTCGGGTCAAGAGGTCGTAACCTTGTGACCCTTTTGCAGGAAAGTCCAGGTCACTCAGGTAACAAATTTGGTATGAGCCTGAGACGAAACCTGATTTGATGGGTCTACAGCTGCCTGTACCACCGTCCTGTCCGTAAAAACAGATTGAAAATTGAAAGAAATTTCTTTGAATTAAAAATTTACGGGAAAAAAGCTGATACTTTATTTTGAATTCAGATTAAATTGAGTGAATTTCTTTTTTTTCTTTCTACCCAATGCAATTTTTCACCTTGAGAAGTTCCCTCCCCGTATCTCTACACTGACCCGAGGCCGTATCGAAATTATTGAGAACAGATTAAACTTTTTTTTATCTACGAATTTAAAAACAGAACAACGAATAAGTAAATATATGAAGAGGAGAGATAACGCGCGGAGGGAGACAGAGCCCCAGAGGGGAGATTTTAGCTTAGTCCTTGCCTAAAACTCCTTGTTTCCTTCATGTCACTCACTGCGAAATAAGACGAGCGCCGTCTATGAAAGGCAATTTGCTGTTGACCAAGATAAGGACGGAGACGTCTTGTAATAATCTTAACGGGAGACAAGGACAGCGCCGGGGCTCCCTAGGATTCCGAAAAGTAACAGCAATCTCTTCCGACTGAAGAAGTCCGGACACCATATGACACTTTGTAACACTCCTACTGTAAACCGGATCTGGTCTATACTTTATACTTATTATATGGAGTCAATTGCACCATATGGCGGTTTTAGATTACTGTTTCGTAGTATTACTGGGCCCTCCATAACTGTTAATGTTATCTACCCTGTTTTATGTGTGCCATATTATTCTATATTACCCCCCTCCCCTAACAATACAGCAACCCAGGCACCTGTTCATTATGTGGAGTCATTTTCACTATATGGCGGTATTAGATTACTGTTTCGTAGTATTACTGGGCCCTCTATAAGTTAATGCTATCTACCCTGTTTTATTTGTTCCTTATTATTCTATATTACCCCCTCCCCTCCTAACAATACAGCAACCCAGGCACTTGTTTACTATGTTGAGTCATGTTCACTATATGGCGGTACTAGATTACTGTTTCGTAGTATTACTGGACCTTCTGCAAGTTACTGTTATCTACCCTGTTTTATTTGTTCCTTATTATTCTATATTACTCCCTCCTAACAATACAGCTGCTCCTGTAACCCAGGCACCTGTTCACTATCTGGAGACATTTTCACTATATGGCGGTATTAGATAATATTATTGGGAGCTCTTATTGAGTAATATTATTAGGTAATATAAGTTATTGTTATTTAGACTCCTAAATTTGTGCTGTGTTTTACTCTGTGTACAAAAAGCAACTTCAGCTCCCTATTCACTATATGGAGTCATTTGCACCGTATGGCGGTATTGCATGACTCTATTGAGGACTCTTTGTTAGTATTCAAGTTAATATGATGGAGACTGCCTCATTTGTTCTTTATTATGCTATATCACTCTCCTGTCATAGAGCAACCCCTGTTACTCAGGCACCTGTTCACTATATGGAGTATTGTGCACTGTATGGCGGTATTACAGGACAGTTTGTGAGTAGCAAACAAGTTAGTATGATCTAGACTGCCTCATTTGTTCTGTATTATGCTATATTACTCTCCTGTCATAAAGCAACCCTTCATACTCAGGCACCTGTTCACTATATGGAGTAATGTGTACTGAATGGCGGTATTACATGACTCTATTGAGGACTCTTTGTTAGTATTCAAGTTAATATGATCTAGACTGCCTCATTTGTTCTGTATTATGCTATATCACTCTCCTGTCATAGAGCAACCCTTGCTACTCAGGCACCTGTTCATTATATATGGAGTATTGTGCACTGTATGGCAGTATTACATAGCAGTTTGTGATTCTTAAAGTGCCCTACAAGTTAATATGACTTAGACTCCCTCATTTCTTCTTTTTTTTATGCTATATTACTCTCCTATCATGAAACAACCCTGTTACTCAAGCACCTGTTCACTATATGGAGTCATTTGCACTATATGGCAGTATTAGATAAATTTATTCAGGAGCGTTTGGTAGTATTTTGGGGTTCTGTAAGTTAGTATTTATATATGCTTTATATGTATTTTGTATTATGCTTTATTCATATTTACTGTAAAGCAGTAACTTATGGATTTGTTCACTACATAGAGAAATTTGCACTATGTGGCGGTATTAGATGGCACAATAGAGACTGTTTGGTTGTACTATTGGATACTGGAAGTCAGTATGATCAAGGATCTAGAATGTTTCATCATGTTATATGACGTGACTTACCTCTCCTATACAGAAGCCGCTGTTATGTATACACCTGCACACTATATGGAGTAAAGAGCACCATATGGCGGTACTACACAACTTTATTGTGAACTGTTTGTAAGTTGTTTTAGGTAAATAGACTGTTTGATGTGTGTTGTATTATGTATGTTATAGTAAAGTAGCCCTGATACTCATCACCTGGAGTCCTTTACACCATATGGCGGTATTATATTAGGTTATTGAGCACTGTTTGGTAGTATTATCTGTCACTATGAGTTGTTATTATTGCCTCCCATTTTCAGATACGTATATATACTTACTCTACGGCTCATTGGACATTGAGTCTAGTTATTGGTGACCCAGGAATCATTTTTCCGGCTTTTCCGCAGTGTGTCCCTGGCTCCGGAGTCTGTATCCATCCATCTTCTGACTGATGGTCCTCGCCATCTCTTCACTTCAGTTCTTCTGACATAACTGTCTGTTCTAGTGAGCGGCGGCTTCTCACATCAGATATGAACTTCTCCAGCGCACAGATAATTCACTATGGGATTGTTAGTTTATCCTTTCTGCATCACGGGAAGAAAACGTCCTAGGAAATAAAACACAAGAGGAAACAAATCTGAATGTTTTCCAGTTCTTCTAGGGAAAGAATGAAGAATAGATAGATGGAAAAAAAGATACTGTAGATAGATATGAAACAGATAGATATGAGATAGATAGATATGAGATAGATAGATAGATAGATATGAGATAGAAAGATAGATATGAGATAGATAGATATATAGAGATAGATAGATATATAGAGATAGATAGATAGATAGGAGATAGATAGATAGATAGATAGATAGGAGATAGATAGATAGATAGATATGAGATAGATAGATAGATATGAGATAGATAGATAGATAGATAGATAGATAGATAGATAGATAGATATGTTGGATACATCCCCTCACCCCCATGGATTCCTTATGTACAGCCTTATATGGGCCCCCCAGCAGCTCTGGGCCCGACACCTGTATTCCCAGTGCTGGCGCCAGTCCAGGTTACAGGGTAGTTTAAGATGACTTATTAGCCTTTATACTGTGTGATTGACAGTCCTGGGATGGGGCAAAGAGTCTGGCTCCGCCGATTTGCCAGTAGAGCTCGAAATCTAATTAAATTGATTACTTGGGAATGGCGGGTGCTAGAGAGAAAATTTAGGACTATACCAGATGCATAAGATTTACTCTTGAGCAGAGGCTGATCCAAGCTCAACAAGCTCATTCATCTTAGAATACATGGGGCCTAATATCTGGCATGGTCAGGAATGGACCTTATTTCCCCCTTTACATCACATCCATGCCAAGTGGACGTGGAGGGGCGCAGGCTATAGCAATTCTATGCCAGACCGGATGTGGCTTAGAACTGCCCTGCTGGTTCAGCGCTTCAGTCTACTGATAAATCCATCTGGTGCTGATGGGGCATGCAGAACATCATGGGCCACATTTACTAAGGGTCCGAATCGCGCATTTCTGTCGGGTTTTCCGAATTTTACCGTTTTGCGCCGAATTGTTTTTGGCACACGCGTTCGGATTGTGTCGCATCGGCGCTGGCTTGCATGCAATAAGATATCGGGGGCGTGGCTGTCGGAAAACCCGACGGATTCGGGAAAACTGCGGTATTTAAAAAAAAAAATTGTGTCGCTTGACACGCACTTAAATGCACCAGGAAGAAGCAGGTGAACTCCGGCGGACCTCGGCAGACCTCGGCGCAGCAGCGACACCTGGTGGATATTTGGCGCACGACCTTAGTGAATCCCGGCAGGACGTGAATCCACGTCGGACAACTCACCACGGGATCGGGAACTGACCCGGCAAGTAAATGTGCCCCCATATGTTGCTGCCCTTAGCACCACTGTATAAAAAATAGTTCCCATGGGTCTAGATGGGCAAAATAAACCCCTTCCATATTAACTTTTGCTCTGAAGACTCATCTTACCGAGGCACATTCTATGGAAGACTATTTTAGTTTCTAACAAAGAGATAGATAGATAGATAGATAGATATGAGATAGATAGGAGATAGATAGGAGATAGATAGATAGGAGATAGATAGATATGAGATAGATAGATAGATAGATAGATATGAGATAGATTGATAGATAAATAGATAGATAGATATGAGATAGATAGATAGATATGAGATAGATAGATATGAGATAGATAGATAGATAGATAGATATGAGATAGATAGATAGATAGATAGATATGTGATAGATAGATAGATATGAGATAGATAGATAGATAGATAGATAGATATGAGATAGATAGATAGATATGAGATAGATATGAGATAGATAGATATGAGATAGATAGATAGATAGATAGATATGAGATAGATAGATAGATAGATAGATAGATAGATATGTGATAGATAGATAGATAGATATGAGATAGATAGATAGATAGATAGATATGAGATAGATAGATAGATAGATAGATAGATATGAGATAGCGCTGATGTATCCCCGCCATACTACGCTACGGCGGGGATACATCGTGTGAATGTAGCCTAACACTTACATATATACACACACATTTCTATACCTATATACATAAACATACAGTTCTTCACTTATACACACACTTTTATACACACACACATATAGGACATACATACATATCACATATACCCTCGTACATGCCATATACTTTATCGGGGTTTGTGACTGACAATTCTGTTCAAACCCTAAAATACACAGCATACAGCCAAGAATTGCGCCTATTTCCCCCATAACACCACTGGGTTCAAGTCCCACCCAGGTCAACATCTGCAGAGAGTTTGTATGTTCTCTCCGTGTTTGTGTGGGTTTCCTCCAGGTCCTCCGGTTTCCTCCCACACTCCAAATCATACTGGTAGGATGATTAGATTGTGAGCCCTGTGGGGACAGGGACTGATGTGACAATCTCTGTGCAGCGCTGCGGAATCTGTGTGCGCTATATACATAAAGGAATTATTATTATTATTACCTCCGTTTGTAGAGGACGCGCCCGTCATTGTAGTGAGCTGCCTCGTTCCTGCATTCTGTACCAGTTATGGCACAATTTTACTCCAGGTCAGATTTGGCATAAAAGTGCCCCGCTTGTGCCGCACATCGCAGCTCTCCACCTCCTTATAGATTCGGCAGGGGGCGGGGCCACCATCAAACCCATAGGAGCCCTGTATTCTGGATTTATGGCACTTATAAGACACCTATCTACTTATCTACATACAACCCAGGCGATACATCTTACAATCACAGTTACATCTTCCCCTTCACTGAGGCGGGACCCCTGGGTGCAGTCATTATGTGGTAAGTGCTCTCACTCCTCTCCGGCCGCTCTGTTCTTATAAACATTATTATTATTCACTTCTGTCTGACTTTATTATTCTAGAACCTTCCATTTATCCGCCGCTCTCCTGTGTAATACCTACCATCGGAGACGAACGGAAAATTGTAGACAAATGACAGCACTCACACATCTCTACGTCCCTTTTACTCATTCACTAAATGTGTTCGATAAATCTGATACATTGGGGTAGATTTACTTACCCGGCCCATTCGCGATCCGGCGGCGCGTTCTCTGCGGTGGATTTGGGTCCGGCTGGGATTTATTAAGGCAGTTCCTCCGCTGTCCACCAGGTGGCGCTGCTGCGCTGAAGAGCATCGGAACGCACTGGAATACACCGAGCCGGGCTGAGTGAAGGTAAGTGCAATTTTCGCAACACATTTTTTTTTTAAATGCGGTGGTTTTTCCGAATCCATCTGGTTTTCGTTAGGCCATGCCCCCCGATTTCCGTCGCGTGCATGCCAGCGCCGATGCGCCACAATCCGATCGCGTGCGCCAAAAACCCGGGCAATACAGGAAAAATGGGCGCAAATCGGAAATATTCGGGTAACACGTCAGGAAAACGTGAATCGGGCCCCATTGAATGACCCCCATTCAGTCCAGAGATCGGTCCGGTTCTGATTAGTTCTGATATTCTGCCGGAACTTTTTTAGGTAAACAGGGACAAACTTTTTTTAACTTGTTAGATTTAAGGATGCAACGCGAGATCCGGATGTTTGTTCTTTATGCAGAACAATGGAAAAAAATATTGCCTTAAATTTTGGGATGTAATGTAGAAATGTAGAAGTAAAAAAAAATAAAAAAACAAACAAAATCATAGGAAATTGTTTGTGTTTTTGTTACAACAAAAATGTCTTATTTTTATTATACCCTTTCCATGAGGTATACCCTATGCAAAGAGGGATAATCTGATTGATGGGGGTCCCAACCAAACTGATTGATAGGGCTCAAAACCAATCTGATTGATGGGGGTCCAAACCAATCTGATTGATGAGGGTCCCAACCAATCTGATTGATGGGGGTCTTATCCAATCTGATTGATGGGGGTACCAACCAATCTCAATAATCGGGGACCCAACCAATCTGAATGATGGGGTTCCCAACCAATCTGATTGATGAGGGTCCCAACCAATCTGATTGATGGGGGTCCCAACCAATATGATTGATGGTGGTCCCAACCAATCTGATTGATGGTGGTCCCAACCAATCTCAATAATGGGGATCCCAACCAATCTGAATGATGGGGTTCCCAACCAATCTGATTGATGGGTTTCCAACCAATCTGATTGATGGGGGTCCCAAACAATCTGATTGATGGGGGTCCCAAACAATCTGATTGATGGGGGTCCCAACCAATCTGGTTGATGGGGGTCCTGACCAATCTGATTCATGGGGGGTCATAACCGATCACAAATTATGCAGCCACACCATTCAGTGTCTATGTGATTGCCAGAAACAGAGAGTGTGCACCCTCATATAGAACGAATGGAGACCCATGACGTGTGCTGGACCATCCGCGCCATCACTTGACACCTGCTAGGCCCCCTGACCAGCGCGGGTCCTAATGGTCAGGCCCCCTTCAAAAAAGTTAGTTATCCCATTACTCCCAACAAAAATACTCTTTACGATGCAAAGCTATCAAATACTTCCCCCCACCCCCATTATTCCAATAATTGGGTGCAAAAAATTGTATCAAAAGGTTTGCATTTTGATTAACTATTATATTATATATTATAATAAGTGACTGAGGGTTCTTGGGTCCATCAAAGGAGATAGAGTTTTGATGTTGTGTTCCCAACCATTTTGGCTTTGGGTCATCCATTGGGTGTTGCCCAAGTGACCTCCTAATGTCACGAGTACAAAGCAACATGGAGCAAGAAGATAGTGGTCAATAGAGAAGAGTGGATCAATTCGTGGATTCAGAGATTCTGTTGATTTTCCCGCACCGAATCCAATCCAAATTTTTTTGATCCAATCCAGACAATCCAATGATTCTCCAATTGGTTTACAACCCCCTCTAGACCTCCAAAACCGGTTGTAAAGAGGTTTTATCTGACCTTCTTTATTTCAGCCAATTTTTTTCATTCGGGTAATAGTTGGATTAGTGTTCGTTAAAAAGGTTTGTTAAACCGTTGAAAAGTAAATGAAGAAAAGACACTTTTATATAAAATATGTATTTTGGAGACCTAGAAGGGGTTGTATACCAATTTTTTAGGGTAAGTAGGAAAACATTTTGTAGGTACGTTTCAATTTGGACCAGAACCAAATCGTTTGAAAATTTTGACGAAGCTTTGATATTTCGTATCTTGAATTATTGACTCTAATCTAATCTCTAGTGGTCAGGTATGGACTGAGGACAAGGCTTAGTGTAGTACATGAAGAGTATTTGGCAGTCAAAAATGAGAGACAAGCCGAGGTCACCACAAAATTAAAGAAAGAATGAAAGAAATAATGACTGCGGGAAAACAAGTCGGAATACAGAGACACTTTTGGGAACTAATATCCTAGAATTCTATTTTGCTCAGGCAACTTCCTGCAAAGTTTCCAACCAGGTGTAGTACAGGATTTGGATAACAACAGATTAAAGTTGCCCGAAAAGACATTGAAGGAATGTAGATGATGGCCAGTAGAGCAGAGGCAAAATATTGTCAGAAGAACTGGGTAGAGCCGATGGCCATGGTCATCGGGGGGGTAACAAGACTTTCCATCCATACGTAACATGTGATTCCAACTGCAAGTTACAAGTTACATTGTAATCTTTGTCCCTATTATTGTACATGTAGAACATATCTGATCCTAGAAGAAATAGACCTTAGTAGCCAAAGGTCAGCTCCAAAGTCCCCTACAAATATGGTTGTCTTCTTCTGGACCTTTCGAGACTCATTACTAAGTAAGAACTTAGACCCGAAGGAAAATTCTCTCCTTCTCCTAGGATTAAAATCCTTCTTTCTAGCAGCCTCTTAGCTGTCCTCCCGCGTTACATAACAAGTCGCACACTTACTGACTTGCAGACGCGAAAAATATGTTGCTCCGATATATAAATAACTTGTCGGATAGAAAACCCCAAATATATTATGACGAGATGTAACCGAGCAAGCGGTGTAGACTGTGTAGACTGCTCTGCTGTTCCTAGTGTTTTGTCTCTTGACGGTCTCCGGATGACTCAGTCGGCCAAGAGTAGAGCGCTGCGCACACAACGCACCCCTGTATTTACCGAAGTGGAAAAGGCATGGTTATTCTCTCACTGTCATTCACATTAAATGGCCGTTAATTGCTAATACCGGAGAGAAAAATGTATCGAACCGGCCCATTAATCATCGATTTGGTGACATAATTGTCTCCTTACATTGACTCCCTGCTGGGAAAGCACTTACCATGTGAACCTTGTCATCATGTCTGAAAAGAAAATAATGAACTTATTTGGGTACAGGGAGTTTTAATGATCCGTCTAAGACCTGAAGCCTGGAATTATAGGGAGATACCACGTCGACATGTGTCAAAAACTTGAACTCGGTGTTCCTTGTCGTTAATTATTCAGATGCAAACTTTACCGGGAAAAACCAGTTTAGCGAACCCCTCGTTTTACGGTTTTGACTTCAGAGAGGGGGGAGAGAGAGTCCTTTCTCGCTCTGGAAGACCTGTCCTGTCTTCAACTGGAAGACATATTGGGGCAGACGTACTAAGACTGGAGTGTTGTGGGTCATTCTCAATAGTCGGCTCAACCAGCGTGTAATATGCAGGAAGTGGTTTTGACCTGTTAGTAATTTCGGCACAATTTGTGGCGCACAAAATGGGACCATTTTCTCAAAGATGACCATTCACTACATCCACCAACCTAGTATCCTTTAATAGACAATGTTCCACTGATTCCGACATAGCTATGCAATTATTTCTGTAGTTCCCATCATTCCCAAGTAATCAGTGTTATTATTTTAGTCACATGGGTGGAGCCAGACTTTCTACATCAGCCCAGGACTACCCACTTGACAATTGAGAACCAAATTAGTATAGTTACAGGCAGGTTTCAGTAGGCCCCTGGGCGACAGAGCTTCAGTGGGCCACTCGGCAGTGAACTTAAGTGGCGGCTTGAAAAATTCTGAAACTAAGACAGTCTCCTGTTCCCTAAAATATTCTCTAGTTTATCATCCCAAACAGCCCCCTCATGGTTATTTTATATAAATCCCCCTTACCCACTATGAATACATTGGATACATCCCCTCACCCCCATGGATTCCTTATGTACAGCCTTATGTGGGCCCCCTCCCCAGCAACTCTGGGCCCGACACCTGCGGGGGTATGTCCAGTGCTGGCGCCGGTCCTGGTCACAGGATAGTTCAACTTATTAGCCTTTATACTGTCTGATTGACAGTCCTGGGATGGGGCAAAGAGTCTGGCTCCGCCGATTTGCCAGTAGAGCTCGAAATCTAATTAAATTGATTACTTGGGAATGGTGGGTGCTAGAGAGAAAATTTAGGACTATACCAGATGCATAAGATTCCCTCTTGAACAGAGGCTGATCCAAGCTCAACAAGCTCATTCATCTTAGAATACATGGGGCCAGATTTATCAGAACCTGATATCTGGCATGGGCAGGAATGGACCTTATTGCCCCCTTTACATCACATCCATGCCAAGTGGACGTGGAGGGGCGCAGGCTATAGCAATTCTATGCCAGACCGGATTTGGCTTAGAACTGCCCTGCTGGTTCAGCGCTTCAGTCTACTGATAAATCCATCCGGTGCTGATGGGGCAGGCAGAACATCATGGGCCACATTTACTAAGGGTCCGAATCGCGCATTTGCGTCGGGTTTTCCGAATGTTACCGTTTTGCGCCGAATTGTTTTTGGCACGCGCAATCGGATTGTGTTGCATTGGCGCTGGCTTGCATGCAACAGATATCAGTGGCGTGGCCGTCGGAAAACCCAACGGATTTGGGAAAACCGCGGTATTTAAAAAAAAAAATTGTGTCGCTTGACACGCACTTAAATGCACCAGGAAGAAGCAGGCGAACTCCGGCGGACCTCGGCAAACCTCGGCGCAGCAGCGACACCTGGTGGATATTTGGCGCACGACCTTAGTGAATCCCGGCAGGACGCGAATCTATGTCGGACAACGCACATATTAAATTTTGCTCTAAAGACTCACCTTACCGAGGCACATTCTATGGAAGACTATTTTAGTTTCTAACAAAGTCGCACAGACATTCATTTTCTAGTAAAAACTATAATTTTTCATTTATCCACTTTCGGTATATTCCAATAACGAAGCACAACGTATAATGACTGCCGTCACCATTAGACTAATCGGGTCTTGATTTAAGAAAACCTAAGATTGAATTTACTCTTTGCGGCGTCAGGCGACTTTGTGCTATTACCTGACTTGTTTTTATTCGCTCTCTTTTATGCATTATCGATACATCCCATATCCTTGGCCATGCTACGCTTGATTACTTTGCTTCTTAGGGAGCACTTTAATAAAGTTCAAAACAGCCATTTGCGTGCCTGGATCTGATGAAAACCTTCAATAATAGCCGGGAACGGTCACAGTGGACCTATCGAATTACCGCCCCGGATTCATGTTTCCTTGGTATCTTTTCCCCTCAAACATCTTGATCCCGTTGGTCGATGATGATGAATATTACAGAATCTAATGAAAACAGCTCAGAGGGATTAGTGACCTACACCATTAACATTTATTGGCGACTTTTCCATCTTTTGAGGAATAAAAATGTAAGAGAGTATATTTCACTATAAATAAGCGTGTATCTAAGCCCCGGAGACCCCGGTGATGTTGTTACGTGTTGCCTAGTGATGGCTTCTGTTTCTGTCCAGATTTTCTTCAAAAACACTTTCTTCTGTTGACAGACATCTTAAAGGAGAAGTCCATGGACACCTTAATAGCTTCTATTGGTGGTGCCCCATAGCTTGAAGCCCCAATTTACCCAAAAAAATATTTGTAGCCTAACCTTTGTTTTGCAGATTAACATAGAGACACAATAGAGAGATCTACTATTTAGGGTCAGTTCATCCTTTAATTTCAAGGGAATTTGGCTGAGCTGCAATCCCAAGAACAACCACTGTACAACACATGGCGCTGCTCTTATTAGGAAGTTAGCGTGGTTAGTGTGCGGGTTATGGTTCCTTGATTTTCATTATATGGGAAATAATCCCATATAACTTCTTTGCGCTAAACATTCTCCATTACAGAATAGACCCACCCACTGGACTCCTAAGCTGAGATAAATGGGGGGCTGGATCAAAAAAACTCTATCAGCAGTTGCAACCTTACTGATCAATGGCGCAGTGGTGGCACTATTTCTGTGTATTGTAAATAAACTTGGTCACATCTTAATGTAAGCTAAACATTGTCAATCGCAGAGTAGGACCTCCCACTTGACTCTTAAACGAGGATTGATAAGTGATAAATTGAGACCAGGTAAGAAAACCTTGATCAGTAGTTGCCACCTAGCTGATCAAGGGTGCAGTGGCGGCACTATTTCTGTGCATTGTAAATAAATTTAGTCAAATCTTAACGTAAGCTAAACATTGTCAATCACAGAGTAGGACCACCCACTGGACTCCTAAACCAGGATCGATAAGTGATGAAGGCAGGCAAGATCAGAAAACCTTGATCAGTAGTTTCTGCTTCTCTGATCAATGGCTCAGTGGTGACATAATTTGTGTACATTGCAAGCTAAATTTAGTGAATCATGGAGTAGGACCACCCACTGGACTCTTAAGCCAGGATTGATAAGTGATAAATAGAGACCAGATAAGAAAACCTCGACCTAGATGCCGGCAACTTGAATAATGGCGCGTTGACTGCAATATTTCTGTGCATTGTTAATAATGTTGTTGCTATTTGAACTAAACATTGACCAATCGCCAAGTAGGACTTCCCCCCACCACCCACCCACTGGACTCTTCAGCAATGAAAATTAGAGACTAGATCATAAAACCGGATGATGTTGCACAACTGATAAATGGGGCAATAATGGCGGCACTTTGTAGTGCATTGTAAATATGTCTTAATTGAAGCTTAACATTGTCAATCACTAGGTGGCCCCTCCTACTGGACTCTTAGGTTACTATTGAGAAGCAGAGATGGCGGCACCTTGTAAATAAACCCGTTTAAGTCTTAATTTAACCTAAAGATGTAACACTCTTATCACAACGACACAGATTCCTTTCCAATATCCCCCCTCCCCCACCTCCCGCCTGATTATCACTGCCTTTTACACTTACATTACATTATCATTCTCACACTACGCTCCCGATATTTATATTTCCGGGTGTGACTGTAAACATTTATTTGGGGGGCGATCTTCGCCTCTCGTGCCCCTCCGGGTTTCTCACTCGTTTCTAAGCGTGTCGCGTCTTGTTGACACCGCGCTGCTCACATTTTAACAAGTAACGATAGATATAAATATTTATGCTAACAAATTGTCCTTTTAATGAAAATGCTCATTTTATTTTATTTTTTTTATCTTGTTTAATCAGTGAATTTCGATGAAGTGTGAATAGATTTATATACTGTACTTTGTTACACCTCCTGATCCTGAGGGAGATCAAGAAAACTTTTTTCAAGGGGTATCGCAGGATTTTGATGACTTACTGTATCCCTAGGATAGGTAATCAATATCAGATTGCTGGACATCTGACACCTAAAGGGGATTTCCAAGGAATTCTGGAAAACTTGTCCAAAAATTACAATTTACGATCAAGTAAGTAAACAGCGCTATACACTGTGTAGTGGCCAAGTTGGGTAACTGCAGCTTAGCTATGGGAATTAGGCTGCAATATCCCATTTATCAGTAAGGACTCATATACTCTTATAGGTTTGGTATATTACAGCATAGTACAACTCATAGAAAACAGTAGAGACTTCATATGACCGTAGATACATGATAAATAAGAATCATCCTTATAGGAACTTGTAGGTCCATAGCCCTTTAAAGGGACTTTCCTCCATTTTTACTTGTTAACAACTGGCAATTCCCAAAGGGATCCCCAGTGATCGCTCAGCAAACCCTTACAGTAAGTGTTGAGTTATTCTGCAGCGCCTCTACAGGAGAAGTCAAGTATTACAAGGTCCCACTAAAATGTATTAATTTACTGTGTTATTCAGGTCTTTATTGGTCTTCCTGGATGAGAGGTGCGCCTTATAAGAACACACAATGGTACCCAAATATTCCAATCATGATTTTCCCTCCCTGAGTAGTGTATGCAGTGTCCACTCCTGGACGCATCCCCCTGTAGATTTTAATCCCAATGGAAAATCCAGGGAAAAACATGCTATATGAATGAGGCCTAACTGTACTATTAATATTCATAGTAAGTAAACTGCCATTAGAACACATTGCCCCTATCCCTACTCCATGTCTATAAACTTAAACATTCAATTTCCTAAAGTCGTATGCAAATGACCTGAGATGAGTCCAATCATCTTCTTCCCTGAAGTTGAGATCTGGCTTATTCATGACTCTCCTGCACAGCCACATCTTCCAGTCCGTAATTGACACCCCATATGATGCTCTTACATGCGGAGCTGTGCAGTTACTGCCGACCGCTCTAGTTCATGACCTTTCTAGTCCCTGGTGCTGAGAGGAGCAGGAGGTCATTGTCCGATCCTCAACCAGCATCATGTGAGAGGAGCAGTGATTCTGCAATATAGTGAAGTCTAGAGGTTAGTTCAGCTTGGCTGCTAAGGGAGGGTTACAGAATGTTGCTCCTCTGTATGGAGGAAGGAAGGTTGGGTACTTTGTGTAGCTGCTGCCTTATCTGTGTTTCTCACAGGCAGCAGTTAAAGAAAAATAACTACTAATGCAATGTATTACATTACACAGCAAAGGAGAGGGATAACAGGGAAGTCTCCGCCTCACTCCACACCCTCATTATGTGTGCATAAACTCATTTGCATAATAAGGACAAGGAGATTTTATAAAGATTGATGTATTGATCAACAAGATAAAGCATGGGTTGGAATCCGTGCAAGCTGCACTACAATCTCATTCCCTTTGACAAGTTATTTCCATCACGGATCATGTCCTAAATATCTGAAAGGTATAGAAACAGCCTCTAGAATTTGTACCTCACCCCATGTAGGGAGGTCTATTGACCCCTGTCTGACTCAATGAGGCTCATTTACTAAGGGTCAAGCGGACACATTTTCATCGGGTTTCCAGGCGATTTCCGTTTTTTTTCCCCAAATTGCCATGGGATTTTGGCACACACGATCGGATTTTGGCACATCGGAGCCGACTTGCACCCGACAGAAAACGGGGGGTGGGCGGTTGGACAACCCAACGGATTCGGAACATTTAGGATTGTGTCGCAAGACACGCACTTACAAGCACCGGGAAGAAGCAGGTGAACTCCGACGGACTTCGGCACAGAAGCAACGGATGCAGGAACTCAGGCGCACGACCATAGTAAATCGCGGCAGACCCGAATCCTTGTTGGACAATGCACCACGGGATCGCGACAGGACCGGGTAAGTAAATCTGCCCAATGCTTGAATGAGGTGAATGGCCAACCATGCGCTCACTGTGGAAGTCAATGGGGGGGCAGCATTTCCGGCATGTCCCTTCTGGAATTGATAAATGTTAGTTGCGAGATGTGACAATCTAGTGAACACAATAAAATATTTGTAACAATATTATATAGAATAATATTTCTTATCGGAGGGCTATAAGTAGGGGCATGGATTTGTTCTTAGAGCCTGGTCTTTTGTATTCCGTCTCCTCCGGTCGTGTGAGTGTATTATTGGAAGAAGCGGCCTCGGCACACATTAAAATGGCCGTCGTCTTCCCTGTCTTAACTCCTGCAGCTTCAGATAATAAGAAAGGCAAATTGTCCATATTTAAGAAACAATTTGACTTGTGTCCTTCTTCTAGAGCTGAGACACCCGCCAGGTGGAAACAGAGAAGCTGCGGGGATTACGGCTCTGAAGTTGCAACTCGTTTTTATAATTTCAGGTGATTTTCGCTTTGGCGCTTCAAGTTGTTAAATAAAAGTATTATAAAAAAAAAAAAAAGAATGTTTTATACAGTGGACCTGTGTAAGGATTAGACTTATTTTTTGGACTTCTTAGCTTTAGTATTCTACACTAGTGGAGTTGCAGTTGCATGTTAAAGGGGTTTTCCCATGTAGGAAACTTCTGCTATTTAAAGAATATGTAATATGTGTCTGATCGTGGGGGCAGGGGGAATGTAAAGAGATCTGGGGATCTGTCCGCCCCCAAAATAAGATGGAGGTCGGAACATCTCCTGCAACCGCATAGTATCACAAATCGCACCACATCAAGTATTGGTTGAATATGTTCTCTAGCACTCTGTTTATATGGAGAATTTGGGGGAGTTTTAGGTCTCCACTAGGGGCCCACTGGTCAAATATATATGTGTCAAACCACGAGTGTAGACCCACTTTGTCATTGAAGGGGCTTTATACAGGCTTATTCAAAGTGTGTTATTTAAGTGATCCCCTGATATTTACCCTTTAACCTCAATACAACAATTATGATTTCTACAGGGAAACTACCAGGTCACTACCTCTTAGAGTAGTCTTTGTTTGGAAATAGCCAACTCAAACTGGTCAAGAAGTATTAGCACAGTGGAAAGGAACATTGAATGGTTTTCCTTTTGGGAGTATTCCAAGTTATCCTCTTAATTTTACTCCAAGCAAAGATTAGAGTTTTGCTACAGGGTAACCACCAGTTTACCACCTCTTGGAGTAGTCTCTGTTTGGTACTACCTGACCGGGCTCATAAAGAATCCTCAAGATTTGATAGGCACAGAGATAGGATGAGGCACAGTCAGGAGACAGGCCAGGTGTAATACAACAAACCAGGAAATATGTCAAGACAGGAAGGAAAGGATAAGAGTCAAGCAAAAGTTGAAACTATGGAACTCTTGGTTTAAGGAACCTTCTTTCATAGGCCACATGTGCAGGGAATTTGGGAGCAGACTGCAAGTTTTAGAACTTATGAATGGGCCAGCACATCCTAGGATTGGAACATAGCACTCAAGGTCTTGGAGAGCAATGTGGTGGGCAGAGAAGCAGTGGGAGCATGAATTGTCTTTATGGTTTAGGAAACAAACCAAAGCACTGGTTTGTCTCTTTTTTTCTCCATTAGCTCAAAAATTGACCATTGACCTCCACCAACTGCATGGAAATACAGGATGCAGAAAACTTGGGAACTCTTGGTTAAGATACCTTCTTGCAGTGGAAGGTGCCTTATATAGGCCACATGTGCAGGGAATTGGGAGCAGACTTCAAGGTTTAGAACTTATGAATGGAGCGCAAGATCCTAGGACTGGAGCATAGCACTCAAGGTCTTGGAAACTACCATGCATACTCAAGTATAAGCCGACCCAAATATTAGTCGAAGGGGAAAATGGGAAAACCTAGTGACTTCACTATAAGCCTTGGGTGGGAAATGCAGACCATGACCCCCAGAATATAGGTAGCCAGCCTCCTGCCCCAGTTTATAGCTAGCCAGCCCCTGACCACACTAGCTAGCGAGCCAGCTGTCCCCCAATATATAGCCAGCCAGCCCCCTGCCCCCCACTATATAGCCAGCCCCTGCCTCATTATATAGCCAGCTCCTGGTATATAGCCAGCCCCCAGTAAATAGCCAGCCCCCACTATATAGCTAGCCAGTCCCATTGGCCTCCACCAGATCTAAAATCTTTCATGCCAGAAATCTTCTCCACTCCTGTGTTGGAGACAATTGTAACAGCTGAGACCATGCACCTAATTCATGATGGGTTGTACCAGCATCAATTTAGCACCCACTGCTCCAGGACAACACATGTCCTTCATGCTCGAAGCCACGGCCTGATGGTGCTCCAACGTCTGATCGGAAAGGCAAACATAAGGCTAATGCTGAAGTATGGCTGCAATTTTGAAAATTTGAAGGCAGAAAGTTAAGTCCGTCTTGTGTATCGGCAGAGGAGCAGACACTAAGCCAATCCATCACTCGTGACTCCATTTATCATATTCGAGGGGCAGAGGAGAAGACGAAACGTAGGAACAGAGTGACAAGCTGTTTCCCTTCACGTGAGATAAAGGGCATATCTGACTTTGTTGATAATTAATGTACGTGGACTGCGATCCCGGCACGACACAAACCGTATTACCGGGAGCAGAAGGTAAAGAGAGATGGTGATTGCTCAGCAATTTACTCAAGAGAAAGAGATGGGAAGTCATTGTAAATTAATGGTTGCGAGGCCTTGATGTTGTCTGCTACATTATATAAATCTTCTCTGAAATATGAAAAGGGGACTTCACCGCCGCTCGGGGAATAGCAGACGGTAAATTTTTCAAAAGTCTTGTTTTTAAAGTCAGCATCACGGTGCATACCGATGAGAGGGGCTCTGTGTCATGGCGTAGCGTGCTCTTAGATATGGATTTTAGTTGATGCAACGTTCTATCTATGGGATGGCGGCAGATGAACTTTTGCATTCTCCCGGTGTGAGTTGCATGCCCGGTCTGCATCCATTTCACAGCCTGTTTACCTAGATTTTAAGGGATTTTTATGGTCCTAACTTTTTAGCTTGTTATCTATATAGAGGTCATTGTACAGGGAGGGGGAGGAGAAAATGGCTGGTGTACACATTATTGTCAGTAGTGCATGAATAATGATGGGTCAGTGTTATCTAAGATAGAGTACATTGTACGGGAGGGGGTTAGGAAGCATAGTAAGCTCGAACATCTAATAGTTCAGTAGTGACGTATATGATGGTCTAGTGGTTTCAGATAGAGGTCATTGTACAGGGAGGGGGAGGAGATAAGGCTGGACACAGCTCTATTGTCAGTCAGTGATGTAATGATGGTCAGGATTTTATCTATATAGAGGTCATTAGTACAGGAGGAGGAGGAGCCATACAGCCTGTGTTACACTCCACAATGCTACTTGTCAGTAGTGACTTGCCTACATGATTCTGGGCTCACAAACGGTATCTATAGGTTCCCAGACCCCTTGTCAATCTGTGTAACTAAGGGATCGACGACATGGCGATATGGGCGACCTAGCTATTAATGACCCACCTATTGCATCGTACATCTTAGTGTACATGTCCACCGTACGCCTTCGATGTATATTCGGCCACGGCGGCCTTCCCCAGATAAGTGCTCAAATCCCCTCTATACCGACGGTCCCCAGACCAGTTCAGTGAATTAACACACACAAGAGGCTACCCACGCGGTTGCCTTTCGACAACGGAGACCTTCATACACGCTCGGGCACATCCACCTGGTGCTTTAGTAGTGTTTTCTTTTGTAAGAGGGGTCTTGCTGCTTATTTCCGTTAACTATAGAACCTATGCCCTTGCTTCTATTGTACTAGGACCCGTGTTAGGGGGAGATAAGCTGTGACCCATTTGGCATCTAATTGTCCACCGTACGCCCCTCGCAGTGAAGGACCCTCAAATTGTCCGGTTCGTGTTTGTTGATCTATAATACGTCGACGTGACACGTACCCCAAGGAGAGGTGTGCACGGTTCATTTGATCAAAACGCTTCTCCTGTGACATTTCATCTTGTACTGTGCAGTAGTAATGTTAATATGCAGACGAGCTTACAGTGTGTACTATCCGAGAGTAGATGGCTGACCTTGCACCAAGTTGAGGGGGAGTGCTCCCGTTTTATCTCCATTTCACAGCCTCTGATTTGTTGTGAGACTTCCTATATTACTTGCATGTGTCAGTCAGTTGAAACTTGTGTTAATAATGTATTTTTTGGTTCGCCTACCTAGTGTATCCAATTGTCCCCTTCCAAATCACCCCCCTCACTCCTTTAGACCTTCGTGTCATTCCCTTTGGCTTCCTGACAGGTGAGTGGGAAGTGATCAGCACTCCACTTGCTGTGGAGCATATCTATTGTCAGTAGTGATGCACTAGTGTACCAAGGCGACCCCTCAGTCGTGCATTCGTCCTCATCATTTTCTTTTACAATACCGTACTTTGCCCTTTTCATTGGTATCAGGCCGCCACCTGGATGCCTTGTCAGCGACGAATTGTAGCTGGTTGCGCATACCTTTCATTTCATTGTCCCGTAGGAGAGTGCGCCTAACTGATTTTTGGCAGCTACACAGTGTTATCTATGTACTCCATAAAGTGTCATGTACTAAGGGACTGGGCGGCAGCACGCTAAGATCGGACATTTATTCTCACTTGTCAAGTATTGATGGATTATGATGGGGGGTCCATGGCGTTATTATATAAGAGGTCTATTGTGTACAACGGTAGGAATGGAGGAGCACATACAGCCCCCCCCGCTGACACATTTGCATCTATGTTCAGTTGTTAGTGTTGCATGGATGATCTGGGTACTTACGTGTTATTTCCTAATTATCAGATGGTCCAGTATGCAACAGGGGCTGCGGGAGAGATAAGAGTGTGACTTTCTCACCTACTCTATTGTCAGTTGATCGTGTACTACTGATGGGTGTCAGTGTTATCTATATAGACGGTCCATTGCCCTACAGTGGAGTGGCGTGAGGACTCGCTTTCCCCGCTTTTTTTTCAACGTGTCTAAAATTATGCTTGCACCCCCTTCCCCCTTTCGCATCATCCCTACTTCCCTACCTCATTCCCCCCCCCTCCCCCCCCTGTCCTCTGACGCACTCTCCCCCCCCTTTCCCCCCCCCCTCCCGCAACTTTTACGATCCGCGTTTTTCCGCACTTGTCCAAACCCCTCCGACACTTATCATCTATTTTAAACCTCACCAATACCCCCCTTGCAACGATTAAATTCCCCCCCCTGTTTCTTCCCTTTTCCTTTTCCTTCCTTTTGCTTTTTCGCTTTCGTTTTTCCTTAAGCCGATTTTTCCCCCCCCTTTTTTTTCGGCCGCGTTTTTCTGACTTTTCGCCGTTTCTTCCGGAGTTGGATTCCCCGAAAACCACTAAGTAATAGTGAAGAACAGGAATAGACGAACCCTCTTTGACTAAAAGCTTTGACCTCATCTTATTGTCACGTAGTGACTGTATTTATTTGGATGGTTGTCTACGTTTTTTTCTCATCCTATATACGATTCGTCATGTTTTAACACGGCGTGGGGGGCCACCACTCGTCTTCGAGTATAGATGTGACAATGTTCATTCTTCTTTTTTTCACCTTGTCACCTTTGCTGCTCCCCCAGTCTTTATGCCATTGGCGTCAGTGATTTTAACTGCTCTATCTCTTCATATAGAGGTCCCTTTCTAGGTACATTTAAGGACGGCGGGGCGAGGAGATTATAGCTGTGCACATATCCTTTTATGTGTTTAGAGTGACGTTTAATTTGTATGGGTCAGTGTTATCTAATAGAGCGATCATTGTACAAGGACGGAGGGTGGAGGAGCGAGGAGAGAGTAGTCGTTGACCATCTTTTATCTATTGTCACTAGTGATGTTATGAGGGTCGTGTAAAGTAGGACAACTCCTCGATAACACAAAATCCTCTTGTACTGTTTGGTGTATCCATAGCCTCCTGAAAAAAGCATGCATTTATTAATAGTAGTTAACAAGAAAGAAATGCGCTTACAATCATTGCTCTTTTAACAGGATTTTGCACATTTTCCATTAACATAAATTAAATACTATATACTATATTCCCTCTGAACATGCTTACTAAAAATAAACAGCTTGTGCTGCACAAACCCAGACACCATAACATGGACTGGAAAGGCATAGACAATTAGAGGAAAAGGGAAAATTTAATTAATTAGGGTTTATGCTCTGAGACTAAAAATTGCTATCTTGTATTTCATGTAAACAATTAGAAATTTACATTACCGTGTTATACTCTCCATGAGCTCGCACTCACTATACCTGTGCGAGTCAGGCTGGTACTATACATGCATAATTAGTCCTGTACTGCCTGAGTAATCCTGTATTATAGCCCAGAGCTGCACTCACTATTCGCTCGGGGCAGTCACTGTTACATACTGACCATTCTTATTCCTGTGACTATCCTGAGCGCTTACATCCTGGATTTTGAATTTTTATTGGTATATATAAATGAAAACATCTAAAATACAAAAATAAACATAAAACTAAGCCATAACTTCTGGCAAAACAAAAACAATAATAATAACAAACAATAATACAAACTAAAAGAGGCTTACAACACATCTCGCCAGCACATCACACACCATCACACATCAGCACTTATTATACTTCATAACAAAACCTCACCCAACCACACCAACCTGTAATGTTTGGTCTTTTTGTGTTTTTGTTTTTTAGCTGTTAAATTCTATATAATTTTTTTTTTTTTTTTTTGCCATAATAACATAAAGAATATCACAGCAAAAAAAAGGGACAAACGAACATCGAACAACATTAAATTAATAACTAAATCCACGCCCATCACCCTCCCACCCCAGACACTTGGTTTTCTCACGCTCAAGGTTGCGCTTATATAGTAAGACCATGCCAGGATCTACTGTCCAAACCAGTCCACCCCCATCCCAACCTAAACACCCTAACACCAAACACCAAAAAACCAACAAGCCTAGATACACATAGAATATAACTACATAAATACAACCACTGTACACAAAATACAAAACACATTAAAAATATCAACATATAACACAAACCAACCACCCATAAGAGCCCAGGTCAGCGGCATGCAAGCCACATCACCTATAACCTCAGATACAAAACAAAAATCTACAGGCAGCACAGACCCAACCCAGGAGCGGAGATGAAAGACTAAGGGACACAAAGGAGACCCCTCCAAGAGGGAGAGGCCTGCCCAGTGCCCAGCCTCTCATACTCCAGAGAGCGCACCTTCACCAGGTCCACCAGAATGTCCTAACCCCTCATCCACGGACAGGGGGATTTACGCTCGTCGATACTAAACACCGTGGTTTCCAAGTGTGGTAACCTGACATAGACTAACCTAGGACTAACCGTGCATACGTCCCGGCCTACCCAGGCCTCTGAATGCTCCCATAGGGCCCATCGCATAGAGAGACCGGCCAACGGGCCATGGATGGAAGGCCCACCGGATGTACACCTCTGGTTAAAGGGCATGAAGCGGAGGAAGTGGTCCTGCTCTCAGCAGGCCACCGCACTTATCCCGGGACACACCCCTTTCCTCAGAGGCCCTCACACTTCAAGAGTCCCTCAAACACAGTTCCCTGGAGAGCAGCGCAAGTCAAGTCCCAAAACTTCAAGGGGATCCTGTAGGAATTACAAAAGACCAAAACACACCCAAGATCCCGACTTGGGCAATCCTCTTGAGGGCCAGACGGCCTGGACTGTGAATGGGTCAACAGAACCCTTTTGTCAAGGGAGTTCCATCGGACATGGTCTCTGATCTACACATTCCAGAACCCACCCGGCGAATCCCTTCAGAACCGGGGTAGCGTAAGCGGAAGATGGGCCCATGTGGTGTAGGAGATACCTCACTCGCCCTGCCTGTATCCCATTCTGGAAGAAAAGGCAACCATCCCTGGCAGGAGTATACCAACACGGAGGAGCCACTCTTTTCAGAGGTTTGACTAAGTGATCTAAGAAAGGTATTCAATGGAAACACCACAGTGTAAACCATACACAACACCTCCTTGTCTCCTGTGCGGTAAGTAACTCCCTTGATTAGGTTCAGCCTAATTCACCCATAACAGCTGGAAGAACAGAATCGTACACACCGAGTCAGAGGGGTTCTTGGCAACAATGAACACCCATGCCCAAGATATTTATCAGCAATGGGAGCAGGTAAGTGTTAATCAAGTTCTACCATCTTTCACTGAGGGTCAACGACCAACCCTTCCGATGGTCCACCATCTGGCGCGCGGATCTAAGCCTGCCATCCAACGGTTTTGCATGGGGTAATCCCCTGGCCAAATCGATGACGAGAAACTTTGGTCAGAGTACTTGGGGCCGGAAGGAGTGTCGGGAGATCAAGAGCTGGATCCCCTCTCCCAGCCAGAGACTCTCACACATTATCCGGGTGGATTTGGACGACAGAAGCCATCTGGAGTCGGTTCAACTTGACATCAACCATTGACGCTCCCCTACTCGAGGGACACAAAAAGGTGCATAATCAGCGTACGTACACCCTTAGAGTGGCTTACGGTGCCGCTGGGTCCATCCCGATCCACCAGAGGCCCCGATCAACACCTCCTAAGGAATGGGTCAATCGCGAACAGTATAACAAGTGGGTACAGAGGACAACCTGGCGACCACAACAGCAGACCGACCTCACAAAAGAGCGGCCATCACAACGTTCACAGGGGAAACCTATGCCCCTGCATACAAAACTTTTAGCCAATTGGACAAACTCCCACCGGCAGGCCATACCTCGAGCGACAGACAGGAGTACTCGTGGTCAAACCCAGATTCAACGCTTTTGCTGATCCAAGGAAGCAAGTTCCACTTCCAGTGTACCCAGCCCTGCCTGCTTCACTGCCTCCCGGACACAACAGCACCAGACTAAATGTACTGCGGCCTTGGAAAAGAGCAGTGGGGTCCCCGAAAGGAGCCGCGGGGTGCAACGACCCAACAAGCATTAAACAGCACCTTTGCCAAACCTTTCTTGTCCGTATTGAGACAGCGTAGGGACGCCAGTTTCAATACGAGGATTCGGTCCTTACCCTTGACAGGATGATCAGGACAGACTCCTCATTTGACTTCGGCAGAGCGCCCGAGGAACAGACCACTCATTGAATACCTCATAAGAGGGGAACCAAGCGTCTAAAGGTCTTTTAAAATCTAGTGTAAAAAGCCACCCGGACCTTGGCGAGTTGCTTAGGGCGAGCCCTTCACAGATCGCCACGGTGCATTCCTCATTCCTTGATCATCTCTTCAAAACATCAAGAGAGGGTTCTCTACGTCTGCGCTCAGGGACGTTTCAGCCAGGCAAAGCGCGACATCACATCCCGATCTAGATCCTTCTGCCAAGAGGTGCGAGGTAGACCAGGATAGTACGACCTCCAGAATCCCTGAGTCTGGACTTTCAGGGATCGTACTGTAAAACCAGTCCGTGACTCACTAACTGCGCTTAAGTCGCCCAGCTTTCCGGATATTTGCACGTTATCCTCTCAAAGTTACGCAAAGAAGCGTAGCTTATCCGTAAGTGACACATCTCACAAGGTAAGATGGAAGTTTGCTTGATCATGAGACACCTTCCTCGGCAGGACTGTCACTCTCGTAGTTTACAGTAAGGCGGTCTACCGGTAGCCTTTTATCCTCAAGTCGAGACGGCCTGCACGTAGGCATCCTCCGGCGGTACGTCACAAGGCGTCCTGGTCCGGCTCCTGAGGATCGAGACTGATGGCGGAGGTGTAAACGATACTAGCAACCCTTTTCTGAGCATCTCCCACCACTTGCCTTACTGCTACAACAAGGGCCCCACAAGCAATGGTACCTGGCCTGAAGAAAAAGTCCCAAAGGATGTCTGATCTCCGCTTCTTCCAAGGAGAGATACGACATTGAGCTTCACAGTAGCCTTCCCATCCGGGGGGTCTCTGAACATTCGGAGAAAACAAAATTAGACAGTGGTCGGAGAACTCCACCTCAACAACGGACACTGTGAAGAGATGGCTTCCTCTTTAAATAAAACCTGTTATTCTAGACCTGCAGCTACCCCTATAATAGGTGAACCCCGCGTGGCTGGGGTGGTGCCGGAGCGTGGAACATCACCAGGCGAGCCTCACTAGCTATGCTATTAAGAGCGACGCTTATAGAAGTCAGTGTCTCGAAACCTCCCTCATCCTGGGACCTCGTGACAGCATTGAAGTCCCCTCCAAAGACAACCTGCCGACTTGTAAAAAGATAGGGCTTGTCCTCATAAAGAGACACTTCCTGTCCCACTTGGATGGGGACCATAGATTAATTAGGCGCAGTTCTTGTCCCTTCATGAGGACATCCAGGATCAGGCACCTCCCCATTTCTAACATAAACTCGTCGGCATTATACCGGCGCGGGTAAAAAGGACGCCACTCCGCTTACGGCTCGGACCGCAAGGACCAATAGGAAGGCCGTGTCTCATTCCCTCTAGTCTTAAACACAGCCGCCAAAATCGGCAGCCTGGTCTCCTGCAACAAATTAAGTCGGCTTCAACACGGCCGAGAAAATCAAAGGCCGCAAATCTAGCCGCATCAGACTTAATGTGGCGAATTAATGGACGCCAGCGTCAACAGGAGTGGTGCCGCATCATGAGTGATTGAGTTAGACGGCTTTTTTCTTACTGCCTCCCTTCCCTCTACTGTCCTCTGAGGATGATGCTTTCCCTTTTACCTTCAGAATTGGGGGCAGCTTTCTCTTGAATGAGATTGTGGTGTCCATATATTACTGGCCCCAAGGACCGCAACCCGACCACCCTCTCCTTCGTCCTTGTCTCCGAATCTGAGTCAGTCTCCCACTCTGAGGACCCAGCTTTACCCAGAGGATAGAGACTCGGCGCCCCCTGCGGCTGCTCCGCCGCCAACCTCCAGAACCCCACCCTCAGCCTCTCTTCCCGAGGACGGCGATTCATCGAGGAGTGAGGAACCGGTTGGAAAGCTCAACCAGAGGGGAGGAAGTTCTTCCAGTCCTTAGGTACCTAGATAGGCCGCGTTTTTTCTTTTTATGCTTGCGCTTATTTTCTAGCCAAATCCTGTTATCCTCATCCACTTTCATAATGGGAGGACGTGGAGGACATGGCACCTTTCTCGCGCTCCATCCTCCTGACCTCCCCATCCAACTCATCATCCTCAGGGCCTCAGTAGCAAACAAGACCAGCCTCTGAGGAAGGACCAAGGGTCACCCCAGCAACCTGAGGTTCCCCAGGTTCTCATTTTTGTCTGGCCTCAAAGCCGCCCTCAACTGAGAAGGTGACTATTCTTGCTTTCTTCACAGGCCCCTTAGCTCTCCACCTTGCTGGTACCTCCCAGCAGAAGCAACCTCATGGTCATCTCCATGGGGTCACAACGCATTGGCAAAGGAGCGAGGACAACGGCTGAAAGGGTGACCGAGCTCACCACACAGGACACTAATGTCCTACAGGATGCAGCGAGAGACCTAGCCCACACACAACGAACTTCTGCATTGGAGCTGGACGCAAGGTGTGGGTAACGCACTGGACAGGACTTCGGATGCCTGGTAGAAATCAGGATTTGTCTCGCCAAGAAAGCTGAGAGGGGAATGTGGGGACGTGCCGCCAACACTTCAACTTCATATGACGGTCCAGGCTCCAGACACAGGTCATACACCTATGCCAAAGATTTGGCGCGTTTTACAACTCACTGCGTACTTGAGACTCGCACCCACGTCCATCTGAGCGCGTGTGCGTTATTACAGCCCCTTTGCCTGTTCCTGTCAACACGTCACTTTTGCACCAAGATAATGCCTGCCCTTTACCTCCTATCTTTTAGCGTTTCGTCAGCCTACCTCCTCCATCGCAGCAGTCTATGTTACGGCGGTCAAAACGGTCACTTTCTTGATGTGTTTGGCGGACAGCTGACCAGCAAAGTCTCGCCAGCCAGGCTCGTTCTTTGCCAGCTCATAATTTCGACCAGAAGAGCTCTAAGCCCTCGGCCGAACAAAGTGGAACATCGAACTCTGGAGTACCATAAGGATGATTCAGGGCAAAGATGTCACTAGCCCTGAAGTTATCTTCAGGAGGAGCTCCACCACCCTGTCCTGGGTGGGATGCGTCACTGCCCCTCCAGAAGACGAACCACATTCCTACGGGAAGATCCGGGGCCCAGTTGGGGTAAAGACCATACAGTCTCTCCCCCCTTTTCTCTCTTGGAAGGCTGCAGGCCATGCCTGTCTGTCCAGAAGGACAGATCAACCTCTCTCCCCTCTACAGCGATTGAACTTTTCCCCTCTCCTGAGAGCCATCCAAGAAGACGCCTTTGCAAAACGCTGTTCCCAGACGCCAGGAAGGAAAGGAGTTAACCCCACTTGCCCAGCGGTGACATCGCATAGTCCTTATGGGAGCGGCCCCACTGGGGGTGCAGATGGTCCGCACACACCAGGATCCCCCCCAGCGCCATTCACACCCCAACATTCACCAACACTATGTACAATACTGCCTCGCTTCCTTGCATCACTCACACCAAGCTGGGCCAGGAGGACCTGGGGTGCCTCGGCGTCACTGGGCACTGGGGGTAGAGCCACCTCCACGCTGATACAGCTGGAAGAGGCAGGCTCCAACCCCGATCTTACTTGTGCACTCTGCCTCATTGGCAGTAACCCTGTTGTGCAGCAGTTTTTTATGTTTGAGCATCGCTCGCTCGATTGGGGTAAGAGGCCCTCTGTCCTTACAGACTGCCAGACAGTTTTTTTGCCCCTTTATGTCTTCAGAGTTTGATGCACCAATACAGAATAATACTTGCCTGCGCTTTTCTTGCAGGTGCACGGGAGGTTTGGGAGGCGCCGGCACTACAAGCCCCCAGCCCATCACGCTGCCGCTGCCACCAGAGCAAGCAACAGCGCTAAGGGCCCAGGAGCACCGCCACTGCCCCTGGCACTGGGACCACCCCCCCCTCCCACTAGGGGGCAGCGCACAGCACAGTACCAGGACCTGCGGATCGCCCTCCCTGTCCGGCCTTTCGGCCGATGCCTTCCCTGCACCATCTTGCTACTAACAACAAGGCTGGTGCTCTGCGCCTGATGGAACGTGGCTTTGCACTCTCCCCGCACCCTGGCGCGAGGTCCACTGCAGGATTTGTGCTGGGCTGGGCAACGGGGCCTACACGACAGGCTGGCACTGCTGCCCGCCCGGAGGGAACAGGGAGGGGAACGAACACCAGATTCACCCCTGAAGACCCCTTGGTCTCTTGGCTCTCTTCTTTCTTTTAGGTCGTCAGCAGGCATATCATCGCCAGAAGGAGAAGTTCTGGAGGTGAACGGGGGAACGAGCTGGGAATCTGAGCCATTAGCAGCCCCCCCCTGACCGATGCCATCACTTTCCCTCCTCCATGTTGGCAGCGCAGACAGCATGATGGTAATGGGCGTTTGGCTCTGCAGGGCAGCGTCGTGCGAGGCCTGCTGGTGTGTGCTGTGCAGGCAACAGACGGACACGGCAGGTCTTCCTCACCTCCTCATCATGCCAGTCATCCGCAGGGGACCTGAAGCCCCTTCGCTTCTCAGATTAGTCTGGCGCATATCATCAAACCGGGCACGTCGTTTTTCTATTCTCACGGAAACGACGCTGTGCTAGGATTAGATGACGCTTTTCTTCCAGGAGCGGTGACACTCGGCTTTAGTCTGTCTATGTGTGTAGAGATCAGGACTTTTTTCCTTCTAGTGGCCACCCAGCTAGGGCCACGTTCTCCCTTATTCCTTCCTGGAGCCTCCTTCAGACGCTTTTCCAGCATTCTCACGCTATACAGGTGCATCAGTCAATCCGGGAGCCTAGATGGTAGCAGAACTGCCGGGCTCTTAAGATCACCCCATGCCCTTTTGCAACACCTCCGTCGAGCACCCAGCTTTCAGACGATGTGAGTACACCCAGCTTTCCCGACAGTAACTCAGCTTTCCAGAGGGAGGAGCAACTCGCGTGATGTACTGCATTAATATTCTGTGTTCAGGAGACCTTCGGCTTCCCTGGGTCTGGGTTGGCAGCCCGAGGTCACATCGCTGCTCCTTGGCTCCGCGAGTTCTTCTCCACGCCATCAGTTTATGGCACGGTTAACTGGATCTCCTGCCCCCGCCGGCCTGCGTCCGGGGAGACAGGAGCTGGGACTTCTGCAGGATTCATCCCACAGAACCCACTCCCCCTGGGGAGAAGGAGAGAGCAGGCCTGGGTGTGATTGGGTTTGCTCAGGTGTGGTGCAGAGCTCCGCTGAAAACACAACAACACCGTCAGCAGTTCACAGCCAGAATGATCCAGCACTCAATGTCTGCTGCCGGTGCAGGTCATGGTGACATACATGACATTACTTATCCTGTACGATCCTGAGATTACATCCTGTATTTACTCCAGAGCTGCACTCACTATTTGCTGCTGGTGCAGTCACTGTGTACATACTGAACTTACTATCCTGTACTGATCCTGGTTACTCCGTATTATACCAGAGCTGCACTCACATTCTGCTGGGTGCAGTCACTGTGTACATACATGACATTACTATCCGTACTGATCCTGAGTTACATCCGTATATACCCCAGAGCTGCACTCACTATTCTGCTGCGGTGCAGTCACTGTGTACATACATGACATTACTTATCCTGTACTGATCCGAGTTACATCCTGTATTATACCCAGAGCTGCACTCACTATTCTGCTGCGGTGCAGTCACTGTGTACATACATGACATACTTATCCTGTACTGATTCTGAGTTACATCCCTGTATTATTCCCACAGGCTGCACTCACTATTCTGCTGCTGGTGCAGTCACTGTGTACATACCTGACATTACTATCCTGTACTGATCTGAGTTCACTCCTGTTGATTACACCCAGAGCTGCACTCACTATTCTGCTGCTGGTGCAGTCACTGTGTACATACATGCCATTACTTATCCTGTACTGATCCTGAGTTACATCCTGTATTATACTCCAGAGCTGCACTCACTATTATACTGGTGAAGTCACTACTGATCATGCATTTATAGATGTGAATATGTTTTTTCTATAATTTTCTTGTCTATTTTATAGTTTTATCGTGTCTGTCGCTGTGACTATGGGATTGCAGTGCCAGATACCGAGCCACACAGTCACGTCCATCCCTAACAAACGACAGAATACATGTTATTGCACAATCCTCCAGATATCTACATGCCAGTCCTGTGTAGTAAATTTTCATAAAAATCTGCAGGATCAATGATGGAAATTGTGCCCCTACCTGGGCATATCCTTGTATAGTCTGATCTAATTTAAAAAAGCAGCAGATCCGCTCCGCCAGCTGTTCTTCTATCTCAGCAGCCCAGACTGTCATTACGTATTGATTTTCAGAAAAAATTTTTTTTATTATTTTTATGAAAAGAGAACAAATTCAAGTCGAGCATCTGTACTTCTTCCTCATCAGTGCCCATTCCCGGTGCATTGTACAATTTGTGAGACTGCCTGAGGCTTATACCAAACTGCTGTAGTCCCGCTGCCTGTGTCCAGGGTCGGAGACTGTCAGGAATACATGTACAGCGTGTAGCCGAGGCTCGGGACAGAGATCCTGATGGGAGTTATACTGCAGGACTGAGGTCAGAATCAGTGACCATTATTTGCCTCTTCTCGGCTGTAGAAAATCCATAGTATAGGTCACAGTAGAAGCTGGGAAACCACAACTCCTTACAGCAGAGCCAAGACCAGATGGGGTTTTACAAGGATTTGACTGCACAGGTGGGTTCCCTAATATTCATCTGTCTCCCTGTTCCTGAAATAAGACATAACGATATAATAATTGTCATCATGTTCTTTTTGATGGGTCTTGAACCACAGGATTACGGCATGAGGGGTAAGAAGAGAAATGATGAGCCACAGGCTGGACTGTTGTCTATGAAAGGTTCCTTAAATAATAAATTTCCTCTATAGAGTATGTCTATATGTCAATATACTGCAGTCTTATGATGTGATGTCATATCTCTGTAGTGACGTCATCTCTTTGTAGTGATGTCACGTGTCTGTAGTGATGTCATATCTCTGTAGTGATGTCACATGAGAGTAGAGATGTCACATGACAGTAGTGATGTCACATGTCTGTTGTAATGTCACATGTCTGTAATGATGTCACATGACAGTAAGTCGGATCGAAATGTCTGTTGGAAGCACTCATGTCGTAATGATGTCACATGAAAGTAGATGTCACATGTCTGTTGTGATGTCACATGACAGTAGTGATGTCACATGTCTGTAGGATGAGTACATGTCTGTAATGATTGTATATCTCGTTAGTTGATGTAGATGAAAGTAGATGTCACATGTCTGTTGTGATGTCACATGACAGTAGTGATGTCACATGTCTGTAGTGATGTCACATGTCTGTAATGATGTCATATATCTGTAGTGATGTTACGAGAGATAACAAAGCTGAACATAAGATACGATTACTGTACGTGTTCTCTCTGCAGTTTTTATCCTGTTACTCCATGGTAATTCTCTGTTATTTCCATACATTAGAGAGCAGATGGGTGATTACCTGTATCATCCCCGCTCTGTGGATTCTATACATCCGGGACGTGGCGTTCCTCATCATCCTCTGAGAAATAATATTCAGGAATAATTATTCATCTACCATATACATTGTAATAGAAGATCAGCTCTGGGGACTGGCAGGAATCTACATATCACTATATATAAGAGGAGACAGAAGCCATGTGTAGTGGGGTCATGTTACAGCTCTCCACACCAGGAGGAGAAGGAAGCCATGTGTAGTGGGGTCATGTTACAGCTCTCCATACCAGGGGAGAGGAAGCCATGTTAGTGGGGTCATGTTACAGCTACTCCAACTAGTCCGGGAGAGACAGAAGGAAGCCATGTGCATGGGGTCATGTTACAGCTCTCCACCGGAGGAGAAGGGAAGTCATTGTAGGGGGTGGTCATGTTACGCTCTGCTCCACACCGGGAGAGAAGGAAGCCATGTGCAGTGGGGTCGTGTTACAGCTCTCCACACCAGGAGGAGAAGGAAGCCATGTGTAGTGGGGTCATGTTACAGCTCTCCACACCAGGAGAAGGAAGCCATGTGTAGTGGGGTCATGTTACAGCTCTCCACACCAGGAGGAGAAGGAAGCCATGTGTAGTGGGGTCATGTTAAAGCTCTCCACACCAGGAGGAGAAGGAAGCCATGTGTAGTGGGGTCATGTTACAGCTCTCCACACCAGGAGAAGGAAGCCATGTGTAGTGGGGTCATGTTACAGCTCTCCACACCAGGAGGAGAAGGAAGCCATGTGTAGTGGGGTCATGTTACAGCTCTCCACACCAGGAGAAGGAAGCCATGTGCAGTGGGGTCGTGTTACAGCTCTCCACACCAGGAGGAGAAGGAAGCCATGTGTAGTGGGGTCATGTTACAGCTCTCCACACCAGGAGGCGGACGCCATGTGTAGTGGGGTCATGTTACAGCTCTCCACACCAGGAGGAGAAGGAAGCCATGTGTAGTGGGGTCATGTTACAGCTCTCCACACCGGGAGAAAAAAGACATGACAAATTTTACACTCTCAAATAAGAGTGTAAAAAAATCAATGTAGATTATGAGACATATAGATAGATAATTAGATAGTTTTGATGAAGAGATGATCTGGCAGGAGGATAGAATGTATGAGTTGAATAGATAGATAATAGATAGATGTGATGTTTTGTATCGTTCTGCCTTCCTGTACAGTATAACACATTTGCAGATAATTAGAGGTTCTTCTAGATAGATCTATGGAATTAACTCTGCGCTGTCTATAGTCTTATGTATAGGAGACCTGAGTGGTGAGTTCACAATGCGCTGCAGGGTCACATCACTACAGTCACCTCTGTATGTGGGAGCACCAGAGACATCAGGGGTCACTTATATTTCTGCCCATATTCCTTATAGGTGATTTTCGTGCTGACAGCACAAGACGCTGCAGAATTATAATGAGAAATGACTATGCAAAGGTCATTTTCCTTTGTAATGACATTAATTATTGTCAGTTGATGGCGCTCATATTGGGGGGGGGCAGTGCTTATTAAGTGGGGGGTAGTAAAGTATTTGTAATACTGGTGGTCCATGCTTAAAGTATGTTACTTCTTGTGGCGTGTATGGTTGCCAAATTCCGGTTCTGTTATCCATTAAATCCTAGTAAACAATAGTGGATTATAATATAGACGGTTGGGCCGATTTGGGCGGTAGCTCAGGGCCCAAGCCTTCTAGGGGGCCCATGGACACCCAAACCACCCAACAAATGTTATACTGAGAAGGACCTTCACCCATGAAATCCTTATACATCTGTTCCTGCTCTCAATCCACATGGACACAAAAGCCATTTCAGGACCTTTGAAGGTCCCCCAAAGGTCCTGAACCGATTGAAAGCAGCAGAAAGGACACATCCTCCATCCCCCAAGAAGCGGGTTCTAGTACCAGATGTAGGAAGTGATTCCAGACTTGTAGGGGCTATAATATTCATAGAGCTCAGGGCACCATTGCCCCTTATGTGATTGTGTCCCATCCCTGCCAATCATTGACTACGTAAGTCATTGCCCCCTGTAGGGAGTTGCCTGAGCATTGTGTTCTCTAGCTCGCCAGTTCCTGGCATGTGTCTGTCATACGGTTTTGTTACACGACCCCTTTCTGCCCTGTGAATCTGCATTATGACACTTGGTGATGACTTTGATCGAGACCTCTGACTTGCCCTGACCTTGGCTTGTCACTGACTATTCTCTGCCTAACCCTCTGTTGCTCAGCACCAGCTCATGCTGTATCACTGGGCTCAATGGCGCTCGTAGCAGACAAAGACAGGTTGAGCCCACTCCCATAATATTAAAACGGAGCGGCAGTATGTGTGCTCCACCAATTAGAGAGCATGAGACCCCCATTGTTGTGATCGGTGGGGCCCCTGCAGTTGGATCTCCACTGATCAGAGTGTTATCCTCTATCCTATTAATCAGGCATTAAAAAAACATTCATTAAAAATGAATTGGGTTAGGCTGCAGTACCACAACCAACCTGTGTGCATGAGTGGCGCTGTATATAAGGGATAACTCTTTGTAAATCCGAAAATTAAAACATCGCCTCGTAATCCCGCCCCAGTGAACAATTCAGCTAAACAACGCTGCGTGACCCAGATATTCCCCCACCGCCTTTGGTCGGATGCTAAACTAGGAGATACAGTAATTATGCATTTTTGTAATTTCTCCACCATATGTCTACACTTTCTGCTTGGATGCCCCTTCCTGCCATTCCATTTGTAACATCTGTGACATCAACAATCGCCATGGAGATGATGTTAATGTCAGCCAGGATGATAGCGAGGGTTCGGTTAGCGGAGCGGGCGCGGGACGTGACGCCTGTACAGCAGTGATGTGGACTCTCAGGAACTATTCCCGGATCAGAACTTACATATATTGTGGCCGTGTTTTACATGTGCTCAGTGTAACGGCCATGGGGTCGTGATCTATTTACTTACATCTTTAATATTTCCTGTTTAATCTTTGTTAATGAAATATTCAGCTCTTTACAAAACAAAGTGCAACATTTATCATAAGAAACTAGAAATACGGAAGAATCTCTCTGTTTGTCTAGTATCTATCTATTTTCTATCTAATAATCTAACTATCTCCCAGGGAGCACCAGCCATGAGGTGTGTTGAACCTCTTGCCTCAGGCAGCACCACCTGTAGCAGGAGGAAGGGCAGCAGGACCTGACACTTAAAACAATGGGGCACATTTACTTACCCGTCCGAGGAATTCACAGAAAGTGCATTGTCCGCCTATAATGCACTTGATTAATGCCACGATTTACTAAGATCGTGCGCCCGATATCCTGCATGTGTCGCTTCCCCGCTCAGGTCCGCCGGAGTTCCCCTTGTTCTTCCTTGTGCATGTAAGTGCTTGGCTTGCAACACAATTTGAATCTTAAATCCTGCGCTCAGTCCGACTCTGGCGGATTGTCCCCCAGTGCAGACACTTGTTAAATACCTGTCAAAGCTGCGCAAATCCCAAAAACGAAAGTGAGTAGCGTGGACCCTTAGTAAATAAGCCCCAATGTCTCTTCGGGTCTGATGACAGCAGGGGTGTGAGATACTGCATGGAGAAGCCACTTACTGAAAAAAATAACCTGATATATTACTACTAGATGTCTCACCTCAGGCAGCAGTGAGTTTACATTGGGGGTCATTTATCTTAGTCTGATGCGCCTTTTGTGTTTGTCTTTTAGTGACTTTTTGAGCACATTGGGGTATTTGCACAATTCCTTGCCCCTTTTTCCAGCAGTTTGCTGGAGTTCGCTCCTCTGATGCAGATGAGAGAGCCCTGTCTTAGTCATAGGGGGTCACTAACTAAGGGCCCGATTCGCGTTTTCCCGACGTGTTACCCGAATATTTCTGATTTGCGCCGATTTCCCCTGAATTGCCCCGGGTTTTTGGCGCACGCGATCGAATTGTGGCGCATCAGCGCCAGCATGCACACGACAGAAATCGGGGTGCGTGGCCAAACAAAAACCCGACGGATTCGGAAAAAACGCCACATTTAAAACAATAAAAGTGTTGCTTGGGACGCGCTTACCTTCACTTGGTCTGGCCCGGTGAACTCCAGCGTGTTCAGATGCTTTTCAGCGCAGCAGAGCCACCTGGTGGACGGCGGAGGAACTACCTTGATGAATCCCGGCCGGACCCGAATCCAGCGCAAAGAATGCGCCGCTGGATTGCGAACGGACCGGGTAAGTAAATCTGCCCCATAGTCTTAGTCCCATACTCAAGCACCGCTCCTTTTGATAATTATTAGTAATTGTCCAAGCTGAAGGACCCAAGCTGATCAGACATTCATCTCCTATCTAAATGATTGTGGATAACCCCTTTAAGTAGCATGGTGAAACCATGTACAGATAGAAAACTATCAGAACTGTCATCTTTAAGATCCCTCCGGCATGAAGATCTTACGAGGCGGCGTCACCTCCAGTCTCTGTGTATAGAGGGTTTTATCCAGAAGCCTGCTCTGGCGTCTCTTCCCCTCCACCTTTTGCCTCGGACCGTCTGTCTATTTATACCGCTGACACTTAGCGTGGCTTCAAACGCGGAATTTAAAGTGAGAATCCTTTTGAATTATTGCACATGCTCTTACAGAGAGCAGATGGTTGCCGTCTTCATCAAATGTGCAGAAAGCTCCGTCCAGACGGGACATGAAAGACTTAATTAGAAATTAAGAGTGAAATGATAAACATATTTAAGGACAAGTCTTTATTCCTGGATCCATTGTATGTCAGCAGCACACCGGGAGCACCGGGGGACCATCGCGCATCCCCTGTGCTCAATGCCCGGTGCTGCCGAGGAGATACATCCGAGTC
Source organism: Engystomops pustulosus (assembly GCA_019512145.1). NCBI lineage: Eukaryota > Metazoa > Chordata > Amphibia > Anura > Leptodactylidae > Engystomops > Engystomops pustulosus. The sequence continues at coordinate 209,852,704 of CM033645.1, read as the reverse complement.
CTCCAATATGTCAGCTTAAAAGGATTCATTAAAAGCATAACAGACAAAACTTTAAATCTTAGGTGTCCCTAGTCCCCATAATTAAATAACCATTATCCAGTCGTGCAGGATCACCAGAGAACCAGAAGATGGACCACTTCTGGTGGGTCAAAACTTGTACCCAATAATTGTCTACAGAGTCCAGGGAAATAAAACCCAATTCAAAGTTTACCATGATATTTTCTTGATGGATGGTGGGACAACAGAATAATTTTATCTACTGGACCCAAGGAAACCCAATCATGCCTTCTGTGCCAGTGGTTGTCCTCAGGGGAGCCATGAATAAATCTAAGGTGTAAGGGCCATGTCATAAAACCATTCCCATCCCACCCCAGACGTATTTAATCTGGTGGACCCAAAGAAACCGAGAGAAGTCATATGAGACAGTGGTTGTCCTCATGGAACCCCAAAAAATCTGAGATGTAAGGGTTGTGTTTAGAGGCCATTTTCACCCCAATCCAGAATTATTTCACCTGATGGGACCAAGGGAAGTCCTCTTTGCCAGTGGTTGTCCTCATGGGACCCAAGAATAAACCTTAGGTATAAGGATGCATCATGAAGTCAATCCCATCCCCTTCCCAGAATAATTTCATCTGGTGGCCCCAGGAACACCAAGGAAATCTTTCATGCCTGTGGTTGTCTTCATGGGACCCAAAACTACCTGAGGTGTAAGTGTTGCCTCGCGAAGCCATTCCCATCTCTCCCTTGAATAATTTCATCTGGTGGGCCTAAGAAAAGCCAACAAAGTCTTCTGCGACAGAGGTTGTCCTCATGGAGTAACAGTTGCACCATAACAAAATAATTTCACCTTGTTGCCGAGCGAAACCCAGTAAAGTCTTCTGTGACTGTCCTCGTGGGACCCAAGAATAAAACTGTGGCATGAGGTTTGAGTCATAAAGACATCTCCACTCCATAGATCCCATGAAGGAAATGGTGGACGTCGGGAATGTCCATGCTCAAGGTGCACAGTTATGAGCCAGGGTAGAAAACGGAATCCTCTTAAGCCTATCTTCTACCCTGTTTTTGTATTGCAGATTTTCTCACACATCCCTTTAACGCATAAGGTTGTGGCCTTTCACTAGTGTGAACAGAGTTTTATATGACATCATTGGTATCCAAGGAAGTCGAATAATCGAGATTGCTGTTGTGCCTACAAGGGGTTGATAGAATCTAGTTTTCTTCTTGATATCGAAACTTTTTGAAACCTGACTGATAGGGTTAATCACCGTCGCTGTAGCCATTTTCGACATTTTTTAAATTTCTTTTTGCGTTTTGACATCTTTTTGAATTGCGCTATTAATAGGTCGCTTTACCCAGGGGTCATCAGAAATTTAAGGGAAACTCTTGCCCTGAGGGTCCATCCTTGTTGCTGACTATGTGCCGGTCGGGTCCCTGTGCGATTTTCCCGGGATCCTTTTCCCTGACCCGTAGATAAAGTGACAGGCTAATTAAATTCTCTGTGTATGAGGACGGCCGCGCGCCGGTAATATGCCTGCATCAGGGAGATTAGACTGAAAGCCCCTCAGTGGCACAATCTCATTTCCAGAGTATTTTTTCCTTCTACATAGAAATCCTGGATAGAAGGTTTGCATATATATGAGTGCTGAGAGGGATGTGCTGTTTCCAATTAAATTACGGCCAAATTGTACATATTTAAAGGGCAGAGCGGAAAAATATCCCATATTAAAGGGAGTTTCTAAATCCAACAAATTTCATCAAAATGTAAAAAGGAGACTCTGTAATGCGCCGATCCCGGTCACCAAAGTGTTAACATTCGGTTTAAGTGATGCTTTTGTCATGTCCTCTGACTACAGTAGCCAATCACTGACTGCTGCCATTAAATCAGGATGTGGTGACCTCTTTCAACAGCACTTGGGCGAAAAAAGTACATTGGGGGTCATTTACTAAGGGCCCGATTCACGTTTTCCCGACGTGTTACCCGAATATTTCCGATTTGCGCCGATTTCCCCTGTATTGCCCCGGGATTTTGGCGCACGCGATCGGATTGTGGCGCATCGGCGCTGGCATGCACGCGACGGAAGTTGGGGGGGGCGTGGCCAAACGAAAACCCGACAGATTCGGAAAAAACGCTGCATTTAAAAAATAAAAAGTGTCGCGGAGCTTGCACTTACCTTCACTAGGAATAGGCCGGTGAACTTGAGTGCGTTCCGATGCTCTTCATCGCAGCAGAGCCATCTGGAGGACGGCGGAAGAACTGCCTTAGTGAATCCCGGCCGGACCCGAATCCACCGCAGAGAACACGCCGATCGCGAATGGACCGGGTAAGTAAATCTGCCCCAATGGGCGGAATTGTCCTTCAAAGATTTACTTTGAGGGTTAATGGCTAAAGATGAGTGAATTGTGTTTGATGAAGTGGAATTTGATCCGAACTTCTTGAAATATGTGATTTGTTATGAAGCCTAATCTGTGACTATTATTAATGGGGGCTCTGTGACTATTGGCTACTGAGGGCTCTATGACTATTGGCTATTGAGGGCTCTATGACTATTGGCTAGTAGGGGCGGCAAGACTATCGGCTACTGTATTTAAAAGAAAATACTCTACAAATCACCTTCACAGTCACATACAGGACACCCATTCTCTACCAGGATTAATCAGAGATTATTATTTCTGTGATCATGCTATGGCGGTATTATTTATACACTGCATTATTTTGCCACTATATGGTACCATGTACTCTATAGGCAGCATCAGAAAAATACTTTACAAATACCCTTCACAGTCACATACAGTGCACCCATTCTTTACCAGTATTAATCAGAGATTATTATTTCAGGGGGGATGATATAGCGGTATTATTTATACACTGCATTATTTTGTTATGATCTGTTACCATTTAGGCTATAGGAGGCATAAAAAATATTCTACATATCCCCTTCACAGTCACATACGATGCACCTTCTTTACCAGGATTATTTGGAGATTACTATTTCAGAGATGATGATATGGCGGTATTATTTATACCAATTTATGGTATCATGTATATGGCACCATCCAATCTACTGCTTGCCTTCACAATCATGCACAGTACTGCAAATCCTCACCAGGATTAACCCTACATTATTATCTTGGCAATAACGATATGGCGGTATTATTTATACACCATATTATTTTGCCAATATACCTTACCATTTGCAGGGGCATAAATAAAAAGCATTGTACACGGCACAGCAGCAGAATCTGCGGCTTAGCCATCACGGTCACATGCTGCACCCCTTTCCTTCGCGCAGATCAATCCTAAAAGGATTTTGTTGTGAGGACTTTGCAGAAGTGCTGATGCAGCACAAAGTGATAGATGACGGCATAACTCCCTTTAAAAAGGACAAAGAAGCGGTAATTTAATTGAGGGGCTGTCAAGCCTTGTAAACGAATGACCCTCATAAAAGCCATCCAGACTCGATGCTCCGCTACTGGTTTTGAATACACAATTAAAGGGGTATGGCACATGCCTTTAACCGGGACATGACGGGGTCTGGTGTTTCGTGTGTTTTTATGCTATTTTCTTGTAAATTCATTTGCGAGCAGAAGCTTTAGAGGGAACGCTGGGAACCAGCCACCGTGTCAATTAGCTGCAATCCGAGCCAGAAACTCAGGGATTCTCTGCCAAGAGTCTGAACATGTTCATTCACAACACGGCGCTAATTATACCAGGAGAAAGGAGGAAGAAGGAGGGAAAATGGGGAGAAATAACATTAATAATTCAAGGAGGAATTTCATTCCCGATTTATTAGAAGGTAAATGGATAATTATATAATGACAGGTTTGGGAATCAGTGATGAATATGGAGAACCAGATCCATGACCACGTGTCTGTGAGGAGAAGAGACCGGACAATGCCACGCGTCTGTGGAGAGAAGAGACCGGACCATGCCACGCATCTGTGGGGAGAAGAGACCGGACAATGCCACGTGTCTGTGGAGAGAAGAGCGCGGGGCATGCCATGCAACTGTGGGGAGAAGAGACCGGACCATGCCACGTGTCTGTGGGGAGAAGAGACCGGACCATGCCACGTGTCTGTGGAGAGAAGAGACCGGACCATGCCACGCGTCTGTTTAGGATAAGATACTGGAGCATTCAACGTGTCTGTGGAGAGAAGAGCGCTGGATGCATGCAACTGCGTGCCAGGAGAAGAGACCGGACCAATCCACGTGTCTGTGGGGAGAAGAAGAGCGCGACCAATGCCAACGTGTCTGTGGAGAGAAGAGCGCGTGCATGCCATGCAACTTTGGGAAAAGAGACCGGACCATGCCACCACGGTCTGTGTGGGTGAAGTGACCGACCATGCCACGTGTCTGTGGAGAGAAGAGACCGGACCATGCCACGCGTCTGTGAGGAGAAGAGACTGGAGCATGCCACGTGTCTGTGAGGAGAAGAGACTGGAGCTTGCCATGCGTCTGTGAGGAGAAGAGACTGAACCATGCCACGCGTCTGTGAGGAGAAGAGACTGAACCATGCCACGCGTCTGTGAGGAGAAGAGACCGGACCATGCCATGTGTCTGTGGGGAGAAGAGACCGGACCATGCCATGTGTCTGTGGGAGAAGGATTCGGACCTGCCACGTGGTATGTGGGGAGAAGAGACCGGACCACTGCCATGCGTCAGGCTACAGGGTATACTAAACACAGGGAGTCACAGTACAAGGGATGTAATGCACACAGTGAGATGTTCACAAACAGGGATATACACCACAGTGATGTCCATTAACAGAGGAATAATAAACACAGGTATGTCACAGTAACAGGAGGATAATAAACACAGTGATGTCACAAGTAAGGTAAATACATACAGTATCTGTCACAGTACGGGATAATACACACAGATTGATGTCACAGTACAGAGATAATACACTCCAGTGATGTGACAGTTACAGGATAATACCACAGTGATGCACAGTAACAGGGATAATACACACAGTGTGTCACAGTAACCAGGGTATAATACAACACAGTGATGTCACCAGTACAGGGATATACACACAGTGAGGTCACAGTAACAGGGATTTAATATACAGCCAGTTGAATTCATATGCAGGATACATACCACCAGTGATTGTCACAGTCGGGATAATACACACAGATAGTAATGTCACTAGTACAGGAAATCACACAGTTGATGTCACAGTACAGGATAATAACACAGTGATTTCAGCAGTACGGGTACCACTATACGAACGTAAAATACTAGTGATGTCACAAGTACAGGAATAATACACACAGTGAGTCACAGTACGAAGTATAATACACACAGTGATGTCACCAGTACAGGGATAATACACACAGTAGAGTCACAGTACAGGGATAATACACAGTGGTGTCACAGTTACAGGGATAAATCACACGATGGTCACAGTACAGGGAATAACACCGTGATGTCAAGTCTACCGGGATATAACACAGTGTGTATAACAGGGAATAACACAGTGAGCCACGTAGGGATAATACCACAGTAATGTCACAGTATAATGGATAATACACATCATTGGATGTCACAGTACAGGGCAAATACACAGTACGTGATGTCACAGTACAGGGATAATACAACACAGTTGATGTCACAAGTAACGGGGATTAATACACACAGTGATTGTCACAGGACAGAGATTAATACTACAGTTATGTCACAGTACAGGAATATTACACACGTGGTCACAGTACAGGGATAATAACACACAGTGAGGTTCACAGTACAGAGATAAACATCACAGTGATGTCACAGTAAGGGATATAATACACCAGTGATGTCACGAGTACAGGGATATACACACAGTGATGTCACAGTTATAGGGATAATACACAGTGATATCAACAGGATATCCATAAGTGAATGTACATACCAATACACAGTATGTCCCAGTACAGGGATAATCCCACAGTGATGTCACAGTACAGGGATATAATACACACAGTGATGTCCAGAGGCACAGTCATAAACACACAGTGTTGCCAGTCGGGATTCCACATGGGTCACAGTAGGGATTATCCACACAGTATGATTCCAGTTATAGGGATAATACAAACAGTGAGTTCACAGTACTGGCAATACATACAGTGATGTCACAGTACGGGGCATAATACACACAGTGATGTCACAGTTACAGGGATAATACAACAGTGATCGTCACAGTACAGGGGATAATACAAACACATGATGTATCACGGTACATGGGGTATAATACACACAGTGATTGTCACAGTACAAGATAATACAATAACAGTGATGTTACATGTACAGGGATAATACAGACAGTGATTCAGAGTTACAGGGATATCCACACAGTGATGTCACAGTACCGAGATATACATAAGGATTGATCCACAGTACGAGATTTAATACATACGTGATGTCACATACAGGGAATACCACACATGATTCCACGTACAGGGATTTCCGCAGTTGTATGTTATGATCTATGACAGCAATGAGATTATTGGTAAGGTGCGGCTATGATGGTGGGTCACTTATACGGCCATACGATCATATATATACATCTCTTCCTACGAGGTAATTATCATAATGAAAATTCATCCAAATACTGCTCGTCTTAGACCGAATGTACATCCCCTATACTAGGAGTCGATTCCTGATTACAGCTACATGCAGCCTGCAAGGGAATAAATATGGACACATGAAGTGGCAGGTTTAATGGATATGAGAACAGATGAGGGAACCTTCAAGATCCGTATTTATCACACTTTTTTATTAATATTCTCCGCGGGTTCTGTATGATGCCACAAACAGAGTGTTGCAATTGTCCTGGAAATATCTGCGACCGCTTAGTAACTAGACCCCTATATGTCGTAGGCACAACCGGGCTGGGGGGGAACAAGCGAGGGGGGGGGAAAAGTATGGAGAGGGGGTGCCCATACGTCCATCACTCACACGACAAGGCACCCGAAGCCCACATGATTGAGGGGAGCAAGTGGAACAAGCCGCCAGTCGCTCGCGCAGCTGCTTTGCACCAGGAATGTGCCACCATTTCGGGTTCTGTGCACTGTTTCCATGGGGTTACAAGTCCGTTATAAATGTCTCATATTTATCAAATTCCAGAGACATGTGCAGATGTTGAATTTTTAATCACAAAGAACTTTCGATTCCCTTAGAGACACATTCCCTGTATGATGCGTTAGTGATAATAAATAACACATAAATCATAAATTTCCACAAAGCGACTTAACCGTCACCGTGTGAACAAACTAGATTTATTGCCTTTGGTGTTCTTATACATACTCAGGAGCAGAACAGGTAACGGCTAATTAAATGTGATGAGATGAAAGAGGAATCGTTATTCCAGCATCAAGTTTTAGCCTATTCATAGAGAATGGGAAGGAGAAAGGAAAGAGGAAGGTAAAATGAAGGTGGTGGTTCCTCGGGTGGGGTTATGGAGATTTGATATGTTATTGGCATAAGGTCCAGGACATCTCAGAGGCAGAGACTACTCATGATTGGCCATCAGAAATATACAGAGGGAAGGGATCAAAATTTTCATATTTACACACGTACATCTGATACCTAGTATTGTTCAGTCTGCCTAAGAGGGTTGTCATAGATACCCTTAATTACCTAATTACCACGAGGCTTCAGACTCATTAAAGCTGGTGCTTGTGACCTGCATTCATGGGCAACATACAGTAACAAGGATATCACCAGTAATCCAAAATCCAAATGCTTGCCACAGTGATGTCACAGTACAGGGATAATACACACAGTGATGTCACAGTACAGGGATAATACACACAGTGATGTCACAGTACAGGGATTATACGCAGTTGTATTGTATGATCTGATTACAGCACATGAGTTATTGGTAAGGGCGGCTATGATGGTGTCACTTATACGGCCATTACTTATCTATAATATACATCTCTTCCTACGAGGTAATTATCATAATGATGAAATCATCCAGATACTTCTTCTGAGACCCGAATGTACATCCCCTATAACTAGGAGCGATTACTGATTACAGCTACATGCAGCCTGACAAGGAATAAATATGGACACATTGCTGCAGGTTTAATGGATATGAGAACAGATGAGGGAACCATTCAAGATCCGATTTATCACAATTTTTTATAATATTCTCCTCGGGTCTTTGATCCAAACAGATGTTGTTGCAATTGTCCTGGAAATTATCTGCGACCCTTAGTAAATAAGCCCCTATATCTAGCACCGGCCATGGTCCTCTTCACACCCCTCCATGCCCACATGGCTTGGAGGGGGAGCAGTGGGGAAATAGCCCCAATTCCTCCCTGTGCACCAGGAATTGCACCTATTTCGGGTTCTGTGCACTGGTTTCCAGGGGTACAAGTCCTGATAAATGTCTCATATTGTATCAAACTTCCAGAGACATTGTTGCAGATGTTTCTGAAATGTTTAACTCACAAAGAACTTTCGATTCCTTAGAGACACATTCCCTTTAATGCTTGTTAGATGATAATAAATAACACATAACATTACATTTCCACAAATCGCTTTAACCGTCACCTGTGAACAAACAATTGTATTTATTTCTTTTGTATACATTTAGTACATGAACCTCGGTAATAAATGTGATTAGATGAAAGAGGAATCTTATTCCAGCATCAAGTTTTATATTCAGTAAATAGAGAATGGGAAGGAGAAAGGAAGAGGAAGGTAAAATGAAGGATGGTGGTTCCTCGTGGGTCATGTGCTGTTTAGGAACGGCACAAGTGACATTTAAAGTTATTGCTGAAAATTCAGCCCACCCTATAGTGCTATCAATAGCACCAGGGAACATCCATAGACGCAGCAGAGCTGTGATTGTTGCGACAGCAGAGCCGAGTTTGTCGTCTGTTCAATGGAGACTCCGCTAGTACCGTTCATACAGCGTCGCAACTTTATCTTGCAGCATGTTATATTTGGGGGCATTGTGTTCACAGAGTGGTGGCAGGGGGTCCGAGAACTACAATTAATAATAAAGAAATAAAACTGGTATTAAAATTAGAAGAAAAATCTAGGTAAAAAATTGCCTCAAAAGCATTGGCCACTCTGTTACATAAGTTGCCCATGTGCCGTTACTGCATAAAAGTAACATAAAAGGACACTTACTCTTATCCAGGCACCGTGACTGTGGGTATCTTCTTATATTTCTTATCCATGGCCTCCTTCCTTCTAAAATCAACTCAAAAAATTATGCTAATGTGTCTGAAGGACTATGGTGGGGGTTGTTACCAGGGCTTCTTCGTGCTGCAGATTCACAGACTGTTACAGTGTGCAGAAGTACATCTCCACCTCCCCCCTGCTCACTTCGCCCTCTGTAAGCCCTTGAACAGTGTAACAGCCCATGAAGCCAGAGCATGGAGGGACTCTGGTAATGCCCCCAGAGCCCTTCTCACTCGTTACCATAATTATAAAAGTTGATTTTAGAAGGAAGGAGGCAATGGATAAATAATTTAAGAAGATCACCACAGTCACGGTACCTGGATCTATGGGTAAGTGTCCCTGGTTTATCATGGTGGATTCTGATGGTAGATTTTCTTATATAATAATCCCTGCATGTTCAACATTTCTTAAAATTTAAACCTGATGTCAAGCGCCAGTATTTCAATGTACATAGTGGAGAAATTCTGGATTCTACCGGTTGCGCTGGCCATCAGCGTGCATTAGAAGTGACATATAATCTACAGTCCGGTACGTGGACTAGACCGCTGCCCAGGTGAGACGGTCTACAAAGCCATTGTAAGATCAGAGAGATTGTGCAGTAACTATTGACTGACACTCGTTCCGCCACGTTACAAAATGTATCGCTCTGTGATCGCAGAAACCAATTCCAGGAGGTCAATCTATTAAAGGGCACATCCAGTCGATAACAAGGTTTCAGTCTGTGGGTATTAACCTGTTGAGGGCAACTCAAGATTTACGGATCTCATTGTGAAATGGAGACTATGGCACCGGATTAAAGACACGGCTACATATACACTGGGGGTTGATGAATGTATTTTTAACAATTTTCTAACAATTTTTCTTTCACCTTGATTTTTTTTTTAATTGCGTAGAGTTTCCAGCTTTCATGTACTTGCAGTTTTTCAGAAGGGAAAACATTTGCCAGAAAATTTTACATATATACTCGAGTATAAGCCTAATTTTTCAGCACACAAAAAAAAACGTGCTGAAACCCCAAACTCGGCTTATACTCGAGTAAAAAAAATATAGGTTTTACCAGGTTTTTGTGATAAAATTAGGAGCCTCGGCTTATACTTGGGTCGGCTTATACTCGAGTATATATACGGTATATACAAAATTGAATTGAGTTTGAAATTTCCCCACTAATTGCAGGCAGTAGAGACGTGTGTGCACCATTTTCCCTCGGATCGTCCTCCTCTGATGGAGGGTGCGTCGGCCTTTAAAGAATGAACCCCCATGATCACTGCCAGCACCGATCACGGGTGTCACGATGTTTACACCCCCTTTTAAATGCCAGGGAAATGCAAGCGCGTGTGTGCTACAAGATCGACGCTTCTCGATGATGTCACACCACTGGCAGCTGTGTCGGTGTTTAATGGGTTAACACCCATGATCGGTGCCAGCACTAATCACGGGTGTTACCAATGGAAAAAAAAATCTTAAAATGTTTTTTCAAAACTATGGACATCTCATCAAAATCATATTAGGGGAAGGGAACTACCCTCTCAGAACTCCCATTTATGAGATAATTCAAGGGCTGCAGCAAGCACTGCAACCCTTCTAATGTTTACCAGGGAAAAGGTATTATCGTGGCGGTGACTGGTACTGCAACTCCATGAAGTTCAATCCCATTGAAGAGCCACTAGAAGGTTGTACAACAAGCACTGCATGCTTTTAATAGCATCAAGGCACAACACCATCACATGTTTAGTGGACAATGTTGGTACTGCAACACTCAAAAGCTGAGTCTATTCAAGTGAATGAGAATGAGCTGTAGTTCCAGGCACAGCCACTAAAAGTGCTGTCCCTGACAAATTTACTATAAGATAAAAATGTGTTAGGTGTCAAAAACCTTAAATTTCATCCTTCAAAAATAATACCATGTCATTGTAGCCATATTGCAGAAAAGACTAAAAAGAAATCTTTCCACGGGTTGTTTCTGGTATTGTAGTTATTATTCGTTTGAATAAGGATTTTCTGGAATACCGGATACATCCTTGAGGGAGACATGCCGCTCTTTTGGGAAAAATTAAGGCAACAATGAAACTGCCGTGTATACTCGAGTATAAGCCCCCATTGCACCACCCCACACTGCTGCTGGGCACAGCCCCCTCACACCGCTCCACCCCACACTGGTGCTGGGCACAGACCCCTCCCATTGCACCACCCCACACTGCTGCTTGGCACCGCCCCCTCACACCGCTCCACCCCACACTGCTGCTGGGCACAGCCCCCTCACACCTCTCCACCCCACACTGCTGCTGGGCACAGCCCCCTCACACCTCTCCACCCCACACTGCTGCTGGGCACAGTCCTTACACGGCTCCACCCCACACTGCTGCTGGGCACAGCCCCTTCACATAGCTCCACCCCACACTGCTGCTGGGCACAGCCCCCTCACATCACACCACCCCCAGTGCAAAGGGCATAAGGGGGAAGTAGGTGTAACTCCTAGCCGTACACCAGGAAATGCGCCTATTTCAACATAAC
>CM033645.1:209820901-209840790 GCA_019512145.1 Engystomops pustulosus | reverse complement strand
ATCTGTCATCAACCTTAATGTGCGAACAGAACGTACAGAACATAGAGCAAGTTATATCTCTAAATGTTACATGAGATGTACAGTACTCGCTATAATACATAGTTATGGGATATTAAATATTTGGCAGATGTATCTTTTTTGTGGTATTTTTTCTTTTTATATTTTTGGGGGGGTTGCTACTCTTTCATACATTCTCTGAAGCTCGCCATGCACTGACTTTCCCACTTTGCATCCAATTCATCTTTCAACTGAGCCTGGTGGCCCATGATGCATCACTGATTCGTGCCTGTACATTCCAACCCCCAACAGACGTGGGAAATTGTGTTATATGAGTTGCAAGAAAAAATTCCACACATTTCAGAAATTGCACACAAATTTGTGCAAAAAAACCCTATTTATCTGAAGGAAATCAGTCAATAGATAAATAAAATGGCAGAATTGCTCCAAAAAAACATGTGCAAATTGCAAGACTTAAAGATAATTTTGCACCATTGTAGATAGATATAGGATGGGCAGATAGATATGAGATAGATAGATATGATATATAGATAGATAGATATGAGATAGATAGATAGGAGAAAGATAGATATTAGATAGATTGGTAAATAGATATCACGGTGGCTTAGTGGTTAGCATTACAGCCTTGCTGCGCTGGGGACCTGTATTACATTATAGATATAGGATGGGCAGATAGATAGATAGATAGATAGATAGATAGATAGATAGATAGATAGATAGATAGATAGGTCCAAAAAAATAGGCAGCACTCCAAGGTTGTAGTAAAAAATGTGAGAGTGAAGCTTTATTCCATGGCAACTTTTCGGTGGTTTAATCCACTTTTATCAAGCATAGATAAATAGATAGATAGATATGAGATAGATAGATAGATAGATAGATATAGTCATGAGATAGATAGATCTGATAGATAGATAGATATGAAGATATAGATATATATGAGATAATGATAGATCGATATGAGCTCGCTGCTCGCGCGCTGCTCGCTATGCGCTCATCGCTCCTCGCTAGCTAGCTCTGCGCTCGCTAGCTAGCTCTCTCAGATAGCAGATCTGATTATCGCTCGCTCCGCTCTCTCTCTCTCATCTCTCGCTCTGCCTAGCTCGCTCTTCGCTGCTCGCGCGCTCGCCGCTCGCTCTCTCTGCGCTCGCTCGCTCTCTCGCTCGCTCGCTCGCTGATTATCGATCGAAGATCGATATTACTAGATTGGTAAATAGTACACAGTCCCCCCATCCCCTAGTTGAGCCACTCTACCACCATTATATGTGGTAGATGTGTTTACCAGGTACTACTTCCAATTCAGTTGGAACTTTTATTTCTAGCCCCCCCCCCCCCCATTTTCCCCCATATGTCAGGGGGCGTAGTAGAGTTATTCTTCTGCTTTAGCCCACCAAGACCTTCACCAGACGTAAGAATCTTTTTGTAGCATGGTTTTCAGTTTCCATATACAAATTGTCATATATGGGTTGGTGAACTGGAGCCTGGCTCCACCATCTGACAGAGTTGACATCCCAATTATTGGGAATCATGGCGGGGAAGGGCAAAGAGAGAAATGGGAGATAGATTAGCTTTTATTCCAGTGAACGATTCTATCTTCCCTGTTAGGAATCCCTGGATGTCTCTTGTAGTAGATGGCTTAATTGTAAACACAATTCCCAAAGTAAGTATCAAAAGATTCAAGGACCTCTACACTGCTATCACTTGGCATTTCAAGTGGTTAAGGGCTTCTGTGCTTTGGATAACCACCTTGTTAGTTTTATTAAATTAAATCAATTGACTTGACCTCCTTGATGAGCTGCGAATCCAGTGGGAAGCCTGTGAAATGTGAAGTTTCAATCACCCACAGTGCCACTCTGGTGAATGAGTATTGCAACTTGAACCATTTAAATTTATGAGCTTGATATGCAGGACCGACATCTCCAGAGAGCGGATCCACCTCTGTAAACATTCTACTCTTGGCCAGAAGACGTTGAACATAAGACCTTCTACAACCCCTAAACTCTCTGGTGTTTATGGTGGATATAGTTGATTTTCTAATACGAAACCCCTTTAAAGTTACTTAAGTATCCCGGACTAAATTCCCACCTGTCACTTTAATGACTCTTGATGAAGAAAGTCTTCTGGAAAGTTTTATGAAAAATTTCTATTGTAAACGCAGTGATTTATCCCCAAGCAGTTATTATTACTAGACAGGTCAGTGAAGACGAACATGTCGATCTGCTCGTACCGACCATAAATAATGTCAGTGCTGTTACGGAACGCACAAGTGACATTTACAAGTTATTGCGAAAAATTCAGCCCACCCTATAGTGCTATCATAGCACCAGGAGTAACATCCATAACGCAGCAGAGCTGTGTTGTTGCGACACCAGAGCCGAGTGGTTTTCCGGGTCATGTATATTGACGATGGAGACCTCCGCTGTACCTGTATAGCGCTCGCAACTTATCTCAGATATTTGCCCTTGCCGCATTTATTATATCGGGGACATGGTTTCACAGAGCGGTGTAGGGGGTCGGCGCCGAGAACTGCAGTACCGTAAGTACTTGATAAAAAGAAATATAAAACTTGATATTAAAATTGAAAAAAAATCTAGGTAAAAATTGCCTCCAAGGGTTGGCCACTCTCTTACACATAAGTTGCCCCATGTGCCGTTTACTGCAAAGTAAACCATACACCTGATAATCGGTGCAGGACATTACTCATAGATCCAGGCACCGTAACTGTGGTAATATTCTTATATGTGTAATCCAGGCCTCCTGCCTTCTAAAACTCACACTTTTAAATTACGCTAATGAGTCTGAAGACTATTAGGGTGGGGGTGGTAACCAGTGCTTCTCGGTGCTGGATCAACAGCTGTTGTTACAGTGTGAAGAAGTACACTCCACCCCACCCTGAATCCCTCCACCTTCTTAAGCCCTCACAGTGTAACAGCCCATAAGCCAGAAAGCATTGGGGAATCTGGGTAATGCCCCCAGAGCCCTTCTCACTCATACTATCTTTTAAAAGATGTTTAGAAGGAAGGAGGCATGGATAACAAATATAGAAGAGTACCCAGTCCCGGTGCCTGGATCTATGGTAATGTCCCTGGTTTATCAGGATGGATCTCGAGTGTAGATTTTTCTTTTATAATAATCCGTGCATGTTCAACATTTCTTAAAATTTAAACTGATGCCAAAGCCCATATTTCATTGTAAATAGTGGAGAAAGTTCTGGATCTACCGGTTGCGCACGTCGCGCACATCAGCGTGCATTAAATTGACATATAATCTACAGTCCCGGTCGTGTGATCGAGACCGCTCCCAGTGTGAGACGCTCTACAAAGCATTGAAGATCAGTAGAGTTGTGCAGTAACTATTGACTGACACTCCGTTCCGCCACGTTACACAAATGTTCGCTCTGTGATCCAGACGAGAAACCAATTCCAGGATGTCAATCTAGTTAAAGGGCACATCCATGTGATAACAAGGTTTCGTCTGCTGCGGTTAATTAACTGTTGAGGCAACTCAAGATTTACGGATCCATTTGTGAATGGAGGACATGGCACCGGTTGAAACACGACTACATATACAATGGGGGTGTGAATTATTTTTATTTATCAATTTCAACATTTTTTTTTGTTACCTTGATTTTTTTGAATTCGTAGTTTCCAGCTTTCCATTTGTAACTTGCAGTTTTTTCAGAAGGAAAAACATTTACCAGAAATTTTACAATATAACTACTCGCGCTGTAAGCCAATTTTTCAGCAACAAAAAAAATGATGCTGAAACCACCAAACTTCGGCTTATACGCGAGTAAAAAAATATTGGTGTTTACCAGGTTTTTTGCTGAAATTCGGGCCTTGGTTTATACTTGGGTAGCTTATCTCGAGTATAGTATACGGTAATCTACAAAATTGCATTTAGACTGAGCTAACTCCATTTTATTGTGGGTTAAGTTCCCAAACCCGGACCTTCTCTTAGAGTTGAGTCAACATTCAGGCTACCCCCACGGAGTACCTTGATGATTGAGTGTGGCCACGATGTGGGTGTTTAACTTTTAATTGCAGGCATAAAACGTATGTTACCATTTTCCCTGGATCGTCCCTCTGATGGAGGCTGTGTCGGCATTTAAAGGGTTAACACCCATGATCGTCCAGCACCAATCATGTGCGTTACCAATGGAAAAAAAAAAAATCCCCTCCCAGCACTCCCATTATAGAGATAATCAAGGGCGCAACAACACTGCAACCATTCTAATGTTTTCAAGAGCACAAACCATCACCATGTTTAGTGGACATTGTTGGTATTGCAACCTCAAAAGCTGAGGGATTCATTCAGTGAAGTAGAATGAGCATAGTAACAGGCACGCCACAAAATGCTGTACAGGCACAGCACCAACAAATATTTGGGGACAAAATCGGTTACTGCACACTATGAAGTTCGTCCATTCAGTCAATGGAATGAGCTGTAGTTCCTCACAGCCACTAAAAGTGCTGTAAGCGACAAATTATACTATAAGATAAAAATTTGTTAGTGTCAAAAACTTAAAATGTTCATCCTTCAAAAAACATACCCGTTGCCATGTAGCCTATTTCAGAAAAGACTAAAAAAATCTTTCCAAAAAAAAACGGTTGTTTCGTGATAGTTGTATTATTCTATTCATTTTGATATACGGAATTTTTCTGAATACCGATGCATCCTTGAGGAGAATGCTGCTCTTGTTGGGAAAAATAAAGGCCAACAATGAAACTGCCGTGTATATTCGAGTATAAGCTAATTTCAGCCGCAAAAAAGTTTGCTGAAAACCCTCGCTTTACTCAAGTAAAAAAAATATGGTATTTACCAGGTTTTTGTGTGTAAAATTATGGGCCTCGGCCTCTTGATCGTGGTGCTTAACTACGAGTTATACCGGGGTAATTGTAATTCCATTTAGAAATATATTAATACACATAAGATAAAATGACCTGCTGTAAAATTGTGTGTTTTTTTGTATGATTATTTCGGGTGTTTTTGTTTACTTTTGTACAAGGACATGGCGGGTTGTTGGGTGATATTGCTCCTCCACAGGAAAGGAGAGCGGCAGATTATACTGGTGACATATTATCCGAATCTCTGGCTGAGAAGACCCCATCTGAAGACTCATAATCCTGTTTAATTTTAATAAGACATGGGGGTTTTAAATTGAGCGCAGCTAAAAATAGCACAGAACAGATGACGCCTATTTTTGAGATGCTAAAACTGGTAGTTTCGAAAATGCCAGGCACATGGTATACGGAGCCACCTTGTAAGGTATTAGGTTTTTGTGTGTATCCAGACTATCGGGGAGCTATCGATACTCAATGTATTACGCCCATAGGATTTACCGCACAGTGGAGTAGTGTGCCCTAACGCATGATGTACACCCCGGATGAATATACTTAGAGGCTTCATGGAAAGATAGTTAACCCCCTCCCCCGCCTTGCTATGTATATGACGCTCTAGCCTCCTGATATATCTGGTGGGGGTTGTGCCAGTTCTGTGCCAGGTCCAGCCTGGTGTAGAATAGTGTCTTATCCTGCGCCAGTTACCGCCACAGGCTATAGGTGGTGCACAGGCTCAACAGAGGAAGGCCTGCCAAAACTCCACACTGGTGCTGGCCACAGCCCCCTCACACTGCTCCAACCCCGCAATGCTGCTGGGCACAGACCCCTCACATTGCACCACCCCACACTGCAGCTTGGCACCGCCCCCTCACACCGCTCCACCCCACACTGCTGCTTGGCACCGCCCCATCACACCACTCCACCCCCACACTGCTGCTGGGCAGCAGCCCACGATCAAACCCCACACCCTCTGCACCCCAGAGAGTGGCGAGCAGAAATGGAAAGAAAGAAAAAAAAGAATAAAAGAGAGCGGAAGTAGCAGAGGAGCACTCGAGAGCAGAACAAACACCGGGTCCCCGCGGTTTTACTAATTCCGACCCCATTCCCACCCCACGACTGCTGTTGGCACCGCCCCCTACACCGTCCACCCCACACTGCTCCTGGGCACAGCCCCCTCACCCTGATCCACCCCACACTTGCTGGCACAGGTCCTTACACGGCTCCACCCCACACTGCTGCTGGGCACAGCCCCTTTCACATTCAAAGCTCCACCCCACACTGTGCTGGGCACAGCCCCCTCCATCACCACCCCAGGCAAAGGGCATTAGGGGGAAGTAGGTGTAACTCTAGCCGGACACCAGGAAATGCGCCTATTTCAACATAACAGGTTGTCTACAAATAAAAGATAATTTAAAAAATCCTTTTCACCATATGAAAAATGCATTTTTTCTAAGTTTATATTTTCCATTATTTTTCGTTGCTGAGGTGTAACATGGTCTCTCATGCAGGGTGAGATTTTAGCAGCTTTTTTCTGTCATAAACCCACAACTTACTATATATGAGATTTCTGACCATCTGTCATCAACCTTAATGTGCGAACAGAACGTACAGAACATAGAGGAAGTTATATCTCTAAATGTTACATGAGATGTACAGTACTCGCTAAACGATAGTTATGGATATAAATATTTGGCAGATGTATCTTTTTTGTGGTATTTTGTTTCTTTTTATATTTTGGGGGTTTGCTCTGCTTTAACTACATTCTCGAAGACTCGCCATGCACTGGACTTTCCCACTTTGCATCCAATTCATCCTGCAACTGAGCCTGGTGGCGCCATGATGCCTCACTGATTCGTGCCTGTACATTCCAACCCCACCAGACGTGGGAAATTGTTATATGAGTTGCAAGAAAACATTCCACACATTTCAGAAAATTGCACACAAATTTGTGCAAAAAAAACCCTATTTATCTGAAGGAAATCAGCCCATAGATAATAAAATGCCAGAATGCTCCAAAAAACGTGCAAATGCAGAATTAAAGATAATTTGCACCATTGTAGATACGATATAGGATGGGAGATAGATATGTAGATAGATAGATATGATATATAGATAGATAGATATGAGATAGATTAGGATAGGAGAAAGATAGATATTAGATAGATTGGTTAAATGATTCACGGGTGGCTTAGTGTTTTAGCATTAAGCCTTGCTGCGCTGGGGGACCGTAGATTCATAAGATATAGGATGGGCAGATAGATAGATAGATAGATAGATAGATAGATAGATAGCAGATAGAGGATAGATAGGTCCAAAAAAATAGCAGCCCGCCAAGGTTTGTTGTAGTAAAAAATGTGAGAGTGAAGCTTTCTTCCATGGCAACTTGTGCGTGGTTTGTAATCCACTTTATATCAAGCGATAGCATAACACTAATAGATAGATATGAGGATAGTGATAGATAGGATAGATAGATATAATATGAGATGAAGATAGATAGATATAGATTGAAGATTATAGATTAGATAGATAGGAGAAGTAGCATGATAGATAGATAGATAGATAGATAGATAGTATAGATAGTATTATGTTAGACTAGACTAGTATGAGATAGATGTATGATAGATCAGATAGATAGATAGTATATAGCGATAAGATGAAGATCGAGATAGAAGATAGCAGATGAGAAGATAGATATATAGATAGGAGATACGACTAGATAGATAGATAGATAGATATGAGTAGATAGTTAGATAGATAGATAGATATGAAGATAGATAGATAGATAGATAGATAGAAGATATGAATATAGATGATTAGATAGTGGATGATAGATAGATAGATATGAGATAGAAGATATGAGTAGATAGAGAGATAGATAGATAGATATATATGAGATAGATAGATAGATAGATAACGATAGATACTGGGGGGTGTTGGATAGATAGATAGAAGATAGATATTAGATAGATTGGTAAATAGATATCACAGTGGCTCGGTGGTTAGCACTACAGCCTTGGAGCGATGGGGACCTGAGTTCAAGTATAATCCAGGTCAAACATCTGCAAAGAGTTTGTATGTTCTCTCCGTGTTTGCTTGGGTTTCCTCAGGGGTCCTCCGGTTTTCGCCCACACTCCAAAACATACTGGTAGATGATGGTTGATAAGGTTCTAAGACCCATGTGGACAGGGACCGATTTGGAAAGTTCTGTGCAGCGCTGCGTAATCTGTAGGCACTATAAAAATAAAGGAATTATTGTTAGATAGATTTGTAGTCTTAGTCTCCCGGTGATAGTGACTCCCATGTCTTGTTGTGTATCTCGCTGACATATGTTTCCAGCCTATGTGATACATATGATTCCGCTGTCTGTAAACAATGATGGCGGAGGCTTCTACAAAGATAAATTTGCGTAGGAAAAATTTGAGTTCCAGCCAACGATAGATTCTGCCATATAATAAACAATGTCCCACGTATACTGTGAGATTCCAGAATTATGTATGACTTGCGGTGACTCTCCTGTCAGTGTAAAAATTAAAGGGGTTTTCTGGGTTAAAAATATATTGGAAAACACATTCATAGAATAGAACCTAAATATAAAATAGACGAGGATCCGGCTCTGTGGTTCTGAGCAGATGATTAGCAGAAGAAATGGGATGAAAAAGGAAGAAGACAGCGCCATTCTCTGTGTAGTGGTCAGATTCGGTTACTGCAGAACAGCTCCTATTATTTGAATGGAAGCTAATGTGCAGTGACTGCTTTCACATAACATTTAAAGAGAACCCGTCAGGCAAAATAACCCCCTAAACTAAATATATTTTCATAAACTGCCATTAGAGAGCATTGCCTCTATCCCTACATTGTCACTCTACATGCCTGTAAACCTAAGCAATGAGGTCCTAAAGCTGTATGCAAATGACCTGTGAAATGTCCAATGAGTCATTATCATATTCAAGCTGTCCAGCTTATTCATGAGTGGGAGGCACAGCCACACCCCCAGTGCATGACGGATAGCCTCTATAATGGTGTGAGGCTGTATAATGATGTGCTTCCTGCTGCTAGTGGCCACGCCCCCTGCAGCCTGTGTGTGTATGAGATACTCCTATACACATGACTGACAGCCTGTATAATGATGTGAGGCTGTATAATGATGTGCTTCCTGGTGCTGGTGGCCACACCCCCAGTGCATGACTGACAGCCTGTATAATGGTGTGAGGCTGTATAATGATGTGCTTCCTGGTGCTGGCGCCCCCTGCAGCCTGTGTGTGTATAGGAGCCCCAGCAGCCATGTTATAGCAGAACATGTCAGGTACTTGTGTAGCTGATGTCTGTGTCTCTGTGTATTAGGAGGATGCAGCATGTCAGCAGATGCAGCACAGACACCAGCAATGCTTTACTATACATTACACACAGACATGAGCAGACATGATCCAATAGACAGCAGTATGATTACACAGATCTCCAGGGACAATACCTAACACTTTCTGCAGAGAGAACAGAACACAACAGTGTTAGGTCACCTGGAGAATCTACAATCTGGTAACTTGAATCCATGTATCACAGTCCTGCTGCTACTAATAACATATACAATGCTCTGATTACACATCTCTCCAGGGACTGTACACTTGCTGCAGTACTGCATAGTCACACCTGCTGACAGGTTCCCTTTAAGGCCTTTCAACCACTTTACTTCTTTAACTCACATTTTATTACAGCAATAGTGACATATTACAATCTGGAATTCCCGGGATCTTATTACTTATGCGCAGTTAGATGTGTAATTACTCCGGGATGTGCAGCAGGTGATTTATTCGGACGCCGGGGGCCCCACTTTCTGATACCAATCTACAGATTATTATGTACATCACCGGAAAATATAAATAAAAAGCTAATAATAAAAAAACAATCTGAGCCGCCAGGACGTGGGGGGGGGGGGGGGGGGCGATGGATTGACCAAACAATTGATCGCATGAGATCTCATAAGTGTAAAAAGCTCCGGGCACAAGGAGAGAATATTGGAAAGCGAAAGCTGAATATGAGGCCGTGATTATTACGGAATACATGAAAGTATCGACCTTCACGTGCACAATGCCACAGACGCCAGGCCGCAACGCCGCACCAGGGGGGGGCAGGAACACCCGAAATGTCAGCGACTGTCCACAGAATAGTGAAAACTCAGCTGTTCTAGAGTGTGACTATCCTAGCATCTCCACAACTACCACTCCCATCATCTTACATATATATTAGAAAGGAATTCTGCTGTCTATGGCTGTCTACAATCTGTTTTGCTCTATAACATAATACCTGCAGATAGGACACTATGTACAATCTGCTCAGCTCCTCCTGCTCTAAAACATGCTACCTGCAGATAAGACACTATGTACAATTTGCTCAGCTCCTCCTGCTCTAAAGCATAATACCTGCAGATAGGACACTATGTACAATCTGCTCAGCTCCTCCTGCTCTATAACATGCTGACTGCAGATAGGACACTATGTACAATCTGCTCAGCTTATCCTGATCTATAACATGCTGCCTGCAGATAGGACACTAGTACAATCTGCTCATCTCCCGCCTCTATAACATTGCTGCCTGCAGATAGGACCTATGTACATCGGCTCAGCCCTCCTGCTCTATAACATGCTGCCTGCAGAAATGACTAAATGTACAATCTGCTCAGCTCCTCCTGCTCTATAACATGCTGCCTGCAGATAGGACACTATGTACAATCTGCTCAGCTCCTCTTGCTCTATAACATGCTGCCTGCAAAAAGGACTAAATGTACAATCTGCTTCAGCTCCTTCTGCTCTATAAAACTTGTGTGATGTAACAAGGCAAAACATTTCCTAAGCTTAAAATAAAAGCATAACATTCTTCACCCACTCAGGGGAACCATAATTCAGTATATTACAAAATAAACAGAGTATTTCCGAATTCCAACATTTGTATAACAACCCCTCCTCCTGCCCCCCTGAGTACTGTTGTTATACGTGTAATGTTATAAACAGATTTCTGAGCCAAAAATGCAATTAATGTCATCGAAAGGAAACAAAAAATCTACAGTCTGGGTCCAGTAATGAGATTGTCTGGGAGAGAACCAGAACATGTGGATGCGATCTGCACAGAGATCCGGCAATACAGATGGGGCCTCAATATCACTGACCAGGACACCCCCACTGCAGCCCCCAGAGCAGAGCCCCGAGCCCCAAATATAAAGACTGACCTCATTGTAATGACCTTAATCTGGAAGGGGTGTCCCATCATCTCAGCCACAGAAGACAAGGAGGGGAATGCGACCCTTCCCCCATCCACAGCGACTATATCTCTATCTACCATGTATGGTCTATCTGTATCTATACATTTCTCCATATCCATCAGCTATTTCATAGCAGTCTCATCTGTATTCATTTCTTTCTTTCTCTCTCTCTGGTTCTTTCTTTTCTTGTTACTTCCTTCATTTTTCCTTTCTTTATTGCTCTCTCTTGTTATTTCGTTTTTCTTTCTTGCCTTACTTAAAGGGGTATTCCGGGAATATGAACATCTGACACAAAAACCCATGATGCTATAAATAAATACAACAATACTCAATGTCATTAGTCACAAAACGGAGCTTAAATAGTTTGATTTTGTGATTTACAAAATGTATGGCCTCTCTAAAGTAGGTGGAGTTATCACTAAGATGGCCGCCACTGGAAACTACAAGTCCCATGATCCTTCAGTTCTCAGTAACCCCTCCTCCGTCTTGTGCTCTGCTCCCAGTGATGATGTAACAGGTTTTCTTGCTCTGTTACCATAGTAATGATGTGTAACTGCCATCACTACAACACTGCCCATAGTGTATGCAGTGCAACCAACCGACTACAGCCAAACGTAGTGCTGATCACATGACCTGCCCATACAGGTGCGGGACATGTGATGTGGACATGTGACCATCAGCCATCTTCTGTCCTGTGTATGCTCTGCAACAGACCGCGCGGAGGTAATTAACGGACTGATTAAAGGGCAGTAGCGTTTTAATTCTCCATTATAGTGCATGTCACAAGGATTTTTCTGCTAAGGGGAGCAACATTTTAAATAACAACTAATTACACATTAGCTTATATTTTGAGTGCCCATTTGTATATGAATTATGCTGATTCCTGGAATACCCCTTTAATTCCTTCCTTTTCTTTCACTCTCTTGTTATTTCTTTCTTGTTTTTTCTTTCTTTCCTTTCTTCCTACCTTACTTCTACTCTATCCTTCTTTCTTTTTTCCTTGTTCCTTCCTTTCTTCCTTTCCTTCTTCCATTCCTTAATGCTCTTTTATCTTTCTTTTTTGTCTTCCTTCTTTCTAACCTTCTTTATTACTCTCTCTTGTTATTTATTTTTTTCTTTCTTTCCTTAATTCCTTCCTTTTTTCTCTCTTGTTATTTCTTTCTTGTTTTTTCTTTCCTTTCCTTTCTTCCTTCCTTACTTTTTAGTCTTTCTTTCTTTCTTTCTTTCTTTCTTTCTTTCTTTCTCTTTCTTTCTCTTTCTCTCTCTCTCTCTCTCTCTCTCTTTCTTTCTTTCTTTCTCTTTCTCTCTCTCTCTTTCTTTCTTTCTCTTTCTCTCTCTCTCCCTCTCTTTCTTTCTTTCTTTCTTTCTTTCTTTCTTTCTTTCTTTCTTTTTTTATCCTTCCTTTGTTCCTCTCTTTCTTTTGTCTTCCTTTCTTTATTTCTCTCTGTTGTTCTTTCTTTTTGTTTTCTTTCCTTGTTTCCTTCCTTCCTTCATTCTTCCTTTCTTTATTGCTCTCTCTTGTTATTTCCTTTTTCTTTCTTGTCTTACTTAATTCCTTCCTTCCTTCCTTTTCTTTCTCTTTCTTGTTCTTTCTTTCTTTTTTTCCTTGTTCCTTCCTTTCTTCCTTAATTCCCTTCTTTATTACTGTCTTTCTCTCTTTTCTCCCATTTCTTTTTTTCCTTAATTCCTTCCTTTTCTCTCTCTCTTGTTCTTTCTTTCTTGTTTTCTCTTTCCTTTCTTCCTTCGTTACTTCTTACTCTTTTTTTCTTTCTTTCGCATTTTTCTTTCTTTCTTTCTTTATCTCTCTAGACATTTATTTTATTCCTTTGTTCCTTCCTTTCTTTCCTTTTTCTTTTTCCTTCCTTTCCTCCGTCTTCCTTTCTTCATTTCTCTCTGTTGTTCTTCCTTCCTTCCATCTGTCCTTCCTTCTTTCTTCCTTTCCTCCGTCTTCCTTTCATTATTTCTCTCTCTACATACAGTTGGGGGTTTGATACTGTATTTTCATGTTAGTGGACTGAAGGACCTCCAAGGACTTATAAGGTCCTATTTTCCATGGGACTCATCTGACCCTCACATTGTATCTCCGGAGGTCCCTTGTTTTCGCCCCCCAACCCCCCCATTTCCCAGGATCTTCCAGCAGCTCCATGGCGCGGGCAGTGCAGTGAGCGCAGATGTTTCTGGGATATATAAGGCGATCTGGAAATTGGGAATCTCCTGACAGCTGCAGTCCGGCCTGCGCCTTGGCCTATGACTGGAACTTGACTTTCCCGCATGAAGAGATGTTTAATTCACTAATTAGGATTGGATTTATCAAAGATATTCCATAGAGAATTCTATCACTTAGGCCCAGCTGGGGATTAGGAAATTACTTTGGTAATCTGTGCCAAGGAGCCGGAGCCACCATGGAATGAATATAGAGGGGTGAGAGCTGGGAAACCAGAAGAGGGCTTCATAATCTAGATTATTCTACTTACTCTTCTTATTTTAACCCTTTAAAGACGGGAGGGGCTTATTGTACAAATGAGCAATGTACTTATCACATGGGCAGTGCCACTGCACCCGCAGATCAGAAAGACACAGTCCCCAGGTAACAGAGATTGATGGCGATTTTCCTGTTTAACCATTAGTATGCCAGTGCCAGAGATGTAACCTGTGGGGGTACAGAGAGGGCACAAGGCTTAAAGGTAACCTACCATCATAATAAAGCATGATATACCAGCCTAACTCATAGGCACCCAGGCACTAAAATCTATTTTTATAATTATGCTAGTAAGTCAGAAGGGCCCTGGGGGTGTTACCAGAGCTTCACAGGCTGTTACTCTGTGCAATTCCCCATCCCACTGTGTGCTAAACTCTGCTGTGAGAGAGGGGGGAGTGCTGAGGGAGCAGAGGGAGGTTTCCACAGTGTAACAGCATGCGACGCTATTTAAAAATAGTGCTGTCATACTACTGCTCACACAACACTGTCTTACATATCACATGTCTTACATATCACATGTCATGCATATCTGTGAAAAGAAGGAAATAAAGGATGCTGAATGCAGGCAGGGGTGCACTAGCCATGAGCCTCTTGCCTCAGACAGCATCTCCTGCAGCAAGAGGGGGGATGGAGGGGGTGAAATCACCTGCTACAAAGCAGGACCTGGCTCTTAAAAATAATGGGGCACATTTACTAAGCTCCGTGCGCCAGTTTTCTGTTGGACTTTTACTGCAAACTCCTTGCACAGGAAGTGTCCATGCCACATTTCTGTCGCACCTCACCCTTCTGTAGCGCGGCTGCACTAGTCATCATGCAACACAAATTAGGGGGTGTTCCGGCACTCAGTCGGACCGTACGCCAGATTTAATATGCAAAGTCCGACAGAAAGAAATGTGTTGCACTTCCCATGTTAAAGGTGCACCAAAAAAAATAGTGTTGCACTCTGTCGGGGCAGTGCAGGGGGGCCAAATTCATGAAGAACGTGCACCAGAAATCTTGAATATGGCGCCCCCTGCACTTTACACAGGCAACTGCACACAGTACACACTGCACTGTTTTTAGTAAATATGCCCCAGTAGGGCACATTTACTTACCCGGTCCAGCGAGTTCCCCCGAAAGTGCATTGGCCAACGATCATACTCTCTGCCGTGATTCACTAAGATTGTGTGCCTGATATCCTGCATGTGTCGCTTCCCCGCTCAGGTCCGCCGGAGTTCACCTTCTTCTTCCTGGTGCATGTAAGTGCTTGGGCCTGTGACACAATTTGAAAGTTAAATCCCGCGCTCAGTCCGAATCAGTCGGATCGTCTGACAGCACGCCCCTGATT
Organism: Engystomops pustulosus; assembly: GCA_019512145.1. Lineage (NCBI taxonomy): Eukaryota > Metazoa > Chordata > Amphibia > Anura > Leptodactylidae > Engystomops > Engystomops pustulosus. The sequence continues at coordinate 209,825,878 of CM033645.1, read as the reverse complement.
TCTGTTGCATGGAAGCCAGTGCAGCTGCGACACAATCCCCAGTTAAATACCTGTCAAAGCTGCGCAAATCCCGAAAACCGTGAACAGTCCGACAAAAGTGCGACCTACGACCCTTAGTAAATTAGCCCCAATGTCTCTTCACACCTGATAAGTGTGAGACACTGCATGGAGAATCCACTTCTATACATATAATGTATATTACTACAAGATGGGGCATTGGGGGTGCCGTTCCATAGTTCCCCTTAGACAGTAGGGCATAGGATCTAATGTTGTGTCCTCCGTAGCATCTCATGGAATCTGCCATAATAATACCCTAATACATTTTAATTCCAGATTTGAATTGATATTGCCGGCGAGATTAGAGCGGTTAATAAATTTAGCATGAAGGTATTACGAAATTAAAATGAACTTAGGAAAGTCTTTGCTGTAACGTATTAGGGGTGATCTCATTAACCTTTGATTAGGGGAATCTAAGTCTCAATCAATTATTAAATGCCAGCGGAGTCAATAATTCTGGATTAAATGTCTTCCCGCTATGATAATTCTATAGCGCGGATTCATACTCCAATGAACTTGGATTTTGCTAAGGGCAAGACTCGGGTGTCGATGTGACGGCAATGATTTGCTTTTGTGCAATGAATTTTGGTGATTTGGGTTAATATCCATTATGAAAGCCAAAGATAATGCGAAAAAGTGAACTTTTCCTCGAAATGTATGTGCGGTGAGCAAAAACCGCCACAATTAGATGACGTTATGTCATGTAATGTGGTGTAGGGAGATCCATCCTGCAGCTCAGACACCGGTGTGATACTATAAATCTCTGTGTGCTCCGACTCGTCGAGGGGGGATCATGTTCAATGACTGGTGTTGTGGACGTCTTCTACACTGTATCTAATGAAAACACATAAATCACAAGTGTGGTGGGGGAGGGGGCGCATGACCTACGTTTGCATGGAGTGATGGATATGTGTACTGATACTCTACTAAAAATCTAGGGGAAGTCCAGTTGGTTCGCCAACTGAAGCCACTGGACCGGGGTCTCAGAATCAGACAAAGATTTGCCCATGTTACACCGATGCAACTATGTACAGATCAGGGTGGCCCTACAGTGAGTTGAGTGGCCTCTCCTAGTGTGGCCTAGAGTTGCCTCTCCATGTGGGAGACACAAAGGAAATGAAGTGCGGCAGGAACATGTGGAAGAGGTATTGGAGGTCCCAGTGATCACAAAAGTGAGATCTACTTGTAGGTACTTGTAGGTACTTGTTGGTCCGGTGAAGACTCAAGACACTGGACCACATCTTTGCAGACAGTGGGGTCTTGGAATCAGGCACAGAGTTGCCCTTTTCCCCCCATGCAATTTGGAGACCAGGGTGGCCCCACAGTGAGCAGAGCGGCCTCTCCTAGTGTTTCAATGTGGTGTTGGGGGACACATAACAATGGGACAGGAACAGGGAGAACATTTATTGAATAGATCTTAAAGAAGAAGAATCGCAATCCACAGGATAGTTTAAGGTCCCACTGATCACAAAAGTTTGGGGGTCTCGTGTCCTAATTTTGAAGGGAGCAATGTCTACGCATGCTGATGCTTTGTGGGAAGTTCATTTGGTCCTCTAAAGACTCAAGACCCTGGACCACATGTGTGCAGTCAGTGGTGTCTCAGAATCGGGCACAGATTTGCTCATTATACAACAATGGAACTGTGTGGGGTCCAAGGGATCCGGGTGGCCCAAAATTGGGCTCTCTCGATGTGGGGTTTGGAGACACATTGAGAGTGCGTCAAGAAGAGCGGGCAGTTTACAGTTTTATTATGTTACTGGCCCTTATTACTTTACTTACCAGGATATCCCCTATAAATCATTCCCCTATCTGTGTTCTAAGTTTTGCCAATCGCATCCGATCCCTTTAAGACAAAGAGGGACTGCAGCATACTAATGGAGGCACCAGGTTACACATCCGTCTTTGGCTACCATATCACTTCTCTGTACATCTCCTGACTTGTCCCGAGCTGTGATCAGCTTTAAACTTTAAACTTAAACTCCACCCCCGCGAAAGAGAACCCACCCCTTGGTCACTCCCCCGAGGTCCTGTTTAATTCTACATTATGGCGTCTTTCACCCATTTTGAAGATCGGATCGTGCTCCATCTACTCCTGATCATTAGCTATGCTTGTTGTTACAGACTTTCCACCACTTTAGGTAAAATTACACATTCCTATAAGGATCATTTCAATCCCGTGCGCACGTCTTGCCTTTCATGTTGACGCCTTTTTCTGTAATTTGGGGTTTTCATCGCAAAATACATCCTGCATTGACTTCTCAGAGACAAAAAATCATTTCCATTTTCCATACAAGACGCAAAACTAACATAAAAAGACATTTAAAGCCGCCAAACCCTGTATTAGAAGCCGCGGCGGCGGCGAGCGGGATCGCTAGGACGTTCCATAATGTGATATGTGACACAATAAAAGTCCTGTCTGCAGAAAATCATATGGTAGATGCATCTGGCCATGATCAGAAAAGTCTGAAAGAAAATGCGCCTGACATTTCCACGAGTTACGATGGAGAAGGTTATTTCTAATGGGAAAAAAAAGATCACTTTTAAGCTTTTACAATAAACACCAAAAAAAAAAAACTAGTCGTCAACCCCTTTTAACCTGGACTGAAAAAAAAACCCACACGGTTCAGAGGAGTCAAAATTGTAATTCAAGGAAAAACCATTTCTTGAAGCCGCTTCAATTTTTACTCCAGCAAAAAAAAAATAACATAAAATAAAATAAAAAATTACTAAAAATGAGAAAAAAATATGCATATATATACAGTATAGAGAATGGCAAAGCTGAATTTGTTGTGTAATTTATGAATATATTTCATGGCAGATCACACTAATGATAATGGATATATGTATAGCTAGATGAAATACTATACTATGCCGACCCATCAAACCCCTCCCACCTATCTGACCCCTCCCTTTCCATGAGCCTTACACTGACATACTGGTGTGTGCCCCCTCTTGCAGGATGCCCTTATTTTTAAGAAGGAAAGGTTGTAAATGATGCACATGAGCCTGAGGGGCTCCTGGCCCAATTAAAATACATGGAACCTGGAGCCCCTCAGGCTCATTTGCATCATTTTAAAAGCATTAGAAGCTAAAAGAAGAGCAGATGATCCTACCAAAGGGGGCACAGACCAGTATAAAAACATTGATCGTGGTGGTAGATGCCTCTATTTTCATAAAAACCAATACAAAAGAATATTGCAACATGGATAACAAAACCCTGCACTTTTCAACACAGCCACTGGGTGGCCAAACAAAGGCCTATACGGATATGTTCACTTTGTGACACTGTTGTAAAAAGAATATTATATTTATATTCTATTGAATTAGTAAAATTATGCACATTCCTTAAATTCTGTGTCCTGTGCTGTGTTTGAACATCGCAATGATAGATGGAAATTATTGACATAAAAAATGAACTTCCCGTATTTTCTATAGATTTTTAGATCAATAATCTAAAACACTTGAAATTCTTTGAATTTGGATTAAGGGAATTTTAGTTGTTCTGTATCTCGGGACAGAAAAGTTAATATCTTACCTGATCCTTAACAAGTTCTTCACGGAGAAGGTCTCCCCTTGACTTGTGAGAGGTCCTGCGTCCTCTGGTTAATGATCTGTTTCACATCCAGGATTGCTCCTTAGATGAGCGATTTCAGATTTAAAACTCTTAAACTGCACCTTAAAATGGAAATGAATATTCATGAAAAAGCCAAGAAGCATAAAATGACTTTCTTACAGATGAGTAATAGCGGATAGAAAGCGTCCTGTGAGAAGACGCAGCCCGGGGAAGAGACGTCTGATTCTGAGGAAAGTATCCTGAAGCCATGACTGGAATTCTATCTATTATCTATCTATCTATCTATCTATCTATCTCATATATATATCTCTCATATCTATCTATCTATCTCATATCTATCTATCTATCTATCTATCTATCTATCTATCTCATATCTATCTATCTATCATCTATCTATCTCATATGTATCTATCCCATATCTAACTATCTATCTACCTATCTCTCTATCTACCTATCTATCTATCTCATTTCTATCCATCTATCTCATGGGCCACATTTATCATTTTTGTGCGCCTAAGTGTAGTAGTTGCTAAATTCTGGCGCACTGTTTTGCCAGAATTATCACAAGCTACAACCATCTGTGATAAGTATATTTTCTGCCTCTTATTAATCACTTTACTTTAACACAGTTTAGGCGCAGTTTAGGCGCAATGTTAGATTCGGGCACTTACATGTGATCCTGCTACAAGCTCCTCTCTGCTTCTCCCACAGCCCAGATGAAGATAACACTCACAGCAGCACCCAGGTGTGTGACACCCTGCACCCAGTGACACATTTATCACTTTTGTGCGCCTAAGTGTAGTAGTTGCGCCTAAATACGGGCGCACTGTTTTGCCAGAATTATCACAAGCTACAACCATCTGTGATAAGTATATTTTCTGCCTTTTATTAATCACTTTACCCATATACAGTACAGTATAATACTGCCATATACAGTACAGTATAATACTGCCATATACAGTACAGTATAATGCTGCCATATAAAGTATAGTATAATGCTGATATATACAGTACAGTATAATACTGCCATATACAGTACAGTATAATGCTGCCATATACAGTACAGTATAATACTGCCATATACAGTACAGTATAATACTGCCATATACAGTACAGTATAATGCTCCTTATACAGTACAGTATAATGCTGCCATGTACAGTACAGTATAATGCTCCCATATACAGTACAGTATAATACTGCCATATACAGTACAGTATAATACTGCCATATACAGTACAGTATAATGCTGCCATATACAGTACAGTATAATGCTGCCATATACAGTACAGTATAATGCTCCCATATACAGTACAGTATAATACTGCCATATACAGTACAGTATAAT